>JBAMAX010002028.1:0-379449 GCA_037043745.1 Chymomyza amoena
TTGATATAATCCACCGCATTTAATAAAATTTGGTACAATGCTTAAGACCTATTAAAAACTGACAAGAGCCAAATTTAATTCCAATATCTTCACAAACAAACGAAACACAACAAATTTTGTTAAAAAATCGATTTTTTGGAAGATCGAACTCATGGGAGCGATTTTGTTTAAATTTGGTGCATTGCTTAAGTACTCTAAAAACTTTTAAGTGCCAAATATATTTATAATATTCATTAAAAATTAGATAGCAAATTTTGTATAAATAAAGTTATTTTGGCCGATCGGTCATATGGAAGATATATGATATAGTCAACCGATTTTTATTAAATTTAGTACAGTGCTTAGAACTATAAAAAACGTTCGAATGCCAAATTAGCTTCATAATCAAACGAGTTATTCATTTAAAGCTTTTCTATTTTTTCGAGGTCGTCTGAAACATCCCTATATAATTTAATCCCGATATCAAAAAACTAAAATAAACTTGTCTCCTATGACTAATTTAGGATCTAATGTGAAAGTTTTGTTGCTCTAGCTCGTACCATCTCTGAGATCTAGGCGTTCAAACGGACAGACGAACGGACAGACATGGATATATCGACTTTTCTAGTCCCCCTGATCATATTTTAGGTAACTTTGGGGTCTCTCGGACGAGTCCTTCTATATGTTACATGCATTTTCGGCTTGCACAAACTTAATATACCCTTTGTACCACACCGTACAGGGTATAAAAACTAAGGGAACTATGAGTAGATCGCGATAGGAAAAAATTTAGATTTGAGAGAAGGCAAAATCGGTGACTAACTAAATCTATTCGTTTTGGTTTTTCCACAGAAAGCGACCAAAGACCATAAAAAATGCATTAGTAAATAAATATAAAAAAAATTTAAAGGTAAAATCAAATTCAGCTTTATGTATAAATGATACGGATAATAGTCAACCCAATAGAAGGCTTGAAAGATTTCATATCCTTGATCTTACAAGTAGATTTTAAATGAGAATTTTCTGCTTTTTTTATTTGCTAATGTTGGCATTATTAGAAGAAAAAAAAAATCTTACGTATTTTATAATATAGTTTTAAAAGTATCTTAAGTTTAATTTTCAGGTATTGTTGTTATATAGTAAGCTAAGTTAAGAAATAACGCAGTTCTATGAAACAATAGTAAAATGATTTCACTGAGCAGACTATTAATGTTCAAGTGTCACTCTGAGATTAATAGCACAGGTTCAATAATTTGTATGGTAGCTAAATGAAATATTGTAACAATTTTGCATCAACTATAAAAATTTTTATTTTGTTGCAGACTAAATAATATGTATAAAGTTTCATAAAATCGGTCCACTATTTCATATAGCTACCGTACAAAAATTGACCTGTTTTCGCAATATTCATTGCCTCAAGCCCATTTTTTTTTTTCGTAGAGTTTAATATTCTTTAAAAGTATCTATTAAGCGAAGATTAGTCTGATAAACTTAACAAGCGATTGAACTCCAGCTCAGTAATCCAAAAACCATCAAACAAACATGCTCTAGCCTTTTCTAATCGATAAATGAAATACGACTTAGTTACCCAAAACGAGTATCCATATCCATATCTTAACCTTTACGGAAGCTTTCCATTAACAACACGCACTCGAAATCACCAGTGGAAATGCGTGTCCACAGATTTGGTAATATTTTAGGCATAGTCATTAACAACTTGAAGCTAACTATGTAATGAAATCCAAACGAGCTCATTGGCAATCAGAAAAATGTGAAATACGAAGCATAAAACGACACATTACACAGCGCTGGTGGCATTTTGCAATCCAATCAAATTTGAATTCACATTGCAACTTGATACGTTGCAAGCACTGCAACAACAACAACAACAACAACTACGACAACAACAACATCGACCACATTAACTGCAACAACGATGACAGAGATCTAGCCGCGCTGTAATCGGCGGAATTGGCGTTTTCATTAAGAATTGCGTTATTAGAAATAAAAGTCGGTACATTATTAATGTGACGTATAAATTTTACGTAATAAGCTTGAGTCCGTGTCTGGATAGTTGTTACGGCAACGTAATCAGCTACAAAGTTTCGGTGTAGAACACAGAAATAATGTCAAAGTTTTGTAGGCTTTGGGTTTGCTCACCGTTTAAGTAAATAAAAAAATTTTAAATGCAATTTCGAAACAAAATTCTTGATGGCTATTTAAGAGGCTTTACGATATGCAAATTTTGTGCCAATGGGCTCATGTCTAATTTGCATTTCAAATGGACACACTGAAATTACAAAAAAAATATGCTAAAACTAGTAAAAACAACATTATTTATGTTACTGACCGTTTAAATACCCTAGCAGTTTAAATTTGTATTGATGTCTTTTATCGAATTCTTCAGGGGAAAAAGTTATCTCTTTTTAGAGAAAGAGAAGAAAGAGGCATTACTAGATTCAAAACTAAAAGACAATTAAAAATATAATAATTTTTTGAATCTTTTTGAAATTTTTAAAAAGAAATATACACAAATTATTTATGGGTGTACAAATAGAAAACCGCTGTCTTCCATAGGTGGCGCCAGTATTGCAAATCGTTCGATAAGCACGAACAGAATCGATACATTGCCAGCTGAGGCATCGGTCAACAATTCCAACAACTCGACTGATTGTAGAAACCTATGGTGAAATTCGAATTAGTGAAAGAACGTGACGGGAATGGTTTCAAAAATTTAAAAATGGCGAATATGACGGACCCTTGAAAAAGTTCAAGAATATAGAATTCAAGACTTTACTGGATGAAGATGGTTGTAGAACGCAACAGGAACTTGCAAATTTATTGGGCGTGACTCAGCAAGCCGTTTCTCATCGCCTAAAAAGCTTAGGAATGATTCTGACTGTGACATTGGGTGCCGTACGAGTTAAAGCCGAGGGATATCGAACGGCGCCTTTGCACGTGCGAACAACTCCGCCAACGGCAAAACAGAAAGAGTTTTTTGCATCGAATCCTGACCGGCGCTGAAAAGTGGATACACTATGACAACCCGAAGCGGAAAAAATCGTGGGGGCTTCCCGGTCATGCAACAACTTCAACATCGAAACCGAACATTCATGACTCGAAGCTGATGCTCTGTATTTGGTGGGACCAGCTCGGCGTAGTGTACTATGAACTCTTGCATCCAGGCGAAACCATTACAGGAGCCCTGTATCGGACGCAACTAATACGCCTGAGTCGAGCGTTGAAGGAAAAACGCCCGCAATGCTCGGAAAGACACGATAAGGTCATACTTATACATGACAACGCTCAGCCACATGTTTCCAAGGTAGCGAAAACATACCTGGAAACTTTGAAATGGGACATCCTACCACACCCACCGTACTCTCCTGACATCACCTCTTCTGATTTTTACTTATTCCGATTGATGACGCATGACCTGGCCGAAAAGCTTCTGAATTCCTCGTCGGAAAAATTGTTCTTCTTTTGACGCGATCCACGAATCGATCCAATTTTTGGCTTCTTCGATTTCGTTCTTTGGAAAAAGCCAAAAATTGGATCTTCGATTTCGTTCTTTCGAAGAAGCCAAAAATTGTATCGATTCGTGGATCGCGTCAAAAGAAGAACAATTTTTCCGACGAGGAACTCAGAAGCTGCCAAAAAGATGAGAAAAACAATGGAAATTATTTTGAAGAATAAGTATGTAACTAGTTTTTTACAATAAAGCTTCAAATCATGAGGAAAAACGGCGGTTTTCTATTTGTACACCCATTAACATTAAAAAATATTATTAATATTATATTAGAGTTAAAAAAGATTGCCAGATTTAAAGATGATGATTAGATTACAGACAGCGAAAATAGATTGCTTCTTCGTATAATTTTTGCAAATAAATAAGGCATCGGAAATGATCATTAAACAAAGTTTACCAAATGAATGATATAGAAAAAATAGCATTGCCAGACTAAAATCGGATAGATAATTAGATTTACAAACGGTGAAAATTTGTTAATTTTTCATATAATTTTGCGTCAGAATAGTAAGCAAAAGAATTAGAAATAACTCAACTCCCTCTAAAATAGAGATACTCTTCAAAAGAGTATGCAAATACGCTAGCTATATATCTAAAGTAAACAATCATGCGCTGTTGTTTTTATTTTATTTCGTCTTTTTTTTACGTTTTCAAAAGATAAGCAAACTTTGTGTCAGATAATTAACACTTAATGCCACACGCTGCGTATGCGCAATGTTTAAAATTTCTACTCTTTTTTTGCTACACTGTAATTAAAAGACATAGTACTATGAAACCTATTTTATTTTTATGTTTTTATGGTTTTGCAATATTATGGCGCCTCAAAGTTTTTTTTATTTTTTCAATTTAATTAAGAAGGTTGTTGTTGTGTCTCGTTTGTTGTTGTTGTTATTTTTACCAGCATAGAAGCAATAAAAAATTTACAAGTCGCTTTATAAATAAATAATTCACTTACGCGCATTCTTTGTCTCAATTGAGCCGAAGTCATGCGAATGACGTAATTCAAATTTACGTCATATTGTCATGATATGACAACTTTGTTGTTGTTGTTTTATATGTGGGCGTGGTTGCAAGTTATGTTAAGCTAATTGAGAGAGGCAGGCTTTACGACGGCATAATCTTGTTAAAATTGTGTGGCTTCCAGGTGAACTAAAACTTTTCAAATCTTACTAAGAAATTTTTACGACCTTTTGGACTAACAAAAACATTTGTTTTTTTTCATATTTTTAGATGCCTGCGGTCTGTCGGATGTGACACATATTGAATCCCTGCAAGAGAAATCCCAATGCGCTTTGGAGGAATATTGTCGAACGCAGTATCCTAATCAGCCAACAAGATTTGGCAAGCTGCTGCTCAGATTGCCATCCTTGCGCACCGTATCCTCACAAGTAAGTTTTATTTCCAATTGATGATATTAAGTATACGACAGTAAGACAGGGTAAAACTTAGATAATCCGTGGTTGCTTCAGAACGGCGACTCTGGACAAACTGCATTTATCTCCCTTAGACAAACACAGATTTTAGATGGATACTAAAGTTTCTAGAAGTTAAGCAAGGTTGAAGGCTTTCATGCTTAAAGGCGAATATATTTTCAAACATATCTTTCAAGCGGCTTATTTATTCTTCTATCCTCCTGCTTTAACTAGTTGTTAGTGAGCCCGGCAGACGTTGTCCTGCCCAAACTTTTTGAATACTCTTAAAGTGTATAAACATCGTAAGATTCTCTAGTTAGCTTATCTATACAATCATAAGATTTTTGGATTAGTTGACTTTCATGACTCTCTAAAAAGCCGTATGGACGAACTAAAGTATTCTTAAGAGAGCTCGCATCTCTAATAAAATCATGCCCGACAGAAACTACCTTTTAACCCCTTTGCGAATACGCTTCTGTCTGCACTTGATGTCCAATGCCCGGTGTTGAACAATTTTCTACTATGCTATATTCACGATATTCATAAAAATGCGTATATGTATGTATATATGATGTATCCAATACATCGCAATAGGCTTAATACCTCCGTATTCACAACCTCTAACCCACGCAAAAATCATATTTGAAATTCTTCAACGTGTTTATGAGAACACCCGTAACACGTAAAACATAATTTTTTTTTATATATAGAAGATATATTGTTTTTTTATATAAGCAACGAATAGCTGTTAGAAATTTCTAATAATTCGTAAATTTTCACCTACTCAGATAAAATAAGAGTTCTTCTGTAGGTCTTTAATATAAAGTTTTATTTTTATTAGTTTCGTTCGCATAAAACCCAAATAAGTTGTAGTTTTCATAAAACGAAGATTGTGAGGTTAAACGGTTTGACCTCAATTTGTTGGCAGCAAAATTCTTTGTATTTAGGACAAGTGCTTATAGACTTTAAAAAAATATCCATGACCACCGTAGTTACTAACATAAATTTGAGCTGATATTAGTAGTCCAGAGGTCAAACATGATTTTATCAACAATTGTTTAAGTACAAAGTGAACAAAAACATCGATATGACGATTCATACAAAGTTGGTGTTATCGATATTAGTCTATTGTGACTGAGACAGAGTGAACTTTGTGCGTGCACTTGGGAGCCAAATGACTTTTCAGTGACATACTCGCTTCTTGCGGCCAAAGGTATCTGGTGGGTGGGGACAGGAATACGCGACATTGGCTGTCAGGTGATACATGCAACTCACCCAAGGGCCGAGAGCTGACCGAAGTCATTACAGTTAGAGGAGCAAATATTCTTGCTAGATACCCATATGTGTCCAGTCACACACCTAGTTGCATTGATTTCGATCTATACCATGGGGTATCGGATTCTCAAGCAAATATTTGTCAAAACTGAAACTTAGACTCTGACCATATAGCCCTTGTTGTTAATTTGCAAATAGATGGTTCTAATGTCAGGCAAAGCCCTCGGTTAATTACCAACCGTACTGACATAATGGCGTTCAGACAACATCTTGAATCCTCCATTCAATTAAATTCTACTTTAGACAATGGTGAAGACATTGAGAACGCAGTTGATTTTCTAACTGAAAATATATGTAAAGCTGCTACTGCTTCAACGCCGCCTAATCCTGTGTCATGTCCCATTAGTTATGGCATTGTTTTCACGAGGGAGGCTAAAGAGAGAGAGAATATAGAGGTTCCTCCGAAGAAGAGCAATTCGATCTCAAGATACATACTTGGGACCGAATTTTGTGGAACCCAGCAGCAAGACAGCTACGTAACCTCTTAAGGGAACTCAGAGGTGATTTCTTCGCACAAGAACTGGCTTCCATGGACGTGCACAAAATCACTAAAACGACAACCCTTTTGACAAGTTCCTTTTCGATGTCGTGGTGGTGAACTTGCTAAAAACGAAAGGGAACAGTCTAATGCTTTCGGATACCATCTAGGGAATCGTTTCAGTCCTTATGAATTTGCTACGATAGAGCAGACTAAGGAGACCCACAAGAGCCTTCAGACCCCACTGCAGATGTCCCAACCTATTAACCCTATAAGGATTGAAAAATTAACTAAAGCGATCCAATTATTGCCGAAAAATAAAGTTCCGGGTATTGATAGGATTTGCAATGCTACGTTGAAGGCCTTGCCTACAACAGCGCTCCTTTATATAGTATTATTTTTAATGCCATTATCAGGCTCCAAGTATTCCCAAAGCAATTGAAACTAGCTGCGATTCTTATAATTCATAAGTCAGGCAAAGCAGAAGCTCATCCTGAGTCTTATCGGCCAATAACTCTTTCACTCTCCCTGTCGAAAGCATGGGAGAGTACTATTGCGAATCGGATTTCTGCCATTATAAATGAATGCAATATCTTGCCGGATCACCAATTCGGCTTTCAAGAGGGACACTGCACAGTAGATCAGATCCACAAATTGGTGAAGCACATCCCGCAGGCTTTTGACGACCTGGAGTTCTCCAACGCTGTCTTCATAGACATGCAGCAAGCGTTCGATAGGGTGTGGCACGATGGTCTATTGTGCAAAGTTAAAAACCTTTTACCTGCACCGTACTACGGCCTTTTAAGGTCATATCTGCAAGGACGAGAGTTTAAGGTCAAGGAAAGGGACATACAGTCGTCAACTTATAATATGAGAGCAGGAGTGACGCAAGGAAGTGTTCTGGATCCGCTGCACTTTTCTTTGTATATTTCTGATATACCTAGCCCTACCTCTGAACATATGATGCTCCCTCTAAGGCTATTATGGCGACATATGCATATGACATCGCAGTCAACTATAATGCCAAATGTAGCGAAGAGGCAAGTAATGGTCTACAAGCGTATCTTAATAATTTCGCTGCTTGGTGCAAACGGTGGAATTTGAAGGTTAACCCACTGAAAGCAATAAGCCCTTGCTTCACACTCAAAAGATTGACGCATACTCCTTCAATCTAGCTAGAGTCAGTTACCCTACTTTGTACGTGGCCTTTAACTTTCAACTTATATCTTTATCAACATCTCCTTTCTAACCAACATCTTATTAGCAGGGGTGTCACAAGAATCTGGTTCGCCAATATTCTAGAAGAATTCCCATTAGACAGACATAGCTTTACTTGAGATTTGTCTAGTATTTAACAAAAAAAGTTTTGGGTTTTACTTTAGTGCTTAAAATCAAGAATGCAAAAATTGTATTTTACAATAAACGAACTCTACAATTGTATATATATTTATGGACTATTATATTATATTAACTGATTAACATAATCACTCTTCTTCTTGCAGGTCATTGAGCAACTGTTTTTTGTGCGTCTAGTCGGTAAAACGCCAATTGAAACCTTAATACGCGATATGCTGCTGAGCGGCAACAGTTTCTCTTGGCCCTATCTGCCTTCGATGTGACACACGATGTGGCGCCAATTGACAACAACTTGATCATCCGCCGCAGCTGTGGCGGCCGCTGTGGCAGCCAATCATACCAGCAATGCGCTCAATTTCAATCCCAATAGCCTCCACAACAACAACAACACTAACAACAACAGCAACAATCACAACAACAACCACAACAACGTTGACACCGAAACCAACCAAAACAACAACAACAATGCTGCTGACATGCATGCAACATACGCCAACAACAACAACAACGCCAGCAGCAGCAACAACATTTGCAATCAGCAAATCAACTACAACAATAGCAACAGCAGCAGCAGCCACCACCACCACCTTCATCATCATCATCAGCATCACAACAACCTCAACAACCACAACAACAACAACAGTACAAGCGCCAGCGGTTTCTTTGGCAACAACAGCTCTGCCGCCAGCTCTGTCGGTAGCGATTATATGGCCAATGCTGCTGCCGCTGCCGCCGCTGCTGCCACATATGTGGCACCAACAACCATGGCAACGGCGGCCAATGTGAATGTAAATGCAAACACGACATCCATGCTGTCTAATTACTGCGATGCAGCCACTATGATGATGGCCGCCGCCGCAGTCAATGCAAATCAGTGTCTGCAGCAGCATCACCAGCGCCTGCTCCTGGCCAGCAGTGGCGCTGGCAGCAGCGATCAGCTGACTGCGGCGGCCATGGTCTCAACAGCGCCGTCCGTGGCCTCTTCCCTGGGCTCACTCTCGTCGGCCTCATCGACACACTCCACAACGCCAACAGCCTTGGGCAGCGCTGCTCAGCAGCGGCAGCAGCAGCAGCAACAACGGGAGCTGCCAACGCCGCCAAATTTAATTGATATCAGTGAAGTTCCTCTCATTGTGGATGTCAAGTAGTGTAATTATTTATGCATATTCAAAAACAAAAACAACAAAAAAAAATACAAAAGCTTAAAGAAAAATGTAAAAAAAGAAAGCTTAAAGTTCGGTTCAAGCCGAAGCTTAAATACTCTTCACGTTGTGGTAAGCTGAGGAAAAAAATGTTGGTCAAAATTAGGTAGCAATAGGAAATTTTGGCTGTTTTCTAAATTTTGGTATTATCTCTATTAGCACTGCCTGCAGTCTCATAGCAGTGAGCTTTTTGTGTTCAAAAAGTATCGCGAATTTTGAATTTTCGCGGGTTACGTATATTCGAATTTCGATTTTTTTGTGGCGTTATGTTGGTACTCATGTCTCTCACTTACGCCGACAAGCTCGGCCATTTTGAATGTTTGTAGTTCGCCAGAATTTTATTTAAAAAATATATAAATAATTGTGATTTCCCTTAAAAGTTTCCAATCTTTAAAAATAAATCAAATTAGCAAATAACGTCTTACCTACAATACCCCACGTGAAGAGTATATCCTAAAGCAATAGTTTTTATGCTCTTAGCTTATTTGTTTAATTTCTCCTTAGCTGTTGTATTTTGTACATATAAATTTTATCTTCTTCCTAGGCCGTCACTATATCTAGAGAGTTCCTTTGAAGTTTTGTAAATTTAGTTTTAAAACAAAAAAATTTTACTAGACTTCATAAGGCCGCTCCCCAAGTGATTTAATTTGCAAAAATTTTTGAAAGCGTTAAACGTTACAAGAATTTAAATAGAAAAAAAATTAGCGGCAAATATTTAATTTCTTAAATTGTACAATATTTAAAGGCACTGAGTTCTACTTAATTTTTAAAGCAATAAATTCAGAAACTCCATTTAATTTTCAACAAAATCAAATCAAAATACAAAAAAAAAGACACTGTATAATGTATGTTAGGAAAAATATTTATGTATGTATGTTTTATATTATATACACTATATAAATATATCTATATGTATGTGTATAACTTTAATGCTCTAGTGTATAGGCGTACTCTACTCTCCTCCCAGTGGTTTGCAGAATTATACCAAAAATATATTTTACTTTATATTTTATATAATATAAAAAATTTTGTGTGGCAATTTTTTGTGTGCTTTAGCAATTTTGTTTTACTTTAAGTAAAAAATTTTTTTTAAAAATAAATGCAATTTTAAATCAAATATTTGTTTAAGCAAGTTCTAGCCACGTCTCAAAGAAATGGCAATTTTTATATTTTAAGTTTTTTTATGCAAAATTTAGCAAATTTTTTATTTAATAAACAATTAATGGCAAAAGCAAAAATTCAGTGCAAGTTTTCAATTTTTTAAATGATTTTATGGCATAAGCATTATTTTATTTATACAACAACAAAAATTAAAGTTACATATATTTTTTAATAATAAAAATTGTGTTTTATAAAAAAACTTTTGTTTGTATTTATTTTATGCGTTAAAACCCACTATAAGCATTTGGAATTTCCGTAGAATTAAAAAAAACAATCAAATTTTCTATAGAAAAAATTATTTAAAAAAATTTGTTTCATCGCAATAATCTTTAGTTATATTAAAATGGATTCCAAAATATTTTTGTTCTCAGTTTATTTAAGAAATATCAAGTTTTTCGCGAAATTTTCAAACAAAATATATTTTATGATTTGCAGTTTTCTTGTTTTTCACAAATTTTTTAGATCTTTTTAGTAGAGCTGGGCACGATCACCTATTTTCGAAAATCGATATTTTTTCGACCGATTCTCACTAAAAAACCGATTTAATCGATTAAACGGACTAAAACTTCAGGATCTAATAAGTTAAAACCCCAGAAAATTAACGCAAAATTCACTTAAATTTATTTCCATAATTCCAAAAAACAAAAATTCAAAACTTAGTAAAAGAAAACAAAAATTTATAATTCGTTTGATTAAAACTTAATAAGAGAAAACTAAAATAAAGTCACCAATAATTTCAAAAATAAAAAAACATGCAAAAGCGACCTCACAAAATTAGAAATATATGGGAAAAAATGGATTCTTAGACCCCGAAAACCCCCATTAAGCTAGAGGAAAAATAATGAATTTCAATCTTGTTAATGAAAGGTCTTAGTCGATTTTTAATATTTTGAAAAAAAACCTATTTTAAAAAATGGCGGACGTAAAGTCGGGCGCGGACGACTTTAGGATACCCTGTACCACTAGCTTGTAATAAAGTCCGATTTCTTCATAAAAAACCAAAAACAGAAGAAAAATCAGAAATTTTTAAGCAAAAATTTTTTTTTTGACCGATCATTCCTGTGGGAGCTATATGATATAGTCAACCGATTTCAATAAAATTTGACGCAGTACCTAAATACCTTCAAAAAGATCTGAATGCCAAATTTATTTCAAATATCATTACAAACAACCGAAACACATCGAATTTTGTATAAAAAACTTTTTTTGGACCGATTGGTCCTATGGGAGCTATATGATCTAGTCAACCGACTTGGATCAAATTTAGTACAGTGCTTAGGAACTATAAAATACTCACGAATGTCAAATTTGGTCCCAATATCTAAACAAACAAACGAAACACAACAAATTTTGTTAAAAAATCGATTTTTTGGAAGATCGGGCCTATGGGAGCTATATGATATAGTCAACCGATTTTGTTCAAATTTGGCACATTGCTTAAGTGGTCTAAAAAATTTCCAAACGCCAAATCTGGTTACAATATCTTTATTAAAAAACGAAATATAGCGAAATTTTCTTTAAAAAAATTATTTTGGCCGATCGGTCCTATGGGAGCTATATGATATAGTCAACCGATTTCGATCAAATTTGGTACAGTGATTGGGAACTATAAAAAACTTTCGAATAACAAATTTTGTTACGATATCTTCATAAACAAACGAATTATTCATCTAAAACGCTTTTTTTTGTCGAGGTCGTCTCAAACACCCCCATGGGAGCTATATAATTTATCCCCGATATCAAAAAAAAAATAAACTTGCCTCCTATGGAATAATATGGGATCTAATGTGAAAGTTTGGTAACTCTAGCTCTAACCATCTCTGAGATCTAGGCGTTCACACGGACAGACGGACATGGGTATATCGACTTCTCTATTCACCCTGATCATATTTTAGGTAACTTTGGGGTGTCTCCGACGTCTCCTTCTATATGTTACATACATTTTCAGCTTGCACAAACTTAATATACCCTTGGTACCATACGGTACAGGGTATAAAAAGATAAGCCCACATTAAGCTAGACGAAAAATAAAGATTTTCGATCTTGTTAATGAAAGGTCTATTTTAAAAAAGATGGCGAATCGAAACTCATTTTGAACTCATAGTTTAAAATTAATCAAAGAATTAAAATCCGCGTCTACAAAGTGATCCGTCATAATGTAGGATCGATGCTCAATGAACAAGTATCGATTTTATTGTCCGAAAAAAGAATCGATTATATCGATTTTAAGTAGAATCGATGCCTAGCTCTACTGTTTAGTACAACTGGCGAAGGAAATCCAAGTTTTTTTTTAATTAAAAAATGTTTTTTTTTTTTCAAATTTACAAAATCCACTAAAAAATCTGTCTAGTCCGTTTTCAAAAGGTAAGCTTTAATTTTTTAAATACTTTTTTTTCAAAATAATTATTTTTATTATGAAATTATATTTTTTTTTGTTTAAGCAAATAATTTTTTTTTAGTATTTAAAGGCAACCAAAGTATGTAAATATTTTCTGTGTTTGAGTCGAGCGAAGAAAAAGTACCCAAAGTTTAACATAAAAAATGTACAATACAATTTGCGCATTTAAAAGTTGTGTAAATATATATAAAAAAAAACAAAAAAACAAACAAAATTTCAATAAATATTGCAAAAAATAAATAGAGCCATCTATATGCTTATATAACCGCATGTAAATACAATTTTAAGTGTGATTTTCAGCTAATTTGTAAACTAATTGATAACTGCAAACACAAAAAAAAGTAAATAAATTATAAATTTAAATAATATTAATACAAATAAATGCAAGCGTTGCATTAAATATTAATCAGGCACACGATACGATTATTACATATATACTAAAAAAAATGAGTAAATATATGATTGTGTGTGCAAGGCCCTTATCAAAGTTTGTAGTCTTAATAAATCGAAATCTAAACGATTGACATAATGTACCAGAAATAGTACTTAAATAAAAAATTCCACAGTGCACATAATGTTCATGGCGTTAATCAAATACTTTTAAGTATTAATTAGTATAAAGATGTTTGTTTTTGATAATTTCAATATTGGAATGATGTGTCAGTTAAATAAATTTTATTTAATAAAAAAATTATATCAGTAAACTTACCAAGTTGACATGTGTGTAGATCTTGATAACATCAATAATGCGAAGCAGTTACAATGGATGAAAACGTAAGTCAAGGTAAATTCAGAAATATCCACAAGCAGTATCCGATACGTAATCTCCTATTTAAAAAAAAAGGACCAAAAAAAAAGTAGAATTTTTGTTATTAATAGTGAAAATATTGATTATTCCTTATAATTTGTTTTTATATAATAATAAAACTTTAATTTAGTATATTAATACTATAACTTTTTTTAAATATCAATTTCCAAAATATTCCCATGGTAATATGGATTTTTACCTTTTTGTACAGAAGGTCTGCATAAAGCAACTACTACTAAGTTTAAAAAAAAAATTCATTTTACTCCTAATGTCATTTTTTACTTATTTGGAATAGGATTTTTAAAAATGTGTTATAGCAAAATTTTTTTCCATACAAAATTAAATATTTTATCAAAATAAAATTTGAAAATATTTCTAATACTTTCTATTTTAATATAAAATTCCAAAATATTCCCACGTTGAAACAGTTTTTTTTTTTTTTTTACTATTTGTCAGTAGTCCTGGCATAAGGCTACTAAAGTTAATGAATCTGGCTCATCCTTAGTAACAAAACAGAAATCATCCTGAAATTAAAAAGCGTTTTTTTTAATCGATTTTAAGTTTAAAGTTCTTTGAAAGTCTCTTTTGATCTCAAATTCAAATTAATGGGCTTATTCCGATAAAATGATCGAGTTTTTAGTATATTTCGATCTCCTCATAAAATAATTCAGACGTGGAAAAATACTTTCAAATTTTTTTTATTTTTCTCATCTGGTACATCACTTATTCCTCAAACAATGTCGAAGCGCTTTACAAGTTAAAGCTTTTGATATTATGGGCGAGATTTACGAAGTAAAAAAATCTTTCCATGACAATCAAAATGCAATATTTCATTAAATCTATATATATAAAAGAAACTTGTTTTACGTGTTACGAAGGTTCTCAAGAACGCGTCGATCAGGTGGCCAATACGGAGGTTTTGAACCTACAGGACCGATCGGTCACTGTATTTCGTTTGTTTGAGGAGATATTGGAACCAAATTTTTTTGTATATCTTTAATGTCGTCTTCCCATCATAGGTTTGTAAAACCTCGGTCCACTTCTACTAACCATAGTCTCCTTCTTGTTAAACTGTCTCGTCTGGGGTTTTTAAGTTGAATATAGTCCTATTTATTTAATCGAGTCCAAGAGGTATTTTTTAAAGAGGTACCTCAAGGTAGGCCCTCTTCTTTTTAACTTATTTTTATATAATCTCCCTTAAGTAATCTCATCTTCTCGCATTCTTATGTATGCGGATGATGTCAAACTCTGTCTGTCCTATTTCGATAATAATAAGCACTTACTACTTCAGCATGATTTTGATAACATGCAATCTTGGCAATATCAACCAACTATTTCTTAACAAGTCACACCAAGTGGTTCTGACTAACACCAAGAGGTTCACATAGGTAAAATATAATAAAAAATGTACACCAAAAGAAATTAAAATTAAATCTTATTTTTGGGAAAAACCTATTTGTAGTTCTTCCTTTTTAGGGTCATTATGGATTGCACTGAGACGCCAAGGATAAGATATATTTCTTAATTAAAACGATTTGTACTGGGATCAAACTTTAACAGATTCTGCTATTACTGCTCATCCATATCAAATACATGTTCTATTTGCGATTATTTTGGCAACATGTTTTCCCTCAAATCCACCTTAATTGTGGATAAAATAATCAAGATTATTTATCAGAAGATATTTTGTTTCGAGTACGTCAAGCAAAACGTAATCCACTGATGGAATTTACGCCGGAAGTTTACAACCTTTAATACAAAGCTTTAAATCATATTGAAGATCTATGCTTGGCGATTGGTTAATAAAGCATTAGGACAATTCCCCTCTCCTAATCGATCAATGCATAATATATGTCAATTGGAAGAAATGCAACGAATCAAATTAATTATCAATCTAATCGTATGCCCAGGATTCTGAAGATCGCAATGAACGTAAAAAAATTCGGTTAAGACAGACCCGTGAAGCGCGAATTTCAATAATGATGCAAATTTGAATCGAGCTGCAAACTAATCCAAAAATCTTATATTTATCCAGATAAGCTAACTAGACAATCTTACGATGTTTATTCACATTAAGAGTATTCAAAAAGTTTGGGCATCGGATCGCTCTCCGAAAAATAAATCAGTAAAAGATGACCCAGCTGCAAATTCTGCCACTTTCAAGTGGAAATAGCCGAAGGAAGAAGAAAATGTAGAGCGCCTTCCGAAGAAAGCGAAGAAGTTTCAAATTCTGAAGCTGCAAACACTCGACAGTCTACTCCCAAGGCCGACGGGAATATAGATACCATTCTAGAGTAGTAGACTCTATACCAGAGACTGTACAGATGGGAGCCAATACCGGATGACTCGGAACCAGCGACATCGTCTGAACTTCGCTGTTCCCATAAGCGCAAAAAAAAATTTTAAATTCGGAGCCCACGAAAACCAAAAAGAAAGTATCCAGCTCACTCGGAATTAATAGAATAAAAAAGTACTTCATATAAAGCAAAATGGTAACTGAGTAATAAGAATTATAAGAAGATAAATTGAATTTTTGGTACATATAACACTGTTAATAACTTGCACCTAATACCAATCTCTGCTTTGACCAGTTGTGAATTATAAGCAATTGTGCACCAAAAAAAATCAAATAGATGCAGCAAAAAATTAAATAAATAAATAAATAGTTCCAGGAAAAAAGGAACCGTTTTCAATCGTTCTCATTGGGTTGCCTGGTCACTCCGACGGGGTATTTTGGAGTGACCAGGCAACAAGGAATACGCGAACGAGTGTGATAGAAACGGGTAAGCGCAAAGTGGTTCTTACGATCCTCTATACATGCGGATATATATAGTTTTTTTTTTATTTCCAGTGATGCTACAGGGTCTTTCGTCATTAAAGAACACCAATTTTTTTTTCGTTATGTTGGTTTCGTAGTCCAATTTTGAAGTTGTTTAAAGCACTGTAAAAAGTTTTAACAGTCCGTTTGCTATTTGATATAGCCCCAATAGGTTAGGTTGCACCGGTTGATCCCTGGGGAAGACTAGATTCCTCATAGTGGTAAGAAAAAAACAACGCGCCCAATATTAACAACCGCCATTTTGTTTGTTTCTACTTTGACGATGATTTTAGCAAAATAAGTTGAAAAAACATAAAAAATACCACGATACTTTACGTATAATCGAAAGGGAATATTTTCACATAAAAACATATAATAATTTTCCCTCTAGGCTATCAAGCCTTTTAAATCAGACGTCTTAGTAGAGCTTTTTACCAATCATCATATACGTAAGTCGAAACTTTGGTTCAGCTTTGCTTGCTATAAGTATATAAAAAATGCATCCATACCAAAATTTAGTTTTTCCCCAAAAAAAATTTTTTTTTTTAAATTAACACTCTTTAAACTCATGTTTTAAGCTAATAAGATGGCCTATAATTGGCAATAGACATCATTAACTCTTTGATTACCAACCTGATGCAGACTTCCTTGTACACAGCATCATGCATCTTGACATGATGAAATATTAGTTAGATGTCGAAATATGACTGCCCCAAGTCATGCAGCGCTCACCCACCACCAACCAAATGGTCCAAAACAAGAAAAACATAACCTGGCCACATGAATATCACTGGCAATTACCCGAGCTGCTCCAAAATTGCCAATAATGAGACATGCAACTTGCGCGCTTAGCCTCTGTAATGGATTGCCATGGATTGGTATCAATTGCAGGTCAATTCTCCAACGCCACGAATGCGACTGACTGACTGGGGGACTGGAAGACTGGAGGACTGGCTGCAATTTGGCAGCGGGCGTTGAGAGAAGCAAAATTTCACGCGCCGACAAGATAATCGTCGCACATAATACCGGGATTCCCTAGTTCGCTTTAGGGCCCCGATCGATCCCAAACAAGCACAGGGATCGTGCAGTTGCAATTGGAGCTTGTTTGGAACATAGCAGACAGCGTGTAGCCGGTTCGAGCTGGAGCTACAAATTGTGCCTGTCTTGCTGGTCAAGACATTGTAGCAGCTATCCGAATGACAAATTAGATATCGAAAATAACAATTTGATCGACAACCGATCGCCACCGCGCTCCTGCTAAGTAGGGAATTGAAAACCCAAGTCGAAAACAAAAACGGCAACAAAAACTACGACGGCTAAAAATTGCCTTTGCCTTTGCCTCCTTGGGCACAAAATTGGCTAAAAATAAGGAAGGTATTTTGCGGTTTGGCGAGCGTATCTAAAGGAGTTGATGAAGGTGTTGATTTGATTACTTTTATGTAAGCGGCCAAGCAGCGATCTTCAACGAAGTTCAACATATTTCTCAAATCGTGATCGGAGCAATTTTGGCTGAATGTATACTCGGACTTGGCTTCAATTGTGCCGCCTGGGCCGCCTGGCCACATGCCTATGCACCAACTGGCTGGCATTGGGCTACGTTGGTCTGCAGTTGGGGATGGCCAGCGGCCTATGGCTAAATGTGAAAAATGATTTGACTTTAATGGTCGCCACTGAGAGATCATCTCATCATCTCTCAACGTTGCCTGCACTGGACCTTGATCATAATCTCGCGTCTGGCTGCGCAATCTCGGTGAAGGTGTTAAGATTTTGTGACCAATTGCCATTTTGTGTATCCAGTAACGGTTGCCGTTGTGCAATCCAAAACTATTTTGCATGCGACGCTCTGTTCGAGGAGATAATTTTTATTTTGTTTTTTTTTTCACACTTATTGGCATCGATTGGCATCGAAATTTGCGATACCTAGGAAAATGATTGATTCGTTCGGCCGTTCGCTTGTTTGCGGTTAAGAACGTGGGAATTTGGCTTGAAAAATTGGAGGTGTGTCGGCGAACTACTATTTTACTTGCGGAAAATTATTGCTTTTATGGCCTGTAAATGAGTTGTGAAAAATTTTCAAAATTACTGTAGCGCATTTAATAGGCAGCCTTCTTTAAGTACCTACAGTTTATAAGTATATATAATTTTCGATAAAAAAAAAACATCAAAAATCTATTATGTTTACAAATCAAAATTACTTAATCGTATTTTAATCCAATTTAGAGGTGAGATAATATAATCAGGCTCTGAAGTAATAATTTTTGTATCTAAGCCAGAACTGACTTAAAAAAATATAATAGTTTAAATCAATTACAATGGTTTAGCAGAACTTCCTTCAAGAGTATTTTTGGCAATAGGAAAAGGGTCAAGTTTTGAGTATTGCATGTGCTAGCAGATGATGGTACCTAGTTCAGAAACAGTACTAAGATACAGGGTGTTTTTTCAGAGGTACACAAGTTTAAATAATATAACAAGGAAATATATTTTGAATACCAATAAAAGGGGCTTTGTTGGTTAGAACATTTTATTTTTTTTGATATAAATAGTTTTTGATTATTGATTTTAGATGAAACTTTCTCCAGTAATCACGCTCACCGTATAGTATGTTTCGGATGATGGCCCTAATATCACCAGTTTAATAAATTTATTATTGAAAAACTAAATAAAACATCTCGCAACAGATACGCCAAAACGTCATCATACTTTTAGGTGTCAACTTTTGTTTTTTAATTTGATTCAAATTTTTTATAATAAGAAAATTAACCTTCGTAAAAAGTGTTTTTGAGAGTAATTTTGGGTCGAGAAACACGAAAATGTCAAACTTTTTTTTCTTTAGCATCGTTTTCGAGAATTTAAAAAAAATCTGTTTCAAGGCACTTTTTTCGGTTATTCGTTAATATCTTCGTTATCGACAAATATAGTAGATTAAAAGTATTGATCTGCTTTTTACGGAGATACATACCATACACAGACTAAGTAAAAATTTGTAGCTTGCTTTTTACTGCTTAAATTATAATAATGAAAACAAAATTTTTTAAATTATGTTAAGCTTTAAGCTGAAAGAGAATTTTTTGACGAACATTTCGAACCTCCTTACAGGAACGACACAATATATATCACAAACAGTCAAAAAGATTTCTGTAATATGACAAACTTTTAGAGTAAAATGGTGTTCCAAACTTTACATAGATTCTTATCACAAGTTCTTAATTACGACGAAAGAAGACTTTCATAAACTAATTTTATTTCTCGGGACATTGTGGCTAGAATATTTCTTTCCTCCGTACTAAATTTCACAATAATTTTGACGCGCTTTGAATTAAAGTTTGGAAACTATAATAATATTCTGAACAGGTTGATTTCGCAGAACTTAATGGAAAACTATTTCGAGAGTAATGATTGGTATTCAGAAGATATAAAAATTATATTGAATTCCAATTAAGTGTTAAGATAAGGATTGAATGTCCTCGCACTAGATTGGGATTCGCAAGGTAGACAAAAAAGGGAACGTCCAAAAAATTCACGGAGGCGAACGCTACATTCTGAGACTTGTACATCAGTTACATCGTGATGGAAATGCGTCACCCCTCTAGGAGAAAGGAACTTACAATAATCAAGTATTTGGTGACTATAAGTTCTTGAAGAAACTGTATACTAGAAGCATATAAAAACAAGTGAGTCTGGTAAAAATCGGAACAATACTTTGCAATCTTTTAAACATGATTTTAAAGCACTGCGATAGCTTAGTTGTAATATCATTTTTTTATGTTTGCATTATTTGAAGCTAAGGTTATATGGATAACCTGAAATCATACTATTTAAATTGTTATGGTTTTAGCACGAACAGATCGGCAAATATAAAGGATTTAAAACAGGTGCGGATCTAGGATTTGTTCTTGGAGGAGTCTGTGAAGTGTATATCGGCGGAAACAAGTGCAGCGGGCCATTTTTTCCCCGGCCTTCTCCGATTTCGACGATTTTTACTAGTAATAGTGACCTGGACAAATTTTATTGCAAGTTCCGATTAATTATCGATAACTGAAAATTTGGTTTGTTTTTCTTGGACAAGCCATATTTTTTAAGCGAATAAGGATGTTGACCCGAATTTGAATACCATGTCAGATACAATATTAAATATAAAAAAAATCAATTATAAGTCACACACTTTTTCTTCAACACATTTTTCAATCTTTTTGAAGGTCCGAAATCCCCTCATGGTTCAAATGTCAACGATTTCATATTTTCGAAAACTTTTCTTCCCCAATTTTCAGGCTCTTTAAATAATCGGAAATAAGTTAGACGATCTTTTTTCATAATCTTTTTAATGATCTGAAGTCACAACATCACCATTTGGGAATAAGGGGTCTTGCTGCAGAGGTGAGTTAGTCCTGTGAGAACTACAAATATCCCGATTCTTTTTGATTTTTTTAGCCGAATTTGTACCACCAACTGGAAAATGCTTATGCAGAATAGATATAAATTATTCAAAATATTTTATTTTTTGTTCTTAAGATCTTTTTGTAGTTTTTTTTTTTTGAGAATCGTCAATTGTATATAACCTGCGATAAGTTAGAGCGGTAGACTTCTGTTTATATTGCTATACGGAAGAACTAGTGGATACTTTAGATCATCTGCCTACTTTGCAGCTCTTAATATTAAGAGATTTATTCAAGAACATCGTTTATTTGATCGCTTTAGAACGAATTTTTATGGTACGTGTTATCTAAAGAACCAAAATTTTTATCTCGTGCCAATTTGCTACAAAATTATACCAACTATAGTATACCCTTCTATAGGATGACATTTTTGAGATAACTGAATCTATTAAAGTTGGAATTTAAGTAGTTTCTGACTTTTAATACTCTTTACCATAGGTAAATGATAAGTTCAAAGTTTTTATTCTAAAGGGTGGAACATCTGTTGTTTTGTATATTAAACATTCACAATTCGGAACCCTGTAGGACTATTTTTTTTGTGGTTTTTTGAAAAGCAAAATGTATTCCAATAAGCCAGCAACAATTCGTGAGCCCTAGCTCAACAGCCGGGCCGAAATTTCAAAATCGCATTACTGAGAAAAGTCATCGAAAATTTAGATGATCATGATTGGCTCTTTCTATAATTTCCCAAGCATATATGAATTAAAATCAAAACCTTAATTTAGAAAATATTTTTGCACAATTAACAAACAATGGAACAGATGGCCCACCCTATTAGCTGTCCGGTTGTGCTGATTTTATGAAACTCGGTAAGCAACTTCGGAAGTTTTAGGCAAAATTTCCCAAATGATTTTTAAAACGAAAGACGGATTTATAGGTAAAAAAAAATATATCTATTTAGAAATTTTTAGTAATTTGGCCGCAATTTAAACTGAAATATTTAGTATTGTTCGAAAATTCGACATGGGTACTGGATATTCGATATTAAAATTTTAATTTTTTAAATTTTAGGGATTAGATACAATATATAATATAAATCGGCCCTATGCTCCTAGAAGCTAGGAGCCATATATTTTATCAAGGAATAAAAATTATAAAAAAAGTATCGGTATTGCACAAATGTCCCACACTGTCCCAATTTCTTTCTTACTCGTTTGATCCTTGGTGTTACTTAAAAAATATTTTTACACAAATTACCTCCTTTTTTTTAATTTTGCCAAAGATTTAAGTTTTCTCTAGACCACTCAAGTTCTAGACTCCAATTCGCTAGACTTGATATTGTCGTGTCCATATACAAAACAAAAAAAAAAGAAGAAATATAACACAAGTGCTTGCCATACGCCGCACATGGCTACCCAGAAACCAAAGCTTTTCAGCCCGCTGCACAGATAAAGCCGCCACAAAGACCTTAAAGTATTAGTGGACATTTTTCAATCTTTTGACGATGTTCAAAATAAAATATTATTTCGCGCGTTAATACGCAAAAATAAGCATCTGGTTGGGTGGCAAGAAACCAGCCAAGCAGTCAACCAGCCAGACGGCCAGCACAAAGCCCCGATTGCAGGCAGGCAGCCCAAGCGGGTGGGCCAGACCAACCAAGTAAAGAGTCAACCAAAGACCAACTGTTGAGGTGTTGTTTGGCTGAAAAATTATGATGGGAGCTGCGCGCCGGCGCAGACCTTAGCAATTGCTATGCCAATTTGTGAGCGCGTGGCAGTTGCGGGCGGGGCGTGGCAGCCCAGGGTGGGGAGCTGGTAACTGCGTAAATACCTGGACTGGCAACAAAGGTGGCCATACGCCATGGGTGGCCCGTCCACTGGGACAGTGACCAAAAGTCTTGTGCGCGTTTCCCAAGATGCAAAATGTTTTTGACAATTTGTACTTGTTGAAGAGGATAGTGGTGGCCTAAGCCTGCTCTTGGCAAGCTGCCGTGTGTTATAAATTATTAATAGAAATAGTATTCAATTTTTGTGCAATTTTTTAAGTCCTGTCATGGGTTTGGCTAACTTATTTGGCATGCGGTGTGAAATATGTGTAATTGAAAAACAAATTCCTATTGCTTAATTTATGACTCTGTGAAATTTGCATATATTTATTATGTTGGGGGTTATGTGTGGTCATGAGTCAAGGTGGAACTGTGTGTGGAGCTGTAGGTAAACGTTTTACCTTTCCTAATTAAATTATGAAATGCGTTCAACACAAAAGACAAGCTACAGCGCTTGGCGTAACTTAAACAATAGATAACAATGGATGCCGTGCAGACCCAGACCCAGACCAAGGTCCAGGTCCAGTCACAGTGAACACATGTTCCTTGCGTCTCCGTAGGTATTCAATTTCATTCGCTTACAATACATTTTATGTAAATTCTCGTAATGTGACAAAAAGGGAAACACATTTAAATGACAGATATGCTGAAGTTTCATTTCAAAACATGCATAAACAGACGACATTGGGGGTACTCCAGCTTCGACTGGAACTGGCACTGGGACTTTGTTGCTAATGAAATTGGACACCAGCGTGGACGGGCTAAATAAATTAATGTATCGTGCTCATGTCACAGATACTCCACGTTGCCAGTCAGCCCAAAAATTATGCAAATCACAGCCGCCGTCACTGGCTGCATATGCAAAAAGTTTAACCCTTAATTGGCGCATAAGCCGAGCGAGCGACATTTTGTGGCCGCAAGCCAGTTCTGGCTCAACTCAACTCACCTATCGCTGACATTGATAGCCATCATGGTAGATTCCAGATATGTCCACACACTCACACACACACACAGCAGCAACATTTTCAATTACCGTACAAAACGACTCTGGTTACCGTTTGCCGTGCCCCTCAGTGTTGACGTGAATTATCTGCGGCAAAGAGCCAGTGACAAGCGTTGAATTGCCACAGTTCTCGCTTTGATGTCGGGGGTGCCACAATGCCACAAGAACCACTCTGTGCAGTGTGTCCAGTGGCAGTTTGTCGCATAATATGTTAATCAGTGACCACATGTCGGGCCACCATTTGCTGTAAAATGCTTGATACGCAAATAAATTCCGGGTAAGTTGGCATTTGAGAGCGACTTCGCGCTATGGGTGGGACTTTGAGATATAAAATGAAATAATCAAGATAATTGAGATATCCAAAGGTTAGTAGCGTACGTGCAAATTCAACAAACAATTGCGTGAATCATAAGGGTGGCCATTTACAAAGATCTTACGATTTTTATAAGGCCGCTGCCAACCAACCACTCCTTTTTACCTGCATACATCACCTGTAAATTTTAAGTAATTGACGAAGTCGATAATAGGTTCAAAATTACGACGAATTTCATATAAAATCTTAAATAGCGGCCAGACAGTAAGTTTCCTAAAGATCTTCGAAAGAAAGGTCTTAGGAAAAATAGTCGGGCTAAAGCGCAATAAAAGAGGCGAGTATAGTTTAAGATATAGTTCCGAATTGGTAGAGCTGTCACGAGGTGAAGATATTGTAAAATATTTAAGATGGATAAATCACGTTTTTAAAATGAGTAATACAAACACGCAGAAACTGAATATAAACCAAATTACACGAGACGCAGATGGAAATCTGGTTACAGATACGCAGTGTCCGCTGAGGTTTTGGAGGGAACATTTCTCCAAGCTGCTTGTAGGCGACGACGCCACAAATGCCACCATTGGGCAAAACAAACCTATACCACCGACCAACGACAATATGTGTGTGCCACCACCACGGGAAAGCAGGCCCGACTATTGGAAGTTCAGTGTCCTTTGTCTATACTGAAGAAGGATGACCCGACGATATACGCCAACTCCGGGGAATCAGTCTTATTGCAATCTTATACAAGATCCTGTCGAGCGTATTATGTGAAAGACTGAAGCCATATGCCAACACACTGATCGGACCTTAACAGTGCTGCTTCAGACCAGTCACTTTACGCCAAATCCTGGAAAAGACCCACCAAAAACAGATCGATACCCATCATCTCTTGACTGAGTTCGGTAATCCTGCAAAGCTGATTCGTCTTTGCAGAATGACATTGAGCGGCACCATCAGCTCTGTCAAAATAGGAACGGACCTCCCCGAACCTTGCAATACTGTTCGAGGTTTAAGACAAGGCGACCCTCTATCATGCGACTTCTTCAATTTCTTGATGGATGAGGTACTGTGGAAGGACGGCACTATTTTTTACAAGAATGTCCAGCTTGTTGTAAGCGAGTTGTTACTGCTGCATTTTCCGCATTCGAAAAGGAGTCAGCGAAAGTGGGTCTAGCGATAAACGAGGGCAAGACGAAGTATATGGTGTCTATGAACAGGGACGGACAGCGTCTGGGCTCCGATGATGCAGCGGACAGCTATACTTTTGAAGTGGTCAAGGAATTCACGTACCTTGGCACCGCCGTTAACACCGAATATGACATCAGCCTGGAGATAAAGTGTAGAATCACACTTGCCAATAGGTGTTACTATGGTCTCAGTAAGCAGATGTGTAGCAGAGACCTCTCTCGAACAACAAAAGTAACACTCTTCAAGACGCTCATCTTGCCCGTGTTCTTATACGGCGCAGAAGCATGGGTTGTGTCACGGACAGATGCATCTGCTCTTGGGGTGTTTGAGAGAAAAATTCTTCGTAAATTCTTCGGTCCCGTCCGTTTTGAGGACGACTATCGCACACGGATAAACCAAGAGCTGTACGAGCTCTACGACGATATAGATGTTGTCCAGCGCATCACAATACAACGTCTGCGCTGGCTCGGGCATGTCGTACATATGGATAACGATGCTCCAGCGAAAAAGGTATTCGAAGCGACAGCCGACGAAGGGGAAGACCACTCCGATGGAAAGATCAAGTGGAGGAGAATCTATCCTCCCTTGGTATTTCTAATTGGAGAAGGCGTGCGCACAGCAGAGGCGCCTGGCGAGAGCTGTTGAGATCGGCCGTAACCCGAGAACGGGTTGTCATGGCCACACAATGAATGAAAAATCTTAACTTTTCGCTATAACTACTGAAAATCCCTGCCTCTTTTCATTGTAAAATTGCTTCTATTGTATTGAAAGTCTTTTGCGATCTTTAGATTTTTACGGGGAATGACATTGTTGGTAGGTTCTCCGCAAATATATTTACCCACAGACTGTTTTTAGTAGGGCTTCTTGATTTTTCTCTATAACTCGCGAAGTTTCCAACCGATTTTTATGAAATTTTGTGACAAAAGATTAGAAGTAGTAAAATCGTTTTTTGAGTTAATAATATAGATTCGTTATGAAAACTGTGCATTGTATAAAAATGTAATATTGATGTCAGAAATACTTTCCGTGTGAGCAGAGAATCGAGAATTAATTTCAACGATTTTTGTATGAAATTGTAGGGTCGATGAGAACTTTAAATGCGTTTTCTGCAAAATTACTTTTGTTGAGTTATGACGTTATCTTGTAAGTGAACGATACATGCCAAAGTCCTAATTTAGGTTAAAAAAATCAAAATAAAATAATTTAAATTATATAAACTCATAATTTAACTAAACTCAATTCTTTGAAAGATCTTACGAAATTCGAGTTCAGTCTATAACGACTGTCAGACTCTACAAATAAGCCTTTTATTTGCTCTCAAACCAATCTGCAAAATTCTCTTTTATTTATATTTATCAGATACAGCTTTTTCTTTTGCCTTGCCAAAAATATAATAACAAATCATATATGCATTTTAGTTAATAATTTATGATATTATTTACTAAGTTTAGCAACCTTTGTGACCACTGATAACAATTACTTTACCTCTGAGCTTTCAGAAAAAAAAATCTTTTGACCCATATGCAAAGTATTTACTATATATGTCCCATTTATCATTTTACAGTTAAGGCCCGCAGTTTGTTTATCGTATTGGGGTCCTACGCATATTTGCTCCACTTAATAATTCACTACAAGTATCCGTGTGTACCAGGCAGGCGCAGAAGGCGAATGTTTTTGGCAATAAATTGGCATTTAAATTAATTCAATTTGAATTATGTTTTTAATCGCAAAGGCAACCAACATCCAAAGAAAGAGAGAGGCCCTCAATGCGGAACCCCCACAGCGTAATTTTCAATCAAAATCGCACATCCGCGAAATTATCATGAACTCAGCACAACAGCAGCGTCCAAGCGAATGGCTCCAATTTGGCCAGTCAATGACCGTGTCCTCCACTCTTTCTCCTGTGTACAGCAGATTATCAAATTGATTCCAATTAACACTTGCCACCGCAGGAAAGACTTGAGCTTTTGGCCATTGGCAATTGGGCCGAGTACCAACACGCAACGCATTCTCTCTCTCTTCATGCATATGCAAACGTTATAAATATTTTACTTTTTTACGGTTAACAGGCACAACAAAATCCATCCTACAAAGGGAAAATAAAGTTTATTGGGCGACCCTTCTCGAGCATTCCCCAGCACATAAGTTAAGCGCACTTTGTCGTAATTCGTAATTCGAATTGACAAACGTTCCTTGGCCTGGCTCTTGGATGCACAGCCGCCGCCACTCTCGGTGGCCAGTTGCCCAGACCAACGTGTGGCATGTTGCGCTTGCGCAACAGAGTCAAGTCAGGCTGCAAGGCCCACCATTTGGTCTGCAAATGATTGTGACCGGGTTCAGCACTCGGCTCGTGTGAAATGATAAATATTCCATAATTTAGCTTGGCATTCAATTTCGATTTGTGTGACACATAAATTACGAATTAACGCTTTAAGCTCAACGCCAAGCAGAGGAATCACCGAAGAAGAGACAGCGAAGGAACGGATCTGGGCGATCTGCCACTGCAGTGGGTTGCATTTGCATTTGAATCCATTTGCTAAACTACGTTTTGTGCCTTTGGGTGTTCATGCGTAGGTACGTAGTTCGTAAATTTTCCGTTACATGAAAACTAAAATTTTTATATATTTTTTCTTGTAAAAATAATTTATGAATAAAAATTTTTGGATTTGCATAAAAAGAATTGTTAATAGGTGAAGTGTTCAAAAAATTAAAGAAAGATTAAATTAAAAAAAAATATTTGTCACAAGACTAAGATCTTAAAAAATCCTTAAGTTCTCTGATAATACATCAAAAAAATAATAATAAATATATCCCTCTATTATATAAAAAAGTTTTTTTTTCATCTTTTTGAAAGTGTAGAACATTTTGTGTGTATAGCAGAAGATATTTGTTTCTCATGATTTTATAAAGTAAGGAATTTAGCGAAATGGGTAAAGTGCCAGTCAAATGGCGAAAGAACTGAAAATATCTGACCGTAGCATCCGTCGCATACTGAAAAATTATCTCAAGGTCAAGCTATAAGATCCAAAAGGCACATGATCTCACACCGAAGCAGCAACAAGTCAGACTTGAGAGAGCGAAGGAGTTGCTTCGCTTGGCCGAAAGCGGTCAATTGCCGAACATTGTGTTTTCTGGCAAGAAAATTTTTACAATTGAGCAATTCGTAAACTCTCAAAACGATAGGGTTTACTTGAGGTACCGTTCATACGAGAATTTGAGTCATCGATTGGCCACCAGGAGGCAGCACTCCGCTCACTAGATAATGGTCTTTAGGGCCGCTGTAACCGCAGATGGGCGCTCTCCAGATCGTTTTCATACGAGCCTGGCGTCAAGGTTAATGCGCAATATTATCGGGAATATGTATTACTGGAGGCCTATGCGTATTGAGTAAGCACTGTGCGGCAGTGACTAAACACTTTTCGAGTGGCAGACCATGGACGTTTCAACGAGGACATCACGGCAGCGCGTCTCACAAAGCGTCGAGTGAAATTCTCAAGAATGGCTGAAAAACAACGTTTCTCGATACTTCATAACGTCCACACAATGGCATCGTCGACATTCACCAGACGCGAATCCGATGGATTATTCTCTTTGGGCCATTTTTGGAAAGAGCAAGGTCCGAACTAAAAGATGACAACAGTCTCGTAGGCGCTTCGTACAAAAAGCTCAATTGTCCACGAGTGGGCCAAAATTACCTGCAAGTCACATTCGGGCAGCTTGCGATTCATTTTTGGACCGTTTCTCAAGACCTATAGTGAAGGCAAAAGGTGGCCATATTGAAGCGAAAGTAAATTGTTTCTAAATTTCGTATTATTTTTACACATTTTGTACCTTGAATTGAGTAAAGGTAATTGTCCAAAATGAATTTATGGCCTTTTTAATTGGTTACACTTCGAGTACCGGACCCTGTAGATCGTTAATAATAAATTTTGTGGGTTCAAGTTTGTTTAGCCTACAGCAACAAAGAACTCAATTTTTTCCGGATATTGGGACACCAAAAAAAAAATTTGTAGAACGGAAATTTTAGACAAAGTCATGTTGATTTTACGAGTATAAAATTTTAAGACTTTTTTTAATCCAAGAAACATTTGCTGTAGTAGCATATAACAACATAAAACCAATTGCAGAAATTAAATTGAAAGAATGCCTCGATTGCATAATTAAAAAAAAAATTGTTTATTATAAAACTTGAAACGTACATCATATAAAGCAAAATGGGAATTGAGTAATAAGAATTATTAGAAAATAATAAATTGAATTTATGGTACGTATAACATTGTTATTAACTAGCAACCAATGGCTCTCTCTGCTTTGATCAGTTGTGAATTATAAGCAATTGTACAGCTTTTGATTTACGTCATGTCTATTTCGAAACGATTTATTTTTTACACAGTTTTTCGTGGAACATAAAAACACAGTTAGGTGTAAATAATTTTAGAAGTTAGTTTTTCAAAGACTGATTTTTGGATTTGATGGAGTAGATTCGGTGCCTTCGACTAAGAAATCCAAAAAAATAGAAGATACTATGGCTCCGCCAGCTCCCACGTAAGATAAATCTAGTTCTCGAAATTCTAAGGATGACGACGTTAACCAGGAAGAAGATAACAAAGAGGATGCAGACTTATAGACTATGTATTTGTCCTTTGTATTATATCGGAGCTATAAAATATCTGTTGTCTTTTCAAGAAACAAGTTTTAAATTCGGCACGCTGAGCAGTATTGGATGTTTTTGCACCAACAAGACACCAATCGTCCTAAAAGCGGGTCTTGTTTACACTGATTAACAAATTTAAGGGTTTACTCAATACCTTTGAACAAAAGGGTTTTTTAGGATCATTTTGTGTCAAGAAAAATGAAAATTAGTCTTTTTTCTTAAACACCGTTTTGGAGATTTTTTTAAAAAAAAAATGTTTTTACTAAATTTACTTATTGTATAAAAACATGGATTGTAAATAAAATATGAAATAAATATATTTTTCGCTTTGTTCGATATCTACTACAACTATCGAAGTCTAAACTGGCACTATTTCCATCTGTAGTATGCAGTTCTGCCAAGAGAGTGAGATTAGTGATAATGTCGTTTCATTAAGAATCCTAAAATTCCAAAACAGAATTTCACTTTTCTCTTGGTCAACACAGTGCTCTTGACGATAGCCTTAACAATAAGTGACCTCGTCTCACCTGACTATTCTGATGGATTATTTTCAGAAAATCGAACCGCACACCTGACTATAGTCTTCCATTTTACTGAAGAAGCCAAGAGAGGGATCGGCTTTTACAGTGCACGCATGGAGTGCAGCTCTTTAACGGTGAAGGACATCAATATTCGACAAATTTCAACTGCATATGAAAAATTCACTTCTTTAGATTAATTTTTGTGTGTACAGCCCTAAGAATCTTATGTTTATACGAACAGACGATAAAGGCTGAGATTTTGTAGATTGTGATAATGGCTTCTTTGGGTCCCTATAATGCTTATACTACTTGTATAAACTACCAATTATATCCTTGAAAGATGAAAACTTTTTAAACAATAAATTAGGGCAATGTTTATAAAATAAAAATTAACTCAAAATTAAATAATATCTTACAGTTTCTAATATTATATTCTTCTAAATACTGATTTCAAAGACGATATAATAGACAAAATCTTTCACTCATTTCAGAATAACTTTCTTATCTTCAAAAGACCAAAACGTACTTAATTAATTTTATAATTTTATACAGTTCTGGAGAAGAATTTCCGTCGTTTCGACTACATAATTCACAAAATTTTGGTAGACCAAAAAGGCAGCGAATTAACAGTTGAAAAAGTTCAAAAAACAAAGCCCAAAAAGGCCAAACCACCGTGTCTGCAATGAGGCATGCCACAAGAAAATAAATAAAAAATAAACTGTAAGATGATTAATAATTTCAAAGACAACCAAGAGGAGTACCCACTCCGAACATGCATAGATGGCACTTTGCAAGAAAGCACGCAGAAAATCTCCGGTTTCCCCAGACAAAACGAAGACAAATGTCGTCTCTGCGTGGTCTGTTTTACAGTTAATTTAAGTTTGAAAGCTTCCAGCGGATACACTGGCAGCATCCTCACCATTCCATTTCTGATGAAAATGTTGGAAAATGCTGATTCTGTCAACTGTTTGCCGTTGATAAAATTATTAGCTTTTTCTTTGTCTTACTCCCTGGCATTGGAGCTCCCCTGCATGGTTGGCACTTTTTTGGTTGGTAATTTTTTGTATTAAAATGCAAATTTTTTTTTAATTTGTTGTTTTTGTTTTAATCAGTGGCCCAACAGCTCATTGCCTTATCCAGACTCCTCATCCGACCACGCACTTCCTGGGCTACCAGCTAGCCAAAGCGATACGTTGAAGCTGCTCGCCATATCCTGTCTAGCGGTTGCACTTCGCTGATGATGAATAACCTTTCGCGTATGTTTTGGGCGTCCTTTGGTGAATGTTACGGTCACGTAGCCGAACAACTTCATTTCCACCCTTCGTTTCTGTTATATTAACATTTTTTAATTTTCAGTTGGTAATTGGAACGCTTGCGGTTTTATTTTTTATTTTTTCTTAAATTGTCCTTGTTAATGAGTAATCTTACGCATTGACTGCTTAATAGAATTTGGAGTGCTGTTGTAACAACAGGAGGCCCCTAAGCTTTGAAGGAATTATGCAATTGGTGGGTTATACATATTTAAAAACCACATATATAATATATTTGAGTAATACATGAAAGTCTCTATTAATTAAAGACACCGCCGTTCGGATTCAGCTATAAACTGTAGGTCCTTGTTCTGTTGAAACAGTTATTAATAGAGATCCCTATGCCCCTCTAAGGGGTCTAACTGGAATTATTAATACATGCAAAGGACACATGGAGGCGTTTAACACCATTAGTGCCTTTAAAGTAAAAATTACCTCTCTTTCACCTTTTCTCAGAGACCAAAGTAGCAACTTTATTCAACCAAAATGCGGTCAGCTGTTGGGGTGACCAGATAACTATGATATTTGTTCTAATTATAATGTTTTAGAGTACCATCTGCAGAAATCAAAACTGCGATCAACCTCTTAAAAGTCAACAAAGCAGCAGGACTTGATGGCATACCAGCCGAATTTCTGAAAGCCGATCCAGACACAACGGCCTACCAATAATACGGGCTGTTTGGGAAGACGCAAAATACCCCAGGGACTGGAAGGATGGAGGTATTGTTAAGATACCCAAAAAGGGAACTGCAATAACTGGCGCGGTATTACCATTTTGTCTATTTTCCCGAAGATAATGGCAACTATCATTCTCGAACGGACAAAGGACAGGATTGAGAATACGCTCAAGAGGCATCAAGCGGGCTTTCGTAGGGAGTAAGTCAAGGGGATATTCTGTCGCCATTCCTGTTCGTACTGGCGATAGACAATGTACTGACTGCCACCGTAGGTACAACTGAGAGACACGGTATCCAATGGAGACCTTTTGAGAGGCTAAGCCACTTGGATTATGCTGACGATATCTGTTTCCTGGCAAGTACCAACAGCGGGATGAACGAGATGTGTCAATCACTGCAAGTGAATGGCGAGATGGCTGGTCTTAGGATCAATTACAACAAAACCAAAATAATGCACACTGGCCGCTCAGCACTTCAGCCCATTATTCTGGGAGAGACGCCCATTGAGGAGGTCAAACAGTTTATTTATCTAGGAAGTTCTGTATCGTCAGACGGAGGAACGGATCTGGATGTTAACAACAGAATAAGTAAAGACCGCAGCGCCTTTGAAATGTTGTCTCCAGTATGGAACTCTAGTCAAATTTCCCTACGCACCAAGTTAAGGCTCTTCGAATCCAATGTAAATTCTGTACTGCTGTATGCGTGTGAAACCTGGAAAGTCTCTACCTCCATCACGAGAAGTTTACAGGCATTTGTAAACCGCTGCCTTCGATACATTCTTAAGATCCGAAGGGCCGCAAATTATATCGAATCAAGAATTGTGGCGCATAACGAGTCAAAAGCTTTTGGATGTCGAAATTAGACAGCGGAAGTGGCGCTGGATTGGCCACACGTTGAGGAGACCAAATGACAGCATCGTGAAGCAGTCCTTCGAATGGAATCCTCAAGGTACACCGCGAGTTGGTAGACCAAGAACTACTTGGAAATCAACAGTATTGGCCGAAGCAGCAGCACAGGGTAAAACGTGGCTTAAGTATCTGGCTGCAGATCGAGAAGGATGGAGGAAGTTTGTCGCCGCCCTATACCCCAACCGGGGTTGAAGGACTTCAAGAAAAGAAAGAAGAGTACCATCTTGATCCAAAAATTACTGGAATTTATTAAGAAAATTGTAAATGCAAGATTATTTATGAAAATCGATATTGTCACCTTCCCTTCCTTCAAGAATTCCCCATACGTCTGCATCGCAGCCAGCGCTTGATTCAATCCTCGAAACATATTTGTATAATCGCGGCCATCAGAGCCATCTTCGATTTATCGATGACATCATCACTGGATGCAGTAAGGAGTTGCCACGGGGCGGTTTTTGGAGTCGATCAGAATAGGAGAATTACGCAGGAAGCAAAACCTGGTGAATTCGATGGCTGTTGGATCGTATTCATTTCGTTTTTACACAAATGGTCTTGGAAATCATGTACTTTTTTTGAATGTAACTCAGGTCTTTCAGCACCAGCCTTGCAGCGCCTCGATCTTGAGCAACATGTCTTGAACGGACCCAAGAACTAATGCGCCAACTCTGTAATAGTCAATGTGCTGTTTACGGTCATCCATTGTAATTGATGACATGTCCTTGTGATTATATATTGTTGACGGTTTTCGATCGAAAATACATCATAATCGGATATATACTCAATACGGAGTTCCTCTTACAAATATCAAGACCAAGCTGAAGATTTCATAGAACGTCAAATGATGGTTTGACTGAAAGCGACCGACATTGGATGACAGGGAGCGCCACATGGTGGTGACTTTTTGATCAAAGTAGTATTAAAATTTTTTTCTCTGTGCACTCTTTTGAGCGAAAACATAGTCCCTTTAGCGGCCAATTTTGGTGAACACTCATTTCGGTTTGGCACCGATCAGCTTATTAAAACATCGGCTCAATTTGTTGTTGGACTTGAGCCTACACCATCTCCATTAAACTGAACTAGAACTGCTAGGCGGAACAAATTAGATTTGCATTTATGTTCAAAATATACCTTGTCGGAATAATACGTAATAACGATTTCTGCAGTTCGTGAATCCCAAATACAATCGAATAAAAAAATTCGTATTAACGCAATTAAAAGGTAGCCACAGGGTATTAAGTGCTCTGTTTTGTACTAGCTCCAGGCTTAATTTCATTGGATCTATCAAAGTACTAATTAAGCCCTTTAGAGTTGATGAGACGCTTCAAAGCCTATAACTAGTGGACAACCAAGATACCTTCAACAGTAGTCTATTCGTTAAATTATGATAAACAGTTTAGAAGGTAGACGGAAACAGATGAACACACATATATAGAGGTAAGACATATAAACAGGTGCGGATCTAGAATTTCCTCTTGCGGGGTTCTTCACTTCAAAGAATGTGTTCGTAAAAAGACTTTCATCCCATTTTTCAAACTTTTGAGAGAAGGGGGTCCGAACCCGAAACCCGAAGCAAAACCCACCTTTATGCTTCGCCGTAGTCGGATAAAAAGAAACATAGATGAACATATAAATTTATCACATTTGAGAAAAGAGCTCAGCAATTACCACATCTTATTTGAAAAATCTTTATAGCATAATTTGCCTGAAAAATAAAAAACATAAGAAACAGAATAATAAGTTTGAGTGACACCATAACCTAAATTTAATTTGGAATCACGTCAACATTTCTACGGCATTCATTTTTCGTCTTATTGTGGAAATTTAATTCTAACTGTTTATTGGTAGCCTAAGAATTTTTGATATAAATATAAAAATTTTGTGCTCACTTAGCGCTCAAGCAGATAAAATAAAATGATATATCAAATGCCTTTTATCGCATTATAAGAAGTCTATATCATGTGCCCTAAAACAAAAAAAAAAACAAAAAAACAGGTACTAAAGATTTTCATGCGCTCCCACATTAGATGACTACAACTAGTACGTCTCGAGTACTATATATTACATACTTACATCCGCAACATGAAGCACGTTATGCATCCAATCCATCTACTTGGAAAAACGCGACATTCTATGAACCTTCCTCTCACATATAAGCCATAAACAATTAAACTCATTTGACGATTAATTACGAGCCGCTTCCAAATCGCGTGTCGTGCGCCAACACGGCTCAGCAAAATTGTGCTATCAAAACAACTGGAACTAGGGAACGGCCAGAGGGGCCGTTCTGGAGGCACCAAAGTACAAATTCATTTGCTGCTAAAGACACAAAGCTGAACTGATCGGAACTTGCATGTCGTCTCATAATCTTGATGAATGCATAATTGCAAGCCCGAACATGCAGCTAACGCGGTTGGGTTCCGCACCCCAATCCCCGGTACACAGTCTAACAATTTGTGGTTTTTTGCTACCGTGGTTTGGTTTGGTATGAACGTCAGGAACCAGTGTAGACTAATGGGTTTAGATGTCAACCAGCATAAGTGCCAATGGCCAAGCGGGTCGCGTGGCAAGTCACAAAATGGCAAGTTGGGATGTTGAACTATTTTCAAAATATTTTCATATATTTTAATAGAATTTAGCTTTTCCTATAGTTTTTCCACTTCAACGCATTGTACACGCAATTAATGAATTATGTGGCAATTAATTAGAGAGCTCAAGTAATGACTATGGCACCCAAAACTATCAAGAAACTCCCGAACTGAACTACCATCATTATTAACTCTAACATTTCCATACCATATTTGTAGGTTGCATAGAGTTTCATTCATTCATTCAGTCAGAGTCAGACTCATAGACTCATGTGACCTAAATTATTCAATTCATTTTTATTTATTTTTAATTTTTTGATTTGTTGCAATATTTTGTTGTTCTTCTCTTTTCAATTTTGAGTTGCCGCCGTCTCGGTTCGTTCAAAGATCGACAAAGTCGAGCCAAAGGGGTCTCAGCTTGTTTGTATAACTATTTATTCTAATTTGACCCGCTTACTTTTCTCATTGGGATCGGGTCTCTGGGTTGCTATTGTTATTGTTGCGACATATGAGGGAGCTGCCAGCAGCAGCCCCTTTACCCCGTTTTTAATTGATGCAATAATGTCGGTCGACTCTTAAATGATGAATCACTTTTTCATTAAAATTTGACTTGAGTGTGACCCTCATGTTGCTACTTTTGGACTTTTTTGTGGTTAAGAGCTAGTTTTCTTCTTAACTGGCTCACGATTATTAGATATAACACCAATTAAAGATAATCGAGAAATGGAACAGAAGTTTTTATGAAAAACAAAGTATTGAAATCCGAAAAAGTTTTACATTATAATACATTTCATTAATCGGATTATCGGTTTTTCGCAACAAAAAAATCTGTTAGAGAAAAAAAAAATAAAGCCTAAGGAAGACCAAAGTATCAAAGCACTTTAAATTATTGCTGCCAATATGCCATAATTTTAAATGTATAAGGCGTAAGACAGTTCTGATAAACGGTCTAGTTAACAAAATCTCTGCCTAACGATCTGTTAAATACTTATAATGCAGATAATTTTTGGTTAGTCAGACCCTTTAAATTTTTTTACAAGCGCACATATTTATATAGAATTTCTTTCAATTTATACAAAATTTGTTTATACCAAAACAAAGATGGTGTATCAAATCTATTATAGTTTCTTAAAAACTCCAAACAATTTTGTTTTTGTCCAATATCATTACGATATTTTCATAAACAAACAAAAATAAGTCAAATCTTTCACCATACACATTTTTTGGACAACACCAAATTTTTATTACGATATCTTTATAAAGAAACAAGACACAATGAATGCCGTTGAAATAAAACGCTTTTTGGCCGATAGGCCCTATTGCAGCTATATTATATAGTCAATCGATTTCGATCAAATTTGGTAGAGTCCTTGGAAACTTTAATAATTTCCGCATCCCAAATTTCGTTACAATATCTTTATTAATAAACAAGACAAAACAAATTTTGCACAAAAACACGTTTTTTGGTACCATGGTCCATGGGAGATATAATAAGCCGATTTTCATAAGATTACAGTGCTTGAGAATTATGAAAAAGTGAAATATAATTTTTGCAACAGCTTGTCAATTAAAAAATAATAAAAAAATTAAAAAAAAACTAAAATTAAAAATAGCTGTCCAAAAATGGATTCCTCGACCCCAAAATTCCTCAAAAACACATTTACCTACAAAATAAAAAAACCTTTTATGGCCTTATGAATCCATTGTCATAGTCAATTTTTGAATATTTAACCTATTTAGGTCTAAAGAGTTTAACGACCCTTACACAACCAAGCTACTTTATATCTCTCTCGTCCGTCCTATTTTAGAGTATTGTTCTTGCGTTTGGAGTCCTCAAGACATGATTGAGTCCGTACAAAAGCAATTTCTCCTCTTTGCACTTCGTGGCTTAAACTGGGACCCAAACATCCGACTGCCGCCATATTCTGATAGACTTCGCCTTATAAAATTGCCTTCTTTAAATCATCGCAGAACATACCATGGCGTGTTATTCTTGCATAAGCTGTTACTCGGTCTTATCGATTCTAATGTACTTCTTAGCAAAGTTACTTTTGTCATTCCTTCTAGAGTAACTCGTAATTTCCGACCTTTAGCCTTACAATTTTGTAGATCTAATTATGCTTTACACGATCCTTTCCGTGTCTTATGCTCTAATTATAATAACTTCTATAATTTCCTCTCTTTCGAACAGTCTATTCAATCTATCACCTCTTCTATCCTCAGTTATCTTGATTTGCCACTACGAGTATCCTTGACCAATCCTATATTATGAATGTTTCTTTTGGTCAACGGTGCTCCCTTGGCACTTTTTTCTTATATTTTTATTTATTTTTTTTTTGTTTGTTATTTTTGATATGTTTAACTTTTATCTTGCTTCCTTTTTTCAACTTTTAAATTGTAAATCCAAGTGTCTGGCCAGTTCTTGATGTGAGAAGGTGCATATCATTAAAAAGTTCACCCGTCGGGCTAGATACGCGGATTAGTTATACCTTCTATTTTTCTTCTCTAAGTAAATTTACTGGTTTTTTTTTTCTATAATATTTAATGTCAACTGTGCTTAGTTGTACTCCTTAAATAAATAAAATAAAATAAAAAATTTTTAAAAGTGGACAACCTGAAATTCATTTAAGACCCATAGTTTCTTGAGCAAAGCTTACCCATAGAATCAATCGCCTTAAGCCCCAGAACTTTATTTTGTACCCATAAAAATGGACCTGCCGTAAGGCAGAAACTTTAAATATTTCAAACATACTGATTTGTTGGTAAAAACTCGAAAAATTTAGCTACGTGGGTGTGATTACATTTCAAGAGTTAAAATCTAAATTTTAGATAATTGTTTCATCCTAATTAAATTGCAAGGTACTATGATCATCATTTGACATAGCAAAATTAGTTGCAATGGCAACTATTGGATATACCTAGTAGTCCACTTTGGACGGAACTTTCCAAAATTGTAGAAAATGTAATACTTAAACGGAAAACGCGGCTTAATTACGATTTAAAAAAAAAGCTTCCCGTTCAAAGACAATGTTTAGGCGATGGTTCCTATTAAAACTATATTGCCTGGATTATAACAACTTCCTAACAAAGATTATTTGTAAAATGAATACAACGAATATATCTGATGGGAAAAAAATACTTAATGGATGACACTTTCAGGGATCTTTAGGGATCTTGTTCTTATCTTAAGCTGCACAGTGCCACAAGAGCCGCAAAAGTGTAGCAAAATTGCATACGTATATGAATACAATTTGTAAAATGAATACAATGAATATATCTGATGGGAAAAAAATACTTAATGGATAAAGCTTTCAGGGATCGTTAAGGATCTTGTTCTTATCTTAAACTGCACAGTGACACAAGAGCCGCAAAAGTGTAGCATAATTTGGTATGTATATGAAAGCATTTAAAATGAATGCAGTGAATATATCTGATGGGAAAAAATACTTCATGGATGAAACTTTCAGGGATCTTTAGGGATCTTGTTCTTATCTTAAGCTGCACATTGGCGCAAGAGCCGCAAGTGTTGCGAAATTTTAAACATTTATAAAAACATTTTATAAAATGAATACAATGAATATATCTGATGGAAAAAGAAAATGCTTAATGGATAGAACTTTCTGGAATCGTTAACGATCTTGTTCTAAGTGTAAAACCAGTTTTCGTATTTGTTTGCAGGAGACTAAGCATCGCCCTTTGACAACATATGTTTGTACAGTTTTTGCATGATATCTTTTTTCGATCTTTAAAAAAATTTTCAGATTTTGAAAGTAAAACGTGACTTTGAAATTTTGTAGATACGATAAATTTTAGTTTCGGTGCGTTTCTTTTAATTATCCCCTTCCATAATTACGTATTGCGAAATTGAAAGGGGGAGGAAGAAGGAAAGTCGCTAAAAAATAGAACGGCGTAAAAGAAGACGCGGGGAGGTAGAAAGGCGTGCAGAGTGTTTTTTGTGTAACACATGAATCCTATCACATATTCCAATTAGCGAGAAGTGGAATATAGGTGGCCAATTGTTTCTCTTAGAACTTATTATTATGATAGCTTAAAAAATAAAATAGTTTTCCAACTCAACTTTTGATTGATAGGGAGCTTCGATATAACTTGGCAATTGCTTTAATGCACTTATAAGAAAAGTCTTCTCCATGGTCATCTGCCCTCAATTTACCAATTTCTGCCGCACATTTTGAATCTAGAACCATAACATATTATGTAATATTTTTTGAATAAAATTTCTAATAAAAAAACAAAGCTTTAGAAACTTCGAAAGTTCGTAAAAGCTTAAAGAATTAGTTAGAATGAATGAAAACCACAAATTGTTTTTCTATCTAAAAATTCATTTTCATTTTGGAAAATGGTTTTCTTATTCCATAAAAATATTATTCGATTTAATTGGTTTGCTTATTACAGATTTTGTAGCCATAAATTTCTAACTAAAAGTAATAGTTTTACAAAAAAAAGTACCCATTGGAACTAGTTCCTTCTTAATGACTTAATTCGAATTGTCACAGTTCTCGTTTTCAATAAATTAGTAAAATCGCAAAATTCAAAATGTTTTTCATTTTTTTCCAAAATTAAGGAACATTGGTGGGTACAAATATTTTTTTTTTTTTAAATGTCTTAACTTGTATTTCCCTTTGCATACAAATAAAAATGCCAGCTATTTGGTCGCTATCAATTTCCAGACAAGCGCATACCGTGAAACATCGACACATGAAACTGATACCAAGCGTATGAACCAAGAAATCGGAGCAATACGACAATTTGTGCCATCTATTTAGGTGGCAAGTAGATGAACTGCTGGCGCGCCAGACAAAAGTCAAAACAAGCGGAACATGAATGAACCTTTTAACATACTTGTAGTTACTAATTCCGGGCGACAGACGACACAAAAATCCAAAGTGGATTTTTCATTTGGTTTCATTGTTGGCCATTTATGTGAGTCGGGACAAAAGACAAGACAAGAGAGCGAGCACATGCAAAAAAAACAGCAGCAGGAGCAGATCCCCGTAGCCCCGAAACAGAAGACAACAAAGTTGTAACAACAAAGTGACCAAATCACAGAAATTGGACGACTAGGACAGACGGACCACGATCACTAGCACTGGCAACAGATGCGCTGTGTGGCGCGAAGGTGTTGCCCTCAAGACCCTCAACTCTCTGAGCAACTCTTCGCGTTGAGGGCGTCCCCGTCCCGCATAAACAGAGATATCAGTGTCTATGTGTGTGTGTGTAACTTGGTTGAGTTGGGCACACGACTCTTTTGGGCATCCGGACTGGTAATAAATTATATGGCTGCAAAGAGTCAAAACAAAAGTAAAATACTCGATAGCATGCGATTGTGAAAGAGATGGCAACAAAGCACGCAGCCAATTGAGGACATAAAGGAGCAACTAAAAAAAAAACAAAAAAAAACTCCAAATGACCAGGAGTGTTCCCAAAACCCAACGCACAGCAACATAAACACTGACAACATGCTGCGACATGGACGGCTGCTGCTGCAGCTTCTACTTGGTCTGTTTGCCACCGTTAACCGACTTGGCTATCGACCTAAGTCGACTCGGAAGCAGCCACCAAATGACAACTTCGAGGGCAAAGTCAATGAGTGCCTTCATGCTCCCTGCCTCTACCCGCTACCTCTCACCAATGTCCAGAGAAACAAAAGGATCCCGGCGCGTTGCAAATCAAAACATGAAAACAACGACAGCAAACAAAACACTGAACATGCGTTGAAATGCTAAGAAATATTTGTTGTTCCAACGATGGAAACATGCAACGTGGTGAAACTTTGTTGTTGTTGTTGGTGTTGCTGTCGTATCTGGTTTTGTGTTGCCAATAAAAAATGTTGAAATGAACTATCCTGTCGCCAACAATATTAGTTATGTGTAAACGATTTGGAAGACGCTCTTTCAACTTAACTTTAAAGCCTGGGTCGGCAGAAACTACTCGAAACAAACAAAAACTACTTACTATGGTAAATAAAATGGAAAGGACTTATAAGACCAGGAACTCATGAAAAATTCCCAATATCAAAAGAGAAAAGAGGTTAAAACTCTAAAATGACTTTTGGACGATGTCGGTAGTTAAGTTAGCAATAATACGTATTCACATATTGGTCATAGGGAAGTTTTTTGCTTCTAAGTTTATACATATATATCAGAGCTCGTAAAAACTTTCAACCCATTTTCCAACTTTTGATTCGGAGTCCAGACCCAACAATTTATTTTCTACACTGTGTTATATTAAATCACGTAAAAACAGAATTGGGTATACATTAGGGAGAGCCAATTTGTAAGGGTCCAAAAAAACGTTCTGGGCCTCACAACGATTTATTTTTTTTGGGTCATTCTAAGAAACTTTGCCCAAGAAACTATGGGTCTAAAATAAATTTCGAGTCGCCCACTTGCATTCACTAGGCCAAAAAACGATATTTCTTCTTTAGCTAAATGAGTATTTGAAGGTTTTGGGGGTCGAGAAATCCATTTTTAAAATCTCTTTTCATTTTGATCGACGCCAGAGGGCGCTATAAAACTATAAAAGGCTTTCAAATGCCAAATTTGGTTATGACATTTTGAAGCATCTAAAATTTTTGTTTTTTCGAGATTCTCTAAGCACCCCTACCATCTCTGAGATTTTGGTGCTCCTACAGACGGATATGGGCATACATTTTAACGTAATATATCCTTTTTATAATAAGGTAGAGGGTATAAATAGGATTGGATAAAAACATCCATTCTTCCCTACATCAAAAGGCTTACAAAATATTAAGAAAAAAAATTCTTATAAATAACAGCAACAACAAATTAAAAGAAATTAATTAAAAAACATAACAAGAAATGACGACTTTGGGATACCCTGTACCACTAGCTTGCAATAACATCCTTCATAAAAAGCCAAAAGCAGAAGAGTTTTCAAGGAAATTTTGTTCAAATTTGATGCATTGCTTAAGTACTCTAATAAACTTCTATGCGCCAAATCGGGTTACGATATCTTTATTAAAAAGAAAATATAGCGAATATTGTATAAAAAAGTTATTTTGGCTGGTCGGTTCTATGGTAGCTATATGATATAGTCAACCGATTTTGATCAAATTTGGTACAGTGCTTGGTAACTTTTGAATGCCAAATTTAGTTACGATATCTTAAAAAACAAACGAATTATCCATCTAAAGCTTTTGTTTTTTTTTTCGAGGTAGTAAAAAACACCCCTATGGGAGCTTTTAATTTAACCCTGCTATTAAAATAAACTTGTCTCCTATGGAATAATATAAGATCTAATGAGCAAGTTTGGTTACTCTAGCTCTTACAATCTCTGAGATCTAGGCGTTCAAATGGACAAACGGACAGACATGGGTATATCGACTTATCTAGTAATTTCATGTCATAAAGTTAAAGAGTATTTTTGGTTTTGGAGCTTCTGGCAGCTTAACAGCTGATAGGGGCACAAAAGGTCCTTATGGCTAGCTGGTGCAGCTGCTCCATTAAAATATTATTATTTTCACGTATGTATTTACTTTATAAACGAGCTTGCTCACTTACCTGCACAAACGTTTCTTTTTTGTTAAACATTATTAGCAATAAACTTTTATTTAAATTTTATTTGCATGCCATATTTATTTACAATGTTTACTAGTTAACGAACGCACTACTCACACTCATGTAAAAATACGCGTATATTAAAACACAAAAGAGCAGGACAAACTGCTTTACTTAATATTTCCATTTACATAAAACAAAAATTGGACGCGCCGTTGCACTAATATACGAATAGAAGGAACAAAAAGCAATTGCGCATCGCACACACATACGCTTGCATTTAAAACATTAACATTTACCGCACAGAAAAAAAAACAAAAAAAAAACAATTTGCACTATCGCATCTTCTTACACACATACACGCACGATCGTATGCTTACACTTATAACATTAACATTTACCACATGGAAAAAAAAACAAAAAAAAACATAATTTGCACTAGCGCATCTCTTTACACCCACGCACAGCATTGAATTTTTATATGCACTTTTTTTATTTTGCTTAAATAACTATTTAAACACTTGCACATAGTTATTAACTTATGCCAATTATTGCTTATACATTAAACAATTGATTTAAAACACTAAACACTTTTTGCGAACGCGTAAACTATTTAATTATTAATAAAAGCGCAGCGCGTGACCGACTGTGACTTGATTTATTCTTTTTGGTTTCATTTTTTACGTTCTTCCTATTGTGCAATCACACACACGCACGCACGATCGCATACTTACACTTATAACATTAACATTTACCACACAGAAAAAAAAACAAAAATCACAATTTGCACTAGCGCATCTTTTTACACCCACGCACAGCATTGACAATTTTGATTGGCCTTCTCTTTCTACATTTCAGCACCAATTTTTATATGCACTTTTGTTATTTTGCTTAAATAACAATTTAAACACTTGCACATAGTTATTAACTTATGCCAATTATTGCTTACACATTAAACAATTGATTTAAAACACTAAACACTTTTTGGCAACGCGTAAACTATTTAATTATTAATAATAAAAGCGCAGCGCGTAGACGACTGTGACTTGATTTATTCTTTTTGGTTTGCTTTTTACCATTCTTCCTATTGTGAAATCACACACACGCACGCACGATCACATACTTACACTTATGCCATTAGCATTTAGCACACAGAAAAAAAACAAAATTTGCACTAGCGCATCTTTTTACACCCACGCACAGCATTGACAATTTTGATTGCCCTGCTCTTTCTACATTGCAGCGCCAGTTTTTATATGCACTTTTGTTATTTTGCTTAAATAACTATTTAAACACTTGCGCATAGTTATTAGCGCTCCCCAATTTTTGTTTATACATTAAACAATTGATTTAAAACACTAAACAGTTTTTGGCAACGCGTAAACTATTTAATTATTAATAAATGCACAGCGCGTAAGCGACTGTGACTTGATTTACTCTTTTTGGTTTGCTTTTTACCATTCTTCCTACTGTGCAATCAGCTGTGGCAAAATTGTTGCCAACTTCTTTAGTTTACAATAACAATAAGAAGCAGTGCAAGTGGTTGGCAAAGCTGTAAGAGAAAATAAGCAAAACAGACGCGTTAAAATGTATTAATTCACTTGCACGTTAAAATAATAATTAAATTGTGTTTTTAAATTGTGTTTATTGATTTACAGGTTATGTATTTATGCTATATATAAAGCAAGTTAACACCAAACGTGCAATTGTTTAATTAAGATGAACAAAAATGTTTGTTTGGTAAATTTTGTATGTGTCGCAACAAGTTGTGAATGCTATTAATGCATTTGTTGTTGCTTTTAGCTAAACACCGAACGCCGGCAGGGCGCATCCTTAAAGCGTTTTCAAAGTAAACCAATTATGTTGCCTTTTAAGAATATAAACAGATATTTTTCTAACTTTTTTACGAAAAAGACGGCTTTGTACGAGTGGAGGCTGGCTGGTAAGTAATCGTTTATGCAAAGCAATTACCACTTTTCACAAGAAAAAATGATTTTTTTTCTATACAATCTTTTAGAGTATAACGCCTTATACGTTTGTAAGTCAGAAGCAGCTAAAATTGTGGACATGTGTAGGACTCTATTGGCCTTAAAGAAGGATATTGCCAAACACTTTGGGTGCCAGGAATATTGAAGTAGAGAAGTACCTACAGTGGACAGACAAATTATTCGGACACCAAAAAACCGTGAGTTTAACATGCTATCACTTTGCACATTTGTAGGTATCAAAACGTATCTAATTTGTTTGCATATTGAACAAAAAATTAAAAAATCTTAATTGTTACAGATAAAAACTTAACCTGAGGTTCAATCTTGCGTAGCTGTATAGGAATATATGTTTTTAATGATGACTTGGATGTTATATGGTGCTACCTTTACATTTATTGTACCAAATACCAATTTTTTGCAAGTCCGGAGACTGGAGTCAGGAATTTTGGATGCAAGGCATATTAAACTAGAGAGGTATACCTGCATATGTATATTTGTATGGAAAGCTAATGGTAGAAGGCAATAAGCAAGACCGCACAACAATTGTGATCATCACGGCAAAAGTTCATCCTTCTGTCTGTTCGATCTCTGTTTCTGTAAGACCAAAAATTTCCTGGCTGAAAACATATAGAAAAATCACATATAACCATCAGCCCCAAAGCAAAAGGGGTTGTATGGAAAGGCGACAGTTGGAACTTGGCCTAAGAACAGTCCCTTTGTGATACCGATAATGGGAGTAAGTGATAAAGACATTGAATAGATAGAATACTTTGGGGTGTCTCCGACGACTCCTTCTATATGTTACATACATTTTCGGCTTGCAGAAAAAAAAACCACACGGAACAGGGTATAAAAACTAACATAACAGGCCAGCACACTTTTCAAGCGATTTAATTTAATCTGCTTTCATGCAAAAGCAACCGCTTAAGCAATTAAAAAAAAAACCGTAGCCCTGGTTTAATCTTACATTTTGAAAGCTAACTGTGTTAACATTATTAATTAAAGTCTATTAATTCATTGATTGTAAATCTTTCTTTTGTTTAAGTACAAAAATTAGTATCAAGAAAAAAAAAGAGGAAGAAGAAAAAATAGTAGGCTACCCGTAAACAACTTGTAGCAAGACTCTGGACTGTCTTTTGACCAAAGATTTCGGCACCAAGCCAAGTCTTGGTGCTAAGCAAGCAACCAGACGACGCTGGATACTACTATGACGACGTCTTCGATGATGTCGACGACGACGCCGACGTGGACGTGGACTGCGCTGCCTGCTGTGCGCGATTCATGTTTGGTGATTAAAGTAAAGTTCGTAAATTTACAGTTTTCATCAAAGAGGCGACTGTTAGTGGACTGGACTCACCTTTTCACTGCACAACAGCGCAGAGTTCAGCCAGGTGACTAGCTTGGGTATAAGCAAGCATATGCTGCAGTGTGCACAGGAGTGCTCGCTCCATTGGCTTTTCTAAACTGATTTCCAGCAATAAGCATTAGTTGAAAATTGCAATTGTTTTTCTTTTGGATGCCTTTTTTTTTTTGAAGTTTGTCTAAAGTGCGATCACAAAGGGGCACACTGCGGGGGAGTGCCGCCATGGCTGTGACCATGGCTATAGGATTGCACGATTCCAACAGCACATCATCAACTGCAGCAGCGTCATCGACAGCGACGACGAGACAGTCCGCGCTAGTCTTTTAGTTTGCTGGCAAGGAACCCAAAAGAAATCCAATTGTATTTAACGAATTTTTGACTAGCCAAAAAGTAACTATGCCGCAGCAGCAAAGGGGCATGGGCAAGGGATATTGCCAAGGTATTGCAAAAGTTGTGCTACACCGTGAATCATATGGACACCATTAAAGGAATGGCATGGCAATCACCAACACGCGTCAATTCTGTGCGCGCTGTGTGAGCCCGCAAAGAAAAACTCCAAACTCCAAACTGCAAACGGCAAACGATGAACTGCAACTACGATTGCAATGTGGCTAAAATCTGGCCGCGTTTTTAGCTGGAAATGCGCCAGATGCGCAGATCGCGACCAAATGTGGTTGGCGTTGGCCCGAACGCTGCGTGAAAATGCAACTCTGGCCAAAAAAAACACAGTCACTGGCGATGAAAGATTTCAAGCTTTGTGTCAATGCAGTTCAGACGAGGCTATGCCCAGCTGTACTGGGCCCGGGGGGCGCATCAAAAGCCAGACCGCAACCATTAATAAACCTAATAACAACATTAATGCCCATATCATTTTAACAAATTAACTTGGTCAGAAAACTAATCAGATTTCGATAAGTGCACAAAATAACCAGATTAATGTGCTGCCAATAAATGTAATTTGAATTTCACACACTCACGCACACACTCCAACGCCCAAGTGGGGAAATAAGTAATTTAATTGCGATCAAGGATATCACCATTGTGGTGTAGCCGAGACGGGTCCAGGCAATCGATCGTCACGGATTATCAAGTTGTAATAGAGCTGCTGCAGTTCTTTTGGATTCCCTGCCCAGTGCAATTGGTGAGCTCCACTTCTGATGCATGCCGTACCGCTAAATTATGCGTTGAAAAGCTAAAAATATAGCGACGTGAGGCGTTGGTGGATTTCAGATACCCTATACTCGCAGGAACGAAAAAGTTGCCGAACAAAAGCCAACTTCAAAACATTTTCGAAAGCAGTACGCAGATGTGCGAACAAAATAATAAAAAAAAGGTTTAGTGGCAAAAAATAAATGCTGCTGAATAGCTTTCGAACAATATAACCGGTTATTTCCGGATTTTATTTAACGCGGTATGTTCCTTTGCAGGATTGAAACACAATGAGTGTGGATTAAGGCGCCAACTAACGCCCCTCAGAGCAATCACCCAAGACTGATATTTGTTTGGTACCAATTTGAAAGCATGTTGTCGGACATGCAATTCCCCCTTGGTGAGGAGCGAGATGTATCTATCATCTCTTCTGCTTTATGGCAGCCGGCTCAGATCGCAACACCAAGCCGAGCCAAGCTGACTCTACCCGCGATTCGGGTTTCAACCACAGCCACCACGATACTCCCACAAGGAGGCCGACCTCAATGAGTACGCTTGGACGTATACTCAACCCGTGGTACCGAAATTAAGGGCTCGGTTTGTCCTCCCCTTTCAGTCCCGACAGACTTGGATTTGGGGAACCCCGCCAGTTTTGGCATCAAATGCCCGGAACTGGTCACCCATCTGCCATCCGTGTTTCAATCATCCGCCGACGCCGCATAAATACGACTTCCTGTCAGCATCCACTCTCCAGTCGAATGTTGGCAACATTTACGGGAATAGCTTTCGTAGAATTGGTTCCAAACATGTTCGGAAGCAGTACGCAGATATTCGAAGAGGCAAAATTGTGTAGCAAAAATATGAGCAAAGTTTAAACGGCCGATCAGAAATTAACTCACCTAGATAATTCGCCATTTGGTGTTAACCCATTACTGTTAATATTACTATTATAGTTTACAAATTAATGGATCACCGAGCTTTAAGCTGAAAGAGAATTCTTTTACGAACATTTCGAATCTAAGATATTTAAAATCAAGTAAGAATTGTAGATGTGATGGAATCATGTATGTATTCCAAACCTCACTCAATCACATTTTTGTATAAAAAAAACGTTAGTCGTGATTTTTCGCTCATGGTTCATAGTCCATTGGCTCACAAAATATTGGCGAATAACTGAAAAAAGTGGCCAAAAACAAGCCTAAAGATTCTACCAACACGGATAAGAGTTACATAAAAACAACTCTTGAAAAAATGGAAAAAATTATTTACCTCCTGGAGTCGAGCCGAGTTTAAGTTTTAAGTCCAATACTTTAATACGAACCATGATCTGTACAAAACTGAATTGCGATCATCTTCAACATTTTAGCGCATATAAGGCATATATCATCGTGATGGAAGAAACCAAATTAATTTGATTTCCTTTATTAATGACTTCTCTCCTTCTGACCATTTTGGAGCTAACTTTGGAAGATCTACAACATCTCCTTCGCCAACTGCCATATCATTGCACAAAGTTAACATACTCCCTAATTTCAGCTGCAGTGTATAAAAATGGAATGAATAAAAAGCCCTGCTATACACAGGTGTTGATTGCCATGCTCTGCATTTTCCAGACTCTCTGTTGCATCTGCCGGCACGATTAGAATACGCTTGCAGCTTCACCTGGAACATGGTACTAGATGCAACGTTTGGTCATGCACTTGCCAGAGAACGTGTTGCAAATTATTACAATTCGTACGTGCGGCCAATGATGATGGCAGCAGCAACAACAACAGCAACAACGGCTACGCTAACTGGCATAATCGCAACATCCTAACCTGGCCAAGATTTCTTGTAACCAAAAAATAAAAAAGAATTCTGATTGAAATATATGAGAGCTCAATATATCATTGATTTCATCTTATTTGGCAAGAGCTAAGTACTAATTTACTTGTTATGAACTTCCCCTATAGAGATGCACGAATAAATTGGTATATTATAAATGAAATTGAATTTAAGCTCTTATCACGGCTACTGAAGAGAACTGCATGGTAATTTTGGTGTAGTAGGTTAGTTAGGTTAATTCTTTTCATGCAACCGATGCACAATGATTCTTTTATTACTCAACTGATCTCAAACTCAAGGTTGTCTCCAGTAAAATTTTGTTTTCATAATTTTTCGATTAATCTACTCGATTCACTAAGGGTGGAACCTTAGCAAATTCATTAAAAAAATAATAATCGAACTGTTTTTGTACATTAAATTTGTTTTCATCATTTTATGAGAGACCTTTATAATCTCCAAAAAACACACGAATTTTTACACCCTGTGTTTTGTCAGGTCAAGGGTATACTAGATTTGGAAATGTACGTCTGCAACAGACAAAAACCGGTGGATTTGGATTCTTGTTCATGTTTTCAAAGCATTCGACTTTCCTTCTTCCGAACTCACACCCCATCTGAATTACTAGAAACACCCTCAGAATGTTGAATTTAAAAAATAGACAACTTTGGTAAAGCAGCAAAATTAGATACTATGGACCTAGAATCCCATATTACGAATTAATATTAAGTTTAGTAAAAAGCACTTTGTTGAAATAAATAAAAAAATAAAATACTTTTTACCAAAATGCTTACCATAATCCCGATTTGCAATTTCGCTTAATAACATATGCATATATGAAATTTTTGCACCCTGTACCTAACCTGAAATACCTCAAAATACTGACATGATGGATCAATTCTGGTCTCGGATTCGGTACTTACGCAGCTAATTACTTCTCTTAACTTTCCATCAACTGACATGAGCCCAATATTTATCTATTGATCTGTTCTATTTTGTAAAGTGAATAATGTGATTATAGTATCTTCACTTCCGCGTCATGATTTTAGGTGAAGTTACTCCCGAAGAATTTCTATACCCTGAACCGTATGGTACAAAGGGTATATTAAGTTTGTGCAAGCCGAAAATGTATGTTGCATATAGAAGGAGTCGTCGGAGAAATCCCAAAGTTACCAAAAAAAATTATCAGGGTGACTAGACAAGTCGATATACCCATGTCCGTCTGTCCGTTTAACGCCTAGATCTCAGAGGTGGTAAGAGCAAGAGTAATCAAACTTTCACAAGTTTATTTTATTTTTTTGATTTCAGGGTTAAATTACACTAGTCGACAAATTTCACACTTTTTTTTCTCCAGAGATGAGACTTAGATTTTATGTTAGGGCAATGTTTCAGCATTCAAAATCCGTATTTTTTATTATCCTCTTATACCTTTTTTTTTCTAGGACTATTTTAGTGAAAAAGGACCTTTTTCAAAAAACGGTTTCACATATGATGTCATAAAATCTGTACTGATTCGAATTTTTCAAATTTTTTTTTCTCTGAAAAGAAGAATAGAGTACCTTTCCATAATAGCCCAAATCATAAAAATCGGATGTCTAAAGAAAAAACTACAGCTGAAACTGTGAGCCCGAAATGCCAAAAACACAGCATTTTGGTGACTTTTTCTACAAAAAAAGCCATTTATTTTAGAAAAAGTCTTAGACACCTGATAATTTTATTATTTTAAGTTATTGGTCATGATATGTAGATGCGATTTCTATATAACTTTATATTTTTATGATAAAAGATGACCGACTTATTGCATTTTTAGTAAAATTAGAAAAAAAAAATTTTTTTTGGCAATTTTTTTTTCGTCTCTTTTAACTGCATTTAACCTTTGAAAAGTGGTTCACTCTTCTATAATTAAATTTTTTTTTGAAAGTAGATGTTAGTAGCTTTCAAATAAAGCAACTTTGCGAAGAATTCGAGCTGCCCATTGAACACCATAAGCTGAATCCATCATGAAGAGTACACGAAAAATTATGATTTTCCCAAATAAATACAGTATTTTTTCTTTATAATGGTGCTTTAACAAAACACTACCACTAGTCGACGATGAAAAATCTCCAGAGATGAGACTTATATTTTGTGTTAGGGCAATGTTTCAGCATTCAAAATCCGTATTTTTTATTATCCTCTTATACCCTGTTTTTTTTCTAGGACTATTTTAGAGAAAAAGGACCTTTTTCAAAAAACGGTTTCACATATGATGTCATAAAATCTGTACTGATTCAAATTTTTTCACATTTTTTTCCCCCTGAAAAGTAGAATAGAGTACCTTTCCATAATGTCCCAAATCATAAAAATCGGATGGCTAAAAAAAAAACTACAGCTGAAACTGTGAGATGCTACCTTACTTGGAAAAATCATAATTTTTCGTGTACTCTTCATGATGGATTCAGCTTGTGGTGTTCAATGGGCAGCTCGAATTCTTCGCAAAGTTGCTTTATTTGAAAGCTACTAACATCTACTTTCAAAAAAAATTTAATTATAGAAGAGTGAACCACTTTTCAAAGGTTAAATGCAGTTAAAAGAGACGAAAAAAAAATTGCCAAAAAAAAATTTTTTTTTCTAATTTTACTAAAAATGCAATAAGTCGGTCATCTTTTATCATAAAAATATAAAGTTATATAGAAATCGCATCTACATATCATGACCTAACTTAAAATAATAAAATTATCAGGTGTCTAAGACTTTTCTAAAAATAAATGGCTTTTTTTGTAGAAAAAGTCACCAAAATGCTGTGTTTTTTGGCATTTCGGGCTCACAGTTTCAGCTGTAGTTTTTTCTTTAGACATCCGATTTTTATGATTTGGGTTATTATGGAAAGGTACTCTATTCTACTTTTCAGAGAAAAAAAATTTGAAAAAATTCGAATCAGTACAGATTTTATGACATCATATGTGAAACCGTTTTTTGAAAAAGGTCCTTTTTCACTAAAATAGTCCTAGAAAAAAAACAGGGTATAAGAGGATAATAAAAAATACGGATTTTGAATGCTGAAACATTGCCCTAACATAAAATATAAGTCTCATCTCTGGAGATTTTTCATCGTCGACTAGTGTTATATAGCTAATAAAAATAAAAGTTTTAGATGAATAATTCGTTGGTTTATGAAGATATCGTATCCAAATTTGGTATTCGAAAGTTTTTTATAGTTTCCCAAGTACTGTACCAAATTTGATCAAAATCGGTTGACTATATCATAAAACTCCCATAGGAACGATCGGTCGAAAAAAAAAGTTTCCTTAAAAATTCTTCTGTTTTGGTTTTTTATGAAGGAACCGGATTTTATTGCAAGCTAGTGGTACAGGGTATCCCAAAGTCGTCCGCGCCCGACTTTACGTACGCCATTTTTTTTCATTAATTTTTTATTTCATTTTAGAAGCTTTTATGATTAATATTGTTCTCAAAAATGCCTTAAATTTTCTTTCAAGAAAAATTCCTATCTAAGAAAGTATCTAGATAGATACAGATAAACAAAATCTAATATTATTATTCCCTTTTTTTGGAACATTTACTAACGTTAGCACCAATGTTAAGTCCGGGACTGCCCGCTTAAGAAAACAACAAAGGAACAAAGTGAACCTTAGATGGATCACTTGCCATAAAAATACAGACGGGATCGAAATAGCAGATAAACTTGTTATAGAGGAACCCTTATACATTTAACATCTTTTAAGAGACTGCAGGCTGATTAACCTAAGGCGGAGTACATAATTTACTGGACTCTCTAACTTAAATAGTTTCAAGACTCATGAGAGTCAGTTGCGCACCACAAAGCCCAACGTTTGTAGATTTTGTGAAATTATTAAGAAATTCTCACAACAGAACAGTGTTGAAAAATGGAAAATCTGTAATGTGTGACTCTTAATCGCAAATATAGAAGAAGTTCTATGAAATCTATAAGAGTCGTATACAAAAATCTCATCTAGAAATAATTTAGATTAAGAGCTATGTCAAGTCCAAAACACAGGCATACGTGTGGTATAAATTGTTCAGAGAGGGTCGTGAAGACGTCACTGATTTGCCACGTTCCGGTCATCTTTCAACATCGAATACCGAAGAAATCGTCGATGCAGAGAAGAAAATTGTGCTCGAAAATCGTAGTGTCGGTATTCGCGAGATTGCTTCAGACCTTGGCATCTCATATGAATCAGCAAACACATTTAGGTTGAAGTTTTGGGCATGAAACGCGTCACGGCCCGACTCGTGCCAAAAACGTAGAATTTTTTTCATTATTTTAGAATTCAACACTCAACGAATGTGGTCGCTCAATCTCCGTATTCACCAGATATGACACCGTGTGACTTTTTCCTGTTCCCCAAACTTAAATTGCCATTAAGAGGGAAGCGTTTTGACACCATTGAGATCATCAAACAAAATTCAAAGATTCATTTTGTGTGCGCCTTTTAAATCGATCCTTTCCGGAAACTTTTTGATCAAAAGGTATACTACAGAAATGAGTCAATTTTAGCAGAACATGTGTATTAATTTTATGGGTTTAATTTATTAATGTGCCCCAAAAGAGGTTGGCATGACAGAAATTGGCGGTAAAACCCTTAGAAGGATATTGAACTATCGGAGTACAGCAGTGTATGAGGTGTCTGAGGGTACAAGCTTCTTACTGATCATACATTTTAAATTTTAAATAAATATTTGGACGAAGAATTGATTGGAATAACAGGGCGCCCAAAGAAACAATGGCTGGAAGATGTAGCAACTGATCTCATAAAAATAGGAGTCGGACAATGGAAAGAGAGAGACAAATGGAGAGAGTTTATAAAGCTAAATGATTCTAGATCTCTTGTGACTTTTGGTAAAACAAAATATAAATCAGGGCGTCTTGAGATATCCTACTATTGAGAAGAAATGAAAAAATTCAAAATTATTCGATTCAATACACGAAAAAAACATTTTTTTACACTGCGACCAAAAGGTCTTTTGTACCATACCCCTTAGTTAAAGCAAAAGACTTTCCGCTTTCCACATGAATAGCATTAGGTCTTTTGTTGGTATTGACCTGAGATAGAAGGAACTAATCCGTTCCTTTCCTATGTGACAGGATCTGTCCCATACCAGCGCTGGGCAGTCACAGAGTATATGTCTGGTGGTTTCATCGTCTTCTAGACAAAGCCTGCACTCTGAGGAATCCGAAAGGCCCATTTTCTGTAGATGGTATCTAACAGTGTGGTGGCCAAATAGGTAAGCTATGCATATAGCTAAGCCTTCTAAACATCTTGCAAGGAGTCCTGCAATACTTTGGCATCACAGACATAAGTCTAATACTCCGATAGCCGTTCCCACCTTACCTAATCACTTCTACACCAAATACTATTTTCAAAAAAAAAAACATGCCATGTTTTTATTTTTTTATGACAGTGCCAGGTTTCTAACGTTACTCATGCCCAAACATTAACATAAACATTAAGTAGTTTATTTTATTTATTGTGCTTGTAGCATTAATTCCGGGTTCAATTAATGTCCACTTTGTTTGACTAACAAATTGAAAGAAATCAACTTTTAAATTGCAGACGCAGGCGCAGCGCGGTCGGGGCGGAGTGGGTGATTGTCGACTACATGACTCTATTTTGTTGGAGTTGCAGTGGCGCTGCTGCAAGTTGGAGTACTCCGCCGACTAGAAGCTGCGGTTGTTTTGCTCGCATTTGAAGACAATCATCGACAAACGGCCTGGACTGCTCCTCGACGGCTGAGCCGCTCCAAAAGAAGCCAGTTGAACTCGAACTCAATGCAATGCAATTTGCTAAAAATTTGAGTTCAGCCGCGGGTCAAGCAACTGCTGGCTACTGAATTTGCAAAAGTTTTTTCTATCCCCCGAGTTTCTTGAGGATGGCCGTAGTGCGGGGTAGTTAAATATTTGTATCTTTCAAGTTGTGTATAAGAAATAGTTTGATAAAAATCGCTGGGCACAAAATTTTTATTCAAACAATAACGTGCCAAAAGTTTGCTACTGCATTTTAAATATTTATTATACTATCTGAAGTTGTAGGCCACAGACGCCCCCTGTGCCCCAAAACTCATCATGATTACTGCTGCTGCTCCAGCAGGGTCTACGTTGTTGTTGTTGTTATTATTATTGTCAGGCGCACGTTTTGGTTGTACTAGAAAAAATATTTTTTTTTTTTTTCGTTTTGAACATGAAAAATATCTTGTTTAGATTTTATTTTTTAGATAGACGACAAGTAGACTTAATTATCATTTTTAAAGCCAATGCATACAGCCACACACAGATAACGTTAGCCACATACATACATAATACATTAGCCAAGTTTTGAGGGCGGCCAAAAAGTGACTTGGTCTGGCCAACTTTCCAAACAGAAAATTTCGCCAAAGAAAAGCGCACTGGTACTACATCCCAAAGACAATCATTTCCCAGCAAATCTATGCGCATCTCCCACTCTTTCACAGGCACCGATAGATCCGGATAGTAGTATGCAAATGTTTTGTTGTGGTCGTTGTTGTTGTTGTTGTTGTTGTTCTGTATTCACCGCCGTTTTCCGAATTAAGCGACAAACGGCTACCTTTACAACACTGCAACAGAGCGAGAGCTAAATAGCGAGGGTGAGCAGAGTGAGGGAGTGAGGGCAAACGTTAGAGTAGCCAGACTGCCAACATATTTTGCTTGTCGATAGCATCGATTGCGTTATGCAAAATATATGCAAATACCATAAATACGGAATAGCCGGCCCCAAACTAAGGCTGTGCCATCTTCAAAATACCAAAAAACAAAAACGGAGAAAAAAAAACTGTTTTTCTTAGGAATCACCGGTTGAATTCGAGCGTTGTTATACCCTGTAAATGAAGTTAAGGAGTATGTAAAGCTAGTGCCAGCGAGTGAAGCATAAACGAACAGACGAATAAGACTCTAAAAGGTGTAAATGAATAGGAATAAGAATCTACAAATCATAAATAAGGGGACGATGAAGACTCTCAAAGCATAAATGAGGACACGACGAAGACTGTACAAAGCATAAATGAGGAGACGACGAAGAGTCTACAAAGCATTAATGAAGAAACGACGAAGACTCTACAAAGCATAAATAAGGAGACAACGAAGGTTCTAAGAAGCATAAATGAGAAGATTACGAAGATTCTACAAAGCATAAATGAGGAAACGATGCAGACTGTCGAAAGCATAAATGAGGAGATGACGAAGAATCTACAAAGCATAAATGAAGAAACGTCGAAGAATCTACAAATCATAAATAAGAAGACGACAAGGACTCTACGAAGCATAAATAAGAAGACAACGAAGATTCTAAAAAGCATAAAGGAGAAAGACGCTACAGATTCTACAAAGCATAAATGAGGAGACGACGAAGACTGTAGAAAGCATAAATGAGGAGATGACGAAGAATCTACAAAGCATAAATGAGGAAACGACGAAGACTCTACAAATCATGCATAAGTTTAGGACGACCAGAAGATTAATGTACGAAGTTCATATTCATCATAAGGTGACTAACGATAGATTCTAAAAACATGAATGCCAGGAGACAACGAAGTCGCTACAAAGCATAAATGAGGAGACGACTGAAGACTCTACAAAGCATAAATAAGGTAGACGACGAACGACTGTACAATCTAGCATAAAAGAGGAGACTCCGAAGATCCTTAACCAGCATCTAATGCGCAGATTTGCGGACATCGATTGGTCTACAATGCATAAACGAGGAGACAACGAAATGGTCTGTAGAAGCATACATGAGGAGATAGCTGAAGTTTTCCCTTCCGGAGCATAATCGTCCAGACGACAAAGCACTTGTCAAAGCCTCAGGATAAGATCAAGACAAGAGGTCATGGCAGAGCGACATAAACCTCCTGGTAACCTATCTGGCCACCAGACTGCTAGATACCATCTACAGAAGATTGGCCGATCGGACTCTTCAGAGTGCAGACTCTGTTTAGACAGACGATGGACTACTAGACATAGACCTGTAAATGCCAGCAATGGACGCCACAAGATTCTACAAAGCATAAATGAGGAAACTCCGAAGACTCCACAAAGCTTACCTCCAATATGGTAAGCAGACCAGAACTTAATGCAAAACTTCATATTCATATTAATGTCTCTCCGTAATAACTCCTAGATCTCAGAAAAAAAGCTCCATGGGAAAAGCTGGAGCAATCAAACTTTAAGATCTCCTGTCACTGAAAATCGTTTATTTAATTTCTTGAATATCTGCGTTATCTTCTTATAAATAAAATTCTCGTGTCACAATGTTAGTTACCATACTACTCCGAAACGGCTGGACCGATTCTCATAATATTTTGTGTGCCTTTTGAGTAGGTCTGAGAATCGGCCAACATATATTTTTCATACCTCTTAGTGATAAAGGCTGCCACGCCCAGATTTTTTTTTAATTTTTGGACAAATTTTTTGTTATTCTTTTATATATAAAAGAAACTTATGTTTCACGTGTTACGGGTGTTCTCATGAACACGTCGATGAATTTCAAATCTGATTTTTGCGTGTGTTGGAGTTTATCAATACGGAGGTTTTTGGAAGAAATGCAACGAATCAAATTAATTATCAATCTAATCGTACTGCCCAGGTACGTGAAGATCGCAATGAACGTGAAAGCATTCGGTCAAGACAGACCAGTGAAGCACGACATTCGACTATTAGTTTGAAAGTTTGAATCGAGCTGCAAAACTAAACTAAAAATCTTATATTTTTCCAGATAAGCTAACTAGAGAATCGTACGATGTTTATTCACTTTAAGAGTATTCAAAAAGTTTGGGCAGAACAACGTCTGGCGGGCCCACTATTATCATATAACTTTCACAGGGGTATTTTGTTTAATATGAGATCGTTTATTTATTTAGCTAAATATCATAGCCAATCTTGACATTGATTTTTAAATATTCCTAGGTTTTTTTTTTTGGCATAAGGCTTTTAAATTTACTTTTCTTAACTACACAACGAAAATATACTTAAAAAAATATTCCTGTCTCAGTTGAATAGATTTTTTTTAACTAACTTTGTAAATTTTAATGGGTATCTTGCGATGAAATTCTTCATATAAAAAAAACAATCCCAGGGCATAATTTTTTTCCTTGTTTATAAATATATCGAAAGTTTTTTTACCCGTGAACGGATGGATTACGATTCTTACACTGTTGAATATTTTTCGAAGGGATTCTTCATATGTGCGCTTTTTGTCTCGTACTTATCAGCTCAAGAAGTTGCTAAAATTTAGAAAGCTGCACACGTATGATAAAATCGTTGTTTCGACGAGCATTAACTTTAGCGAGATTTTTAAAATACCAAGAAGAATTTTTTCATAACTCACTTTTAATTTTAATTCGTGACTTTAACTTACCATACCATAAAATTTACGCATTATGATAAAAATTATTTAATATATAAATTATTTATTACCTTATTACCTTATTAATTATCTATAACCTTCGAATGTTATTCAAATATTCCAAGAAGAAGCTGACAAGGCATACTTTATTTTGAATGAAGATAGTAATCGTTATTTTAACCGTGAACGAATGGATTATGATTCTTATATGGTTTCATATTTTTCGAAGCGATTCATTAAAATGTTGAATAATGCACGCTTACAGATATATAGGATTGAGAATATATGATTTCGAAAAAAAAATCTTCGTTGATTCGACGAGAAACAATTTTAGAGTGATTTTCAAAATATTCCTGACGAAATTTCTCACAACTCACTCTTCTTTTTTATTCACTACTTCAGTTTAACATGAGCACAGATTGTAAATTTATAAAATCTATTTAATTAGGTGATGAGGAAAATAAATTTGGCGATGTTAAGAAGATATAAAAGAAGATCCAGACAAGTTTAACAATAACAACTAAAAGTTCCCAAACTTCTAAAGCTAATTGTGACTACTACTAAGTGTAGGCACTATGCCGAAAATAATCTTAATCGACTGGTTTACTAATTCCTTATTTTGTTATGGTGTAGTGTATCGCAAAGTCATCTGCGCTTGATTTTAAAGTGCACCATATTTTTGTTCAGTCTTAAAAGCTACTACGATACAACTAGGTAGTAGTCGTTGGCGGTGTCGAGACGCTGCTTGAGAGATTTGTGAAATTTATCGGGTGGGTGGGTGAGCATTCTGGGAACAGTTGCTTTGATAGTGAGTGTGAGTGCGAGTGTCAGTATTAGTGAGTGTATCTTAGCCATGAATAATCGCCGGCTTTGACAACATTTGAATAACGTAGTACCCAGTTATTGTTGCTGCTTTGGCTTATCGCAAAAATTGAGTTAGTGAAAGAATAAATCTGCAATATCACGAACTTGAACTCATCTGTCAAGCGTTGTAATTGAGCTAAGCATACCAATGTGTCGAAAAGTGCAGTTTTTGGCATATTTACTGGATGGAGTCTTCCAAAGATGTTTTTTATGCAGTTAGTACAATATATGGATTTGGTGTCTTAGAAAGTCAGAGACAAAGTGGTTTGAATTTTGCATTTATGCAAACATATCGAAACGTTTAAAAATATGAATGAGTAGTAACTTTCATAATGCAAATTTTTGAAGAGTATTTGGGAGTTTAAAATTGTGTTTTAGGTTAGGCTTTAGTTAGATCTACGATAACTTTGTGCCAAGCCTAATTGGAAACTATTCTTGAGTTAGTAATTAAGACAAGTTTCAAAATTTTCGCAAAATTTTTAAGTTACTTTAAAAGCTTTATGATAAAAAGAGGTAGTAGAGAAAGTAGGCTCGGAAAGGTTATAATCAGTAGGTTCCCAGTAGTAAATTGACTTAATTAAGATCGAACTTCCCAACACTAAGGAAAAGTAATAAAAAAAAATAAGCTACTAAACTATGGAAATAAGGAAATAGTGGGATCATAATACGTGCAGTTTTATAACGAAGAGGATACATTCGGAGCATATTGAATTTAATTAGTTTCGTCTAATTTCATCCGATTAGGAAATCTTAAAGAATTCCTTTAAGTTGTAGCTTAATCAGCAAGAACTATAGTTCATATAATCAAATGCTTTACTTCTCGTTCGAGAAACTTTTATTCACAACAATATTATTAATCTTTGAGCATTACTTTTATTGAAATTGAAAACCTTATTTATCAAGTAACACATATATTGGACTCTAAGGTGGTTTTGACTATGATGACTCATCATCATTGATGAGTATTAACCAAAATCTCCCAATTGTTTCACCTTTGATTCCAGGCATGATGAGTCTAAGTAAATCAGCTCAAAACTTTAGAATCAACACAGATCCAAAGCTAAAAGCTCGGTTGCAGGGGGTGGCGTCCCCCTAAATGTGTTTAGGTTTAATGTGTAATTAATCAACATGGCCGAAATTAGATTTAAATATAAAATTGTTTATCAAATAAAGCCCGTTTCATTGATATTTAAAAATATATTATTTTGTTTTATTATGATCTAAGCTAATGTAACTTAAATTCCTATGATGTTCCTATAAGCTAGCTATTCTAAGCTAGACGACCGTGTAGGGGGAGGCGTCTACGTTGAGGATTTCAACATTAAAACTGCTTTTCGACTCCCGGACCACTGCAGTGTTTTTCAGGCAGAGGTCACTGGAATTCGAGAGGCTTTAATAACAATAAGAAACCTACAAGTTCGAAATAAGAATATTTGTATCTATTCGGACAGCCAAGCGGCTGTTAAGTCCCTAGTTTTGATGACTTCGTGTATGAAGTCAGTGAATAACTGCGGCTTGTCTCTAGGGGAGATGGCTGAGCAGCTTTCCATTTACCTCATATGGGTCCCAGGACATAGAGAATTTGAGGGAAACTGTATTACGGATAAACTGGCTAGACAAGGAAGTACCAGCATCCTCCTTCAAGACAAGGAGGGCCTGGGTATACCCATGGCCAGCTGTAAGCTGAGAATACGAAATTTTTTCGCTTTCTGTGAATCGTGGAATCGGACATCGAGCACGTGTAGAATCTCGCGGCAAACTTGGCTGACATACTGCAGCAAAGGAACCATAAAACTTTGCTGTCTAAATAGAGCCCAGTGCTCATCTATTATCCGTGCCATCACGGGACACTGGTTGGTACGAAACCACGCATCCAGGTTGAATGCTCCCCATCATGACTTCTGTAGAAGCTGTGGCGATGAAGAGGAGCTGGAGACGGTGGAACACTTCTTCTGTCTCTTCCCTGGACTGGGGAGTAAAAGATTTAGGTTCCTTGAGTCACACTTGTTAGACGATTTATCTCAGCTCTCTGAAAGAGTCAAAAATTAACTTTAATGTTTATTCAGGCAACCGGATGGCTTCCTCGCCTTTTATAGGGGACATCTCAAGTGGGGAAGAGTGGTGAACTAGCTTATCCTAGCAGTATCGCAAGGGGCCTATCCTTGGGCTAAGTGAGTTGGAACGTCAGTCCCAACTGCCGCCCTAACCTAACCTAGGATCTCATAAAAAGTCTTTGCCCAAAAAAGGAAGACCTGCTAAAATAAGTATATATTACTTTCTAATATATAATCGTTTTATATGCAAATAACTAACAGCACTCAAGCAAATAAAAATAGATGCCATTTTATTATGAAAGTTTAGTAAATGACTTTTAAAAACAGTAAAGTTTTGCCAAGCTCCTCACAATTTTATTAATTTTTCTCTCCAAAGTTACTCTACGCATGCCCAAAAAAATTGTGAGTTTCTTTTACAGTATTCCAAATCAACCCATAAATCTCACACAAATACCACTCAAAAAGCAATAAGACTATTTCAACGCCATTGTGTGCTAAGTAGATTTGGAAAAGGCGATACAAATTTCCACCAAAGAAAACAATTCGACTCGAATGCATGCAAAGATCAGACCTTGGACAATATCTGGACCATAAAGCGTTGCAACCCGGCACAGCCATGCGTTGCATAATATGTCTGTCTGCAGTTGCTACCAATACGCATTTCCATGACAATGCACAAATGGAAACAAAGCCTCTGCCTGGACCAGACTCTGTGTCTGGGCCAATGCATATAGCTGGCTAATCTATGAGCTCAATCAGTAGGCAAGAAGCGCGCGCCTGCGCCGGTGTCCCCATTTGAGTCTGGCTTGGTTTACCTTTGTCCAGTTTTGCTGAATCAATTTGTTTGAAAAACTAAAGGAATTTAGCTGGAAAACAAAGGCGTACAAGCAACTGAAGAGGCGTGTGACGTTTAGAGACATTGTGGGCTCTTAGGACGCATTTTGTCAAGGTTTGTTATGAGGGTGGTTTGCTCAACACAGGGGCTGTGCGGGTGCTCGTCCTTGTCTAGGCCAAATAAGTGCACAACAAAGAGCGTAGGTAATCGGATTGTTCAAGCGGTCAATGTCCAAGGTAATTTGTGGGTTTTTAGAGGCTTAGACGGCAGCTGTTAACTAAAGCAATCTTAAAGTTGCTCCAGGCTTATGCAAAATTTATGAAAATCCTGATCAACACGAAAACTTTAGCACCTTGGCAACATCGTAAACTAACAGCGGGCGGTGTCAACGCTTATCGGCATAACTACCCGTCCCATATCTACATCATGAAGAGAGTCTGTCTCTCGATACAAAATTTTGGTAGCTGCAAAAATTCGCTGAGATATGCCAAGGATGAGGAAGCAAAACATGTCACATGCAACGTCATCGTTGTCGCGAGCCATGACCATGTGCAACCGTTAAAGATGTATCTGTAGCCCAAAAAAAAACAAAAACAAAACAAAAAAATCCAACAAAGACTTCCAAAACAAGCCACGCTCGTCCAGCCGGTCACTGCAACGTTTATCTGTGTGCAACCATCAATATGTTTTGCCTGCGGATGACCAATCTGTTTTGGTAGCCGGGCCAAAAGATAAGGATGCCACAGCCGGCGCGTGTTGCAACCAAAATCAACGAAATGCTTAACCAACTTGCCCAGATATGTTCAAGATGATGAGAGGGCGTACTACAGAGAGGTCATGGCATTGCTTGGAGTATTGTATTTAATGTTCGCATATTGTTTTTTATTAAGATGTTACGCACATAAATATAAATACAACTTGGTACTAAGCACATCAGATAGCAAATAAAAAAAAATAAAATAAATATGAGAGTATAAAATATAGATTTAGACTTGGTAGCTGAATTGAATAAAATATCGGGTGGGCCATCTTGACAACAATATACCCTGTATTTTTTAAGTTTTTAAAGTGTTAATTGGATGTTAACGCTCTTTGCTGCTTTTGTTGAAAACGATTATTTCATTGTAAAGAATGAAAACTTGGTCAGGCGGTCTAGAAGCGGTTATTCCTAGAGATTTAATAGAACTTATATAGCTTGTTCCAAACTTATATGCAGAGACGGATTTACCAGGTGGGCAAAAGCGCGCTTGCCCACAATGGTTTGCAGGGTAAAATGTGAATTTATTCGATAAAAAAACCTGATTCCAGATACTCTACGTATTTACATTAAATATTGCTTCGTGTGAGAATTTTGCTTACTATAACATAACCTAGTAATTTATATTTTTCCATGGTAGATCTGATTCTGCTATACATTTTGCTTAAAACTTTTCTCAATATTCTTAATATTTTTGAACTGTTATTTTCATAAAATCAAAATTTCACGAGTTTGTGTAGAAAAAAAAAATTGTGACTTGGATTCAAGAAAGGAGGTTACCAACCGTTTTCTTTGAGGGCTATTTTTATTGTATCTACAAAATAGTTCTTACGGCTTCTTATTAGTGAATGCAAAGAAGCAACATTTTTTACACTGATCGCTGATTCAACAACTGATGTTGCTCACTTGGACCAAATGGCTATATTGGTGCGATACGTTACAATCCAAAAAAATGAGACAGGATCCAAGATACTATGCATCAAAGAACGTTTTTTATGTTTCATTCGAATCAAAAAAGGGGATGCTGTCTCGATTTCTCATGACATTATTGGGGTCTTGTTTGAAAAATATCTATTCGAAAAAATTCTTCTATGTGGTCAAGCTTTCGATGGCGCGCCCGTTATGTCAGGAGAGCTGAATGGATTACAAGCACTTATCAGAAGATATGTTGGAGAAAAGGCCTTCGGTCCTTACATCCATTGTATAGCGCATCAACTCAACCTGGTTCAATCTCATGCAGCTGAAAAATTCGCCAGCCCTTTAATCAAACTCTTTTTCGCAACATTACAGCGAATTTTCAACTACTTCTCGCAGTCTCATCGGCGATGGGAAAACCTTTTGGAAGAAAGCAAAAATCTGTCTCAAAATACAAAATCTTTCGGCATTCAACTTCTGGAAGAATTGAAACTTGAACTTTTTGAGACCAACTCTGACTGCCGAAGAGAGACACAAGATGAACAGTGTGCTGTGTCATTGGAAGATATCGAAAGCGAAGCGCTGTTACAGAAACGAAGACTCCACATTAAAGGCTTGAGTGATACTCGTTGGTCTGCACGGCTGAAAGCAGAAGAAGCAATTATCCAAAATCTTGACTGTGTTGTCAACTGTTTAGAACGAGAAACAACGAGAAAAAAGGCTACTGGAGAAGATATAATGGACGCAAATTCTCTGCTTTCGGCGATCAATTGGCTATTTTTACTAAGCCTGACTTGGTGGCTTTCAATCCTATCATTCAATGACATTGCTGAAATGCAATTGCAGAATATAGAAGTTGATTTTTTGAAGGCCCTAAATTGTTTCGAAAATGTAATAAAGAACTTGGAAAACTTGCGTGAGGAGAGCAAGCATAATTCATTCGTTTCGAAAGTCTATTATCTATGGGAGAAAATGGGATAAAAGAATCCGGATTTTCTGGATCATTAGACAACGACGAACAAAAAAAATGCCAGGCTAGAAAGTAGAGGACAGTTCTCTGGATATGGCAACAAAACATCGCATTGGGTTTGAAGTTCTGGACAGAATTTGCAGTGAATTACAAGAAAGGGGCAAAGGCTTTGATGAGATAAACTCACTTTTCAGATTTCTTAAACCTGAATCCTTCAAAAACATGGAAGAGAAAGAATTTGAAAAAAATGGGTGCAATTTGATGGAGAAATATCCAACTTTTTTTTACAACTGCTGAATAACTGAACAAATTTTGACCACTGGGCTTTTTCCTTAAATCCGCCACTGTTACTGCAGCTTTTTCACAAACAATTGCCTCTAAAAAGGTTAAAAGAAGTGTAAACTTTATCTTATCACGTCACCTCAGCAAAATTGAGCCCTTTCTGCCTGCAAACTTAGTGAGCCAAACATCTTACACTTATCTTATATTCATATTTCAAAGTATCAAGACTATATTATATACCCTACACCTATATTAAATTCCAGATTGTTTGAGGTATTGAGATTGTTGCAGTACATGACAGAGTTTAAAATTTAGTATGATTTGGTAAAATTGTGAAAAGCACGGACTTTTTTAATAATAGCAAAAATAAATTATTTAAATAGATTTAGAACTAAGTTATAGTGACTTACCCTCAATTTGTTGATAAAATCTGAAAAGAAATATAAATAAATTAATAAGCCCAATTTACTTTCAGACACTTTTTAATAAAGATGCAATGGAATACAGGTTTGCCGTAGCCAGAGTAAGCGCAAGCGGACGCTGAGCAGGGCGCCTACAGAAGACTATTTGGATGATTTTTTTTCAAATCTTGGTGCAACAGACATGGCTAACAACTGTCCTAAAAAACTTGCTTCGATCCAAAAACGTTTACAACTCCCATTCTTAGAGCCACTTTACATTGCTAACGACGGTTTTAAAACCGCTATTAGTCATGTATGTAGCTTCAAAGCTGATTGTTGAAACGGTTCGTTTTTTTGGTGGCGCCCCTGAATACTTCCGTTCTTTTATACAGGCAATTATGATGTCGAAGACTAATGTTGAGCTCGGCTGCATACAAAAGTCTAAAACTGTGCCAAATTTAAATAAGACTTTAAACTATTTAAAACCCAGAACTAACGTATTTATTGAACTTCCAAAGACATTTTGTTCATTGAATGAATAAAATATTATCTTTCTACATTATAAGAAAGTTTTTTGTTATATCCATTCTTTAAAGTTAAGTTATTGGTTAAAAATTATATTTGAAATTTATAATTGGACTTTTACAAATCGAAAGGATGGACAATACAAAATTTGTTTTTCAAATCGAAAAGGCAGAGAGCTTCTTAAAGCAGTTGAATCAACTGGATGCCGCGTAGTATCTTCAGGCGAGCCGACATATTGGCCAACTGATCCAACGAAGATTCCTGACCTAATTGGTTTTTAGAATCTTGATATGATCCCAGCTCTGACTATAGTCCTGTATCCTTAGGCTCTTCGAAACGACTATATTTGAAAATCGACCGCTTGCCTAAAACCTACCTGACGATTTAACAGATATGGTCGATTTTCAGAAATGTATTGAACAACATATTGGACCTATCTGCAGATATGCTCAGTAGAGATTAACTTGATGAAGAGCTTCATGCATTTACAAAACATATTCGAATAGTCTGCTTGGAGTAGGACTCCTGTAAGTCATTATAAACGTATCTGCTGCATTTCCGGATTGCATAAGCAGTTCTCAAGGTGGCGTTAAAAAAATGAAAGCTACGACGAAAATGGCAAGCAAACGAGATTCTCTGGCCTCAAAACAAAGTTAATCAATTAACACAGCGACTTCATTTCAAGAAATAAAGAAATTCGAAAATGAAGTCATCTCACAAAATTATTTGCATAACGATTCGCTTTGGAAATACAGCCAAAAAAATGAAAAGGCTACAGTTCAACAAATCTATCCGCTAAAAAGTCCAGCCATACTCCATATTGCTACGAGGCGTACGCAGAAACAAAGGCATTGCTTAGTAGCTATTTGGCAGTCATCTTTACCTCCGCTTGTACAGTGCCAAGTCTCGCGTGATCCAATCTATTCGTAAACAACTGGTCACGGGTTGCACACTATTACACATGTCTCAGAGCTTAAAATAATAGATGCTATCTACAGGGAATTCAAAGCCGAAGCAAATGGCACTAGGCATACTGGCCTTATAACAATTCTGTAAGTTCTGAAAAGAATTACCTGTTAGAGCTCATTGCTAAATTAGCGCAAATTATCAATGCTTCATTCAAATCGAAATATGTATATGGTCCTTAAGCCAGGCAAAAGCTCAAGCGATGTTAAATCATACAGACCTATATCTCTGCTTCCTATGATGTCAAAAATATCTTAAAAATTACTAATTAAAAAGAGAATGCCAGAAACAGAGCGGAGTAGTCTGATACCAAATCGCCAGATTGGAGTCAGAGCTAGTCACTCTCCTATTGATCAGGTTCACCGCATAACCAGTATGATTGAAAACTGTCTGGAGAAAAAGAAAGTCTGCGCAATATTAACATGGATGTTATTTATGGATGTAGCACAAGCGTTCAATAAGGTTTGGCATGAAGGTCTGATATATCAAGATAAAAACGATATTGCCGAAGACCTTACTTAGAGTAACTTGCGAAACAGTTATTCTGATTTGCATCCAATAAAGGCTGGTGTCCCACAAGGCAGCGTACTTGGACGGCTTTTATGATATAATTTACGCAAGCGATTTGCCGTGTCCAAACAACACAAATATAGCCACCTTCGCAGATGATACTGCTATAATTGCAAGAGGAAACTCCGAATTGTAAACAACTATTAAATTACAATCGGAGCTAAATGAAATCACGGCATGGACAAGAAAATGGGGAATTAAATTAAATAATCTTAAATCTGTGCATGTAGACTTCACAAACAAAAAAATCAGATATATGCCGTTATATTTAGATGGTGTACAGATTCCCCACTCCGATATTGCGAAATATCTTAGAACGACACTAGACTAGCTTCGGTGGGTTGAGCATGTAAGAAAAAAAGAAGTGAACTCAACCAAAAATTTCATTCATTGACAGTGGTTAATTGGGTGAAAGGCAACGCTCTCAATTCCAAACAAAATCATGCTATACAAGCAAGTCCTGACGCTTATCTGGTCATATGAAGCCCAGCTATCGGGCTGCAAGTCAACAAAAAATCGGCCGACCATCCAAAAATTCCAAAACATTGTGCTTATGGCAATCACAAATGCTCCATGGTACGTTCGTGACGTAACCAGATTCTGCGTAGACTTAAACTCACAAAACCTGCTGATCTCGTCCATAGATTAAATAAAAAAAATAAATAAAAATTTATAAGAAACTAAAATAAAAATAAAAAATTATCTTTCATTACATTTATCAGGACAAAGTCGGGAGCAACTGCCAACAATATATACCATATAACTTATTGCTTCTTAGTTTTTTATCTCTTGAGGTCGCAATATTCAATAGCCTATAGCCAGATGATGATCAAGACGCTTCCAACAATTCCTTATACATTATAATATGATAAACGGAATTAAAGTTATGAGGGAACAGATGCACATACATTCGTGCATCCAGACATACGTCAAAACCTGTCTAAAAATGTTGTTTACAAACCGCTGAGCGCCACTGCTTCGAATAATAAACGAATAATATTTATTTAAAAAAACACCTTGAAATTCGCATGCGAGATTTCTAATTTTGAAAAAATCTTTATTTTTTTAAGCTTACTGCAATTTTATCTTTATGCATAAAACAACGTTATTTTAGTTGAACTATCTATAAGTGAAGAATGGTTTGACCGATTTTTATGATTTTGGATTGGGATTGTCGCTGCCGTAACAAATTTATTCAATTTTATTGAAACTATTTTTGGTGATATCTCAAAAACGGAGTGTACAGAAAGGTATATTGTAAATCCTACAGCTGATGGATTATAAAAATTATAAATAAAATTTTTGAGACAAGTCTTTCCCACTACAATTTATCTAATGGAAAATGAAAAAGTAATGTTAAACTTTTATTACCAGTTAGAGCTGGTTGGTAAACTTGTTATGGTAGATTGCTTAATCAATCTTTCAACATATCCAAATGCCGCACATATTTTTTATTCATCAATTAAAACTAATAGAACAATTAAAGAAATGCCCACAAAATGCACCCACAGAACTTAGAAACAAAACCGCAATGATGTAGATTATGAAGATCATGATGACGATGACGATGATGATGATGCTAGACCACGGAAATGCGTGAGAGTGACAAGAGTTTTGTCGTCTTTGGCAATTAAGTAACATGAATAAATGAGTGAAGTGAATGAATAAATGGCTGAATGAATGAATGGGTTTGAGACGACGGAACACCACAAACGAATGCATGTTGCGAGTTCATAATTTCTCAACTCTAATTCCCAAGAACAAGAAGACAAATTAGAATGCCAGTGGGAGTGTGTTGGTGTGTGCAGTTGGCATATTAACTTTGATAGAAGCTCCAGATAGGAATGCTACATAAGTGAGATGACTACGCCCCCCAAGACAGCAGCAAGACCAGGGCAAGTGCACAAACAGTTAAATGCCGCAGTTCAAAGAGAGGCGTCAGTGGGCTGCCACCCGCGTCTAATTGTCGAGCACAAATGCAGAAACATGCAATTACCAGCATGGAGAGAGGTAGAGACACAGCTGATGCCGGCTAATGTTGATGGACCTGGCTAAGAGTTACGTGTATAACAAAAAAACAATTGAAATTATGAATTATGAAAAATTAAAATCTAGCAAAATGGCACAGTGTCTAATTAACTAAGTGCGAGCAAAGTGCGCAGCACCTCAGCCACAGGGCGCTGGGACACAGGCTGTGCCCAGTCCAGTTTGAGTGAAACCCATTTTTAGCTTCATGCATTTTTAATTCCCTTAATAGCTTTTGTCTTTTCACTTTGGCTACGCCACAGACCCTCTACCCCACCACCACCACCACCATGCCCGACAACATTGATGGACCACAAAACAACAACCACAAAAAATTAACAGACAAATTTTGTAAACAAAAGCGCAGGTGCCAGCCAAAAAACCTTCAGCTCAGTCGCCCGTACCAACCAACCCAGATTAATCTGCTCACATTTTCAACTATGTACTAGGTGGAAAAAGTTTACATCCACGTAAAAAGTTGTCGTTACCTGCGCACAGCTGCGCCCCCTGTCGTCTGGCTGACGCAACAACTAAGCGCAATGTGTCGTCCATCAAAATTAATTACAAAAGGCGCACTGAAGGCCAATTGTCTGTTTAGGGCTGGGGGTAAGCTCAAAAGTTAAAAGGGGGCCGGTGACAGGCCAATAAGCCAGCGTGCACACTGGCGCCCTCTACTATATTCCCACACTGCGCAGGGACAATCCCGCTAGGAAAAACTCTCATTCGTCAGCACCTTGAGCGTGGCTGCGGCGTTCACTTGACAGTTGCAACAAAACTGCCAACTTCCAAAATGATAAATTGCCTCCTGTTGGGTCTACGGAGAAGTTTGTCAACATCTCGCATAGTCAGCACACTTTATGTGGCATACTTTAGGGTGCAGACTTGCCAATGATTTTATTACTAGAAGCTTGCTCAATTACTAGGAATTTATAGGACTGCTTGGTTTTTTGGACTATTTTTATTTGAAAATCATCGATTTGGATTCTAAAATTATATATTTTTATATAAAAAAAAAAGCATCAGTAGGCAATAAATTCTCAATTGATCAGAACTTTGGTATCAAACTCAGCTCGAAAGAGCCCTGGACATCCGAAATAAAACCACAAACAATAAAGTGTTTCACAAATGGGTCCAATTTGACGAAAATCAGCGTCACGTAATTTATGGATAAACCCTATCTCCGTCCTGTCTGACTAAGCAGAGCCAAGATCATATTAAGGTGGTCAAAGAAGTCACGACTGCACTGAACAAATTAGGTGCCACAAATAAGCTCACGATTAGCTGGGTTCCAGGACATAACAACATTCCAGGAGATAAGCTGGCCGACAGACTAGCAAAAATGGCTAGAGCATCACCGCTCATCGGACTTGAACCATATTGGGCGATTGGTAACCAGGAAGAAAACAATCGGCTACTTCACTGGCACAGATACCAGGACTTAAGCAGTCAAAATCCCTCCCCTCTAACTACATCGTAAGACGTTAATACTCATGATAGCTTAAGCGAAAAATACCTTTTAAAACAAAAAATGTGGTTCATTCGTGGCGGTGCCCGACAGTTCCTACTAAGAACTTTCCAATTGAAATACAGGTAACCCTCCTATAACGCGTTTTCGCTACAACGCGGTTTCCAAAATGCGGAAATTTTCTTACAACGCTACTCCTACAATGCGATTTCTACGAACTGGACAACCCTCACAATGAATTTTTGTTGCTGGTTTGCATGTTAAATTGTTATCCATTAATTTAAAAATATAAAAATTTGGACCGCCTTTAAAATCAAGAGAGGATAATTGATATTGCTACACATTTTAACTTAAATGGATCAACAATAAGAACTTTAAAAAAAAAAAAAAGGAAAAATTAGAAATTCGGTAGCATCTGCATTAATTTATTAATTTAAGTTATTTCAACTTGAATATGTTACGTAGAATTGAAATCTTATTTTATTTTGTATTTGTTTATCCAACTTTTTATTAAAAAAATTTTTTAATTTGGAACCAAACTCTGATTTTGGTATGGAGTTCATTCCCCCACGACACGATTTCTAACCACGCGGCATTTTTTGGGAGCCTATTCCCCGCGTTGTAGGAAGGTTACCTGCATTTTTTTTTTTTTTGAAATTCGATATTTATAAAATTTGGAATGAAACGCGAAAGTTACTTCAAAGAAGCTATTTAAAGTACAAGGGGTAAATTTCAAGTTGATATTTTGAGGGGTGTGGGAGAAAACACGGTAAATCGATTGAGGGAGTAAGGAGTCAAATTTGGATGTGGATTTGTTCATTATAGCCACAGGAATCATATTACCAATAGCTGTGATTCTAGGTCGCTTATTACCATAATAAAGAAGAGTCAAATATTGACGCAGTTTATTGGAAAAAGGAGGTGAAATTTATATATTTTTGACTATAACTTTTGGTGTATTTGCCCGATTTTTTGACACACAGATGCGAGGAACTATAACGCATTACTCTTTTAAATTTCACATTAAAATATTAAGCGGTGTGTCCAAAAACCGCGAAAAAATACTGCGTGGGATCGGGGAAAGATGACATTATTGTCATGATTTAACTAACTTCATCTTCTTAGGAAATTTGCGCACCAGCTGGTAAAGTTTAGTGTCTCTAGCTCTTCTATTCTTCCAGATCTAGGCGTTCATACAGACGGACGGACGGACAGGTGGAGATGGCTCAATCGCTATCCGAGGCTATGATCAGCATTTTGGTATAAAGGACTTGGGGTCTGCCACGCCTCCTTCTAACCGTTACAATGGAGACCTTTTGAGAAGCTAAGCCACTTGGATGACGATATCTGTTTCCTGGCAAGTACCAACAGCGGGATGAACGAGATGTGTCAATCACTGGTAGTGAATGGAGAGATGGCTAGTCTTAGGATCAATTGCAACAAAACCAAAATAATGCACACTGGCCGCTCAGCACATTATTCTGAGACAGACGCCCATTGAGGAAGTCAAACAATTTATTTATCTAGGAAGTTCTGTATCGTCAGACGGAGGAACGGATCTGGATGTTAACAGCAGAATAAGTAAAGCCCGCAGCGCCTTTGGAATGTTGTCTCGAGTATGGAACTCTAGTCAAATTTTCCTACGCACCAAGTTAAGGCTCTTCGAATCTAATGTCAAATGTGTACTGCTGTATGCCTATGAAACCTGGAAAGTCTCTACCTCCATCAAGAGTAGTTTACAGGCATTTGTTAACCGCTGCCTTCTAAACATTTTTAAGATCCGATGGCCGCAAATTATATCGAATCAAGAATTGTGGCGCATAACGAGTCAAAAGCTTTTGGATGTCGAAATTAGACAGCGGAAGTGGCGCTGGATTGGCCACACGTTGAGGAGACCAAACGACAGCATCGTGAAGCAGTCCTTCGAATGGAATCCTCAAGGTACACGGCGAGTTGGTAGACCAAGAACTACTTGGAAATCAACAGTATTGGCCGAAGCAGCAACACAGTGTAAAACTTGTGCACAGCTTAAGTATCTGGCCGCAGATCGGGTAGGATGGAGGAAGTTTGTCGCCGCCCTATGCCCCAACGGGGGTTGAAGTACTTGAAGAAGAAGAATTTTAGCCTATAAGATCCACGTTATTATACGTTCAGACAGAAGCACGGACAAACCCGACCATTAAAAGGCCAATGATAATAACTTTTACATTTAGAATATATTGACCTCCATTTCTATACAACACCGACCACTGTGCAATGTGCAAAAAACCATCATTTACAATAGACTGACTTTCTCTAAGTTCCCTTAAATTTCCAAGCCATTTTAAAAATGCTCTCAAAAAATAAATCTTTAAGGAATCAAAAGACTTCACCAAAAAGCTGCATCGGCAATGCTAGGAATGCTCCATAGAGCTGAATACCCCCATATAAAACACAACTGAGCTGACCAATACCTCTCAATGCTCCGCCATAAATTTATATGCACTTGCAATGGAACAATGAAAATGCCAACCATTGAATAAGGATAATGCCCATGCAGCTGAATGCATCAGGATCAGGATGAGTGAGTGAATGGTTGAAAGTCAGCGCCATGTCATGCGCTGAATACATGGCCCAGTGATTTATTGGCTAATGCGCATTTCGTGGCAAGGCCAAATTAATTAACAACAAAGTGTGCGCCCTGTCACTTGTTGGTTTTTAATTAAAGCCTTCCATGGAATCAAAATTAAAGAGATTTATGCCAATGATAAGCATCCAGTAGAAACATAAAAAAAAACCAAGCTCACTTTTAATTAGAAACAAATATGGCTGACAAAGATGAAAATGCGTAGATAAAATAAACAAATAATTAAATGCAGACAACAAGTCAAATACAAATTGTCAATGTTGGCGGCCAAGTTCAGAGCCTGGGTCGATTTTTCCTATAAACATTTGAGCAAATATTTACACACCGCAACAAGCATAAGCAGCACACAAGTGTCCTTAATATGCGTGTCCTTTAAAACGAGTCCCCATCAAACTGGGGTGACATTTGTTTGCGCAGGCTTTTTTAATACGAACCACAAACGAGCGCAGGATGTCAGCAGGGTGTCAATAGTCGCATCAGTTACTCCTGCCTTCTCCCTTGATATCCTGTCATAGATAATGTCACACATGGCGCTCGTGTCAGGCGACTATGTGAGTTTCTAATTAAAAATGTAAAACATTTACGCCTGTCACTTTCGACACTCCCGATACTTTCTAAAAAACCCAAATATTGTTGCATATTTACAACATCATGTTGTCATTTAATTTTTGGCATTTTCCGGAGTTCCCTTTGGATTTCCATAGATGGTATACAATGCATAGTTCGTTGAGGGCAAATGCCGTTTGCTGGGGTAACGCATTCATGTCTGATTGATACTGATTGATAATCACTTTAAACATTTTGATTTGCTAATCGGAAAGTTGTCAGGCGCTAGGTGTGAGTGCTTAATATCGTTCACATTTTCCAATTAAATGGGTTCAAAATGTGATTTAGATAGAAACAGCAGTGCGGGCGCCCATTAAAATATGCCCTGTCCTTCCTAGTGACGTCACAGTCATCATATTTCGAGGGCATTTGAGGCATTGAACGGTCAATTGGTAGGATTCATCTTTTTGATAGGTATGTAAGTCTTACGGATGTGAACGTTTTGAATTCGCTCAAATTTCGATCGACAACTTGACTACGGCTACCTACGGGTACTGAAGAATTTCTTGTTCTGCATCAATTCAATCGTGTCAAAAACTTGTGTGCTTGAAAATACAGCCGGAGATGCTGAAAAATTTCTTTTCTGATAAAGCACATTTTGCATCTAGACAAATTAATTACGGGGAACCCGGAAAGGGGATAAAGTTACTATACATAAAGCCATGCAGAGTCTGCTACTTATCCTGATCACATCTAGACTCTTAGCAAGTGACACTGATCATGCCGCACTTATTCCCTTCCTAACATATCGATCTGTTCTAGATCAGATCTTATGATCACTGAACTTTTTCATAACAAAAAATTTAGATCTCCTCTCCCAAGTCGGGAGACTTCAGCTGATGGCAGCCCCTGTGGTAACACCCGGTGGCAACAATGGTTCGCGGATGGGTCCAAAACTGAGCAGGGAGTAGGTGTTGGAATCGTTGGACCCAACACCAGAATCTCTACCGCAATGGGCATCTGGGCCAGCGTCTTTCAAGCGGACATTCATGTCGCAGAGATCTGCGCCCTTAGTATCTTTCTCAAGGGAACTAGGGGAGCAAACATATGCATTTTTTCAGATAGCCAAGCTGCTATTCGGGCATTGTCATCTTGGAGCATCTCCTCCAGGATGGTTAAAGAATGGCCACAACTACGTCCAAACCCTGTCCGCCCGGAACAAAGTCGTGCTATGTTGTGTGCTGGGACACTCGGGAGTGGATGGTAGCCTCCTGGTGATCTCCTGCGCCGTTTCGTGGTTTTGGATGGTCCACAATGAAAACCATGATAAACAAATGGGCCGCAGGAGAACATAGGAGAAACTGGTTCTCCCTTCTGGAGCTTCGTCAAGTAAAAGTGCTTGTCAAACCTCTGGATGTGATCAAAATAAAAGCTTTTGGCAGAGCAGACCTAAAGCTTCTGGTAGCTTACCTATCTGGCCACCACACTGTTAGATACCATCTACAAAAAATTGGCCTATCGGAATCTTCAGAGTATGGGCTCTGTCTGAAAGACGATGAAACCACCAGACATATTCTCAGTGACTGCCCAGCGCTGGTATGGGACAGAGCCTGTCACATGGGAAAGGAAAGGATTAGTCCCTTCCATCTCAGTTCAAAGCCAACAAAAATACCCTGTTCCATCACATTGCAAAGAAATCCGACTAATATAGATTACGAGCTCCAGAAGATAATTTTATCTATATAATTTAACCCCGATTGCAAAAAATTAAAATAAACTTGTCTCCTATGGGATCTAATTTGAAAGTTTGGATGCTCTAGCTCTTACCATCTCTGAGGTCTATGCGTTCAAACGGACGGACAGACAGACGGACGGATTGACGGACGGACGGACAGACGGACATGGGTATATCGACTTGTCTATTCCCTCCGATCATATTTTAGGTAACTTTGGGGTGTCTCTGACGACTCCTTCTATATGTTACATACATTTCCGGATGGCACAAACTTAATATACCTTTTGTACCTTACGGTACAGGGTATAAAAATAAGTCGAATTTTTCACCAAACACTTATTTTGACCGGTGTGTGCTATATAATAAAGTAAACCGATTTTGATAAAGTAATGGGAAACTCTAAAAAACTTTCGAATGTCAAATTTGACTTCGATATCTTTATGAACAATCGAGTTATGCCCTAAAAACTTTTTTTGATCGATCGGTCCTACGTAACTTCTATGTACCATATTTGTATACGGTATCTTCGGAAGCAAATGAAACAGTACGAATATGATATTGTCAACCGATAAAATTTAGAACAGTGCTGCAGAGCTCTAAAAGAATTCCGAATGCCAAATTTCGTTTACGATATCTTCATAAACAAGCGAGCTATCCATGTGAAACTTTAGGTTTTATCGAGGTCATCTGAATCACCCCTATGGAAGCTATATAATGTAACTCCGATGTCATAAAAATAAACTAAACTTGTCTCCCTTGGAATAATAAGTGATCTAATCTAAAAGTTTGTTTACTCTAGATCTTACCATCTCTATTAGCTCTATGATCTACGGACCGACAGACGGACATCGGTATATCGGCTTCTTCTACTTTAGGTAACTTTGGTGGTATAGATTTTTAATTTAAAAATCAAATACAGAGCAGCACAGTAAATATTACGAAATGTAAAGAGCATATTATAGTCGGTATGTCCATCATTTTACATCTACATATATGAAATATATTTTTATTTGTACTTTTTTTAAGGCTCAGACTGTATATAAAACGAGCTCTGCATAGACGCCACTAATAGTTACAAAAGCCCGTGAGCTTAATCCTTCCAGACGAATGCGTAGAAATTATTTATTATGACGCAAAACTTTTTTCAAGCCGCTATATTTTGCCGAATGCGCCGTTGTTGGTGTTATCTGTGCCACAAAAGAGCAAAGGACGACGGTTTGGGTTCCTGAACACCCAAAATAATAAAAAAAAACACGAAATTTACCAAGTTCGCGAGTTAATAAATTTGTGAATGCTTGACAAAATGTTTGAAACGATTTCAACGTGGATTTTAAAGGTGGAAATATCAAGTTGTAAGTGCCGGGGAAATAAAATAAAATTTGTTTATAAGCTGATTTAGAGAACTTCAAAAGAATGGCATTAAAATTGTGTGCATCAAGCAAAATCGTTTGTGGGGGGCGCCAAGAATCAAGCGTAATGCTTTTGTAATGACTAATTTGGAGAGGATAACGATGTCGTGTAATAATATCCTGTCAGTTTGTCTGCAATGACATCATTGTCAACCCAAAACAATGATTTAAATGAAATTGTTGCAATTTCTATGTTTGGGGCATTAAATTTATGATATAACCCTGTGGGGTTTATAACCCTTTTTTTGTGGTTTCGTAAGGGGCGCCTGCTGCAGATAAACTCAATTTTATAGCTGGGCATAACTTTGTGGTTATAAAATTTCATTCTCTCGGTTTTGTTGCTTTTTTAATTTCCTACTCGGCACTTAAATAAACATGACGAAATCACTAAGACGCTGCTGCTGGCCATTTGTTTTGGCCATTTTTTACACATCTTGGCTTAATTGTCTTGTTGTGGGTAATTAGTGCAGCTTTAATTGCCCGGCGTTGAGAATTTATAAGGATTCGGTAAGGCAACTGTTGCAAATTATGGCGCAAATGCGTCATCGGCTTATCTTGGAGTAGTGATAATCCATTAACCCTTGGTAGCACCCCACATGTCTTTTGACCACATAAGTAATTAATTGTTAGCTGGTTACTGCAAAGCAATTTGTTCAAATCACAATTAAGGGCTAACAAGCCAGTTACAGGACCCGCCCGCTATGCTCAAGCTGTGTACACAAAATGCACAGCCATTGTCTAAGGGATAATTTCTTTGGATACATAATGTACGGGTGAAAGTGGCGTGAATTTCATTTGATTAATGAATTTCACTAAAAAATTGTGATTTAAAAATTTTCATTTGGTTTTCTCTTTCTTTACAATTGTTTAAATTTCTGCTTACCTTTTAGTTGCTCGCATTGTAATACTATCCTGGCCAGGAGTCTGGGCTTGTCACTTATTGTTATTGTATCTCTTTATTTCTGGCTGTCTAGCTGCAGTTTTCGAGTCCATCAAATCCATCCATTATATTCTACTTTTCCATTATTGCATGCTGACGGTCTTTCTTTGCATTGTTTACATTTTTTCGACTACAATGATTTGAAAATTTGGAATAAATTTTAAGAGAGAATGTATTTTGTATGCAGGTGAATACACAATATTGCAGGGGAATAATAATGCATAATTCTCCATCTAATGGCTCCATTGTTAATGTAAGTACTCTTATTTTTTAATATTCTACCGCTATTTTGAGGTTATATTCAAAAGTTGCCTTAAACCGAGTTAAAGGCTTTTATGAGTCACAAAATTAGATAAATGACATATAAATAGGATTTTCAGTACCTTTTTAAGATGAAATATTCATCAGTTTTTGTAAACATTTGCATTTCACCCACTTCTTATTCATACGTTGGGGATTCTAATGAAAATGAATCATAGAGAAATGTCTCTTTTTTGGTAAAGTTAAAATGACTCTACATTCAAAACCAGTCTTCGTTACTCTAGACTTCCATACCGAAAGGGGCGTTGGCAAAGCAACCAAGTCGGGAAGAACACGGACCCACCTCTGCTCCAAAGAGGATGAGCAATACGTTCACGCCGCCATCCGACACCCCTAAGAGGGTGAGGGTGGAGAAGAAGACTGCAGAGATACCATCATCTGCGGTAGTAGCATGCGTGGCTTCCTCCAAAGCCGCCCGAAAAGTCGAGGACCAACCCTCGACATCCCTGGTGACTAAGGAGGGACCTTCACACGCGGCCGTTGCCAGGGTGCTGAAGGTAGCGATTGTGCCTGAGAAATACCCTCAGGTGATCCTTAACAGTGAGGAACTCTCACTGCTCGAGGATGCCATACTGAAGGAATTAGTAACATCGGGTTGGGACTCCCCAATTTCGTTCGATGGATTCCACTTCAGGGTGGGACATATGGTCGTAGACTGCTCGGACGAAGAGTTGGCCGAGTGGTAGCGGCTTGCAGTCTCTTCCCTACGTATGTGGAAAGGAGTTCCGCTAGAGGTAAATATAGGCGCCGATATACCGTCGGCGCATAGTATCACCATCTTCTGCCCTAGGACAGGAGAGAAGCCGACGGAATGGGTTTTGGAGCTTATCCAAAAGCAAAACCGTCTGACTACGGAGGCAATTGTCGAGAAAGAGCGAAGGTGGTGGTTTACTCCTCGTCCTCGGCCTATGCTAACGTATGGGACCATAGCCTGGGGTAGTCGAGCATGCCTTAGCACGATCAGGGTCAATACCAAACTCAGCACAAAAGAGGCTTGGACTTCTCTTGCGGCAGTTCACCCTATGAAACCACATACAATAAAGTGGTACACAGACGGATCACTTACTGATCAAGGAAGTGGCCTGGAGGTAGTAGGACCCAAAACCAAATATTATGAACCTCTAGCCAGACACACCAGCATTTTCCAAGCTGACGTTTGTGCTATTGGAAGATGTGCAGAATTCAATCTGCATTAGAACTACCAAGAAAAGGATATTTCCATCCGGTCTGATAGTCAAGCAGCAATAAAAGCATTAAGTAAAGCCAAGATTTAGGATCCAGAAATAAGCTCACGATTAGATGGGTTCCAGGGCACAATAACATTCCTGGATGTGAATTAGCAAACAAACTCGCAAGAACCGTTGCAGCAACAGCGCTTATCGGTCCTGAACCACACTGTGGCATTGGTAACCACGTGGTACGGGACCAACTAAGAATAGAGGAAAATAAAAAACGACTGCTTCACTGGGAGCAGATAGCAGGGCTTAAACAGTCAAAAACCCTCCTCTCTAAATACAACCGTAAGAGGTTCAAAATCATGATAACGCACGGGAACAACACCGTGAGAATCATGACGGGCCTGCTGATGGAACATTGTAGGCTCCGCAGGCACCTTAACAAAATTGGCATAGCGGATAGTGGACTATGCCGCTTCTGTGGCATAGAGAAAGAAACTTTTTCGCACATATTATGTAAATGTATGGCAATCGCCGGTAAACGAAACAAGCTCCTGGGCATGTATGTTCTCCCACCAGAGACCGTTGCTACTATAAGTCCGAATAAAATTCTGCAATACATGCAGGCCTTAGGGCTTTTGGGAGAGCTTTAAGCCATGAAGGGGGTACAATAGATCCACCTGGGTCGCAGTACATTTATCCCAATCTCAATAATAATAATAGTAAATAAAAAATATAATGCAAGTGAAGAATTTAAACCAAGCCTTTTGAGAAACAGAAAGAAAAATGTCCATCGCTAAAGGGATAAAAGTTTTATACTTATTCCAATAAATATTACAAAAAAGTTGATTATAATATTTGACACTTCAGATAAAAAAAATACTTTTTGTTTCATGCATTTAAAAAAAAAAATTTTTATTTTATTTTAACATTGTTCCACTAAGTCAGTTTAATTCACACGGTATAAAGAACGTACAAAAAAACGTGTTAAAAGCATTCTTTAAAAAAAAATAATAATAATATCGGTTAAAAAAAATTTTAATTTCTTTTTCAAATAGCCCAGTTGCCAACTTAGATTAAAAAAAAGTTGATTCACCTTTTCACCAAAAAAAATAAATTATTATGGAATTATAGTTAAAAAAGAATTTTCATTCAAAACTCAGTTGTGTCTTATAAACAATTTTCAAAAACATTCCGCAAAGTTTGAACAGTTTTGGAATATTGAGCTGTTGATATTTTTTCACTTAATTAAATCTAAATATTCATCTGGATTTAAAAAATTAAATGAAATTGACACTTTAAGATCATTTTCAAAAATCTGCTGTCATTCGAGCTATATGTGAGACCAGAAATTTTTCCAAAAAATCCATCTATCTATCGTTTATCTTCAGGATACCCTTTATACTGTTACTACGATTGAAAGTTTCCGTTGATTACTCCTTATATGCACTTCCTGAAATGGAAAGCTTTATTATCATGCTTAGGCATTGTAGTCGCAAATTAAAAAGTGCACGGGGTTATGTGATATGCCCATCCATCAATAGAACCAACCAATTATTTGCGCTTTCCCTTACTGAAGGGGCTCAACAATTGTTAACAATTAACATAATGGAACAATAAATTGCGAAAGTCCGCCGCCAGAAGAAAGTCCAATGACACGATGCATTAATGCATTAATTATTGGGGGTGCCATACAAAAACAAATATCATCATCCTATTATTATTATTATCACTGGGGGAGCATAATAAATTCTAGAGAAAGCGCAAAATTAATGTACATATGCTGCATGTTGGAATCCACTACACGATGCTTATCTTTGCTCTAGCCCAATGCAGGGACTTCTACCATGGACCAAGTGAAAGTGGTCAACCAACAGTATCCACTTGTCTTAATTGTCCCAACAACAGAAAGAAAGAAATGCTTAGTAAAAATAGCAAACATATCCCAATCCATATGGCAGAGCTCGAAGCGTTGACAATCTTAAAAGGCTGGGACAGGCACAACTCTGGGCAGCGTGAGTAGCACTCACATCTTGGTTAATTACCAAGATGTATGCCTGTCGCGCACACAGCCCAATTAACCCCCATTATGTGCCACTGAGTTTTGTGGGTGACTGCTAGACCGCTGGACTGCCATTTAGCAGTCAACACTCGACTCCGAGACTCACTCGCAAAGACTTCTAGTCCTGGGCGTGTGAGTTCAGCTGCACGAGGTCAAGCGATGCTCTCTGTGCACAAGTAATTAAGATTTTTTTTTTTCTCGTTGTACTTTCCCCATAACAACAGCAACACACCACACACATACCAGTTACACACCAGTCACACATTCATAATGACGCCGCTCTATGAGACGCAAACAACTCATCAGCCTGGCACTTAATAGAGCACCCACCAACGCCAAATTGCTTTATGATGTTGCAGATTATGATAATGAATGCCATCTGGACTGCACTGGACACTGAGCAGTCCACAAATAATGGCGACTTCCAAGGGCAGCAGCGGTCCGTCCAAGGCAGGGGCTAACCCATAAACATGCAGAGCCGTCGCTGACACTTTAAGTGATTTAATGTTATTGTTTTCGAACTTGCCGCCTCCCCTTGCCCGGATACTGTTTGGTTATGGATCTGGAACTGGAATTGCACTCTACACCAAATGCTCAGATACAAATATTGCACGAGCGTAAATTAATGAATATTAATGCGTGATATTTAATTGAAATGTTTTCAGTTATTAAAATGTCCAAAACATAAAGAAATAAAACCTACACATTGAGGTCAAAGGACGACTGTACAAATCTTGGCGCACGCAAAGGGTTAAATTGTGCAAGACTTGGAATATTTTTAAAATTGCTTTAATAAAAATAAACTTTTGTTAACAACCAAAAAATAAATTATTTTTAGCTCGAATTTATTTGAGGAGTGTACCAATTTTTTAGAACATTGGGAAATATTTTCGAATTAGGGCAAAACCGTTTTTTGTGGACTTAAATATCTGAAGATGGGATCATGCTATTCATTGTTACTTTTAAAGATGATCTTTAAATGTCAAAACGATTAATCTTGCCACGTTTAAACTTATTATCTATGAGTTCCGAAGAGTTATGCTTATTTTTCTCATGATATTCATTGTTACTTTTAAAGATGATCTTTATGTGTCAAAAGGATTATTATTGCCAAGTTTAAGCTTATTATCTATGAGTTCCGAAGAGTTATGCATATATTTCATTTTTCTGGATACAAAAATAAGGGGTCATCCTACTCCGAAGGTAAGTCTCAAAGCGCTGAACAAACGTTCCGCTGATAAGCAGTTGCTGAAGCATTGACTTGACAGTTTTGGATTCTTTGGCGAGAAATTCAGCAAAATCTTGACAACATACAGGACAGGGGAGAGTTGACAACATTTGTAGCTCTGTTCTAAGGAGATCTCCATCAAAGTCATTCGCGAAAATTTTCAATACCTCTCGAATATTATCCGAGCTCGGAATGTCTTTTCCATGAAGAGCATCCAAAATCAGGTTTTCATGTTGAATCAGGGTCTTTAGTCCTTCTTGATTGAAACGGTATTTTAATTCTGTGATCATCAAATCAAGAACTTCGAAAATAATTTTTTCTGAAAGCATCGAGTTCTGTGGGTGGAACGGCATTTGTCGTTTATTCCAATCTTTTGGGTACTTTTTTCTCTGGAAGTGGTTGGAGAATTCAAACCAAGTGCCGTTCCTTCGTCTGTTGTGGCTTAATGAATCTTCTAAAATTTTGCATGAATTTTATGGGTGGGCTCAAGCCATTTATTTAATATATCTTCACAATATCTTCACAAACAAAAGATATTTTGTTCAAAAATCGATTTTTTGCAAGATCGGCCCTATGGGAGTTATATAATTTTGTTAACATTTCGTACAATGTTTGGGTACTCTGAAAAACTTATGAATGCCAAATCTGGTTGCGATATCTTAATTAAAAATAGCGAATTTTTTATAAAAAAAAGTTATTTTGGTCGATCGGTCCAATGGGAGCTATATGATATTGTCATCTGATTTTGATCAAATTTGGTACATTGCTTGGGAACTATAAAAAACTTTCGAATAACATATTTTTTTACGATATCTTTATAAACCAACGAATTATTCATATTTATCGAATTTTTTTTTTCGCGGTCTATTTTAGGTAACTTTGGAGTGTCTCCGACGACTCCTTCTATATGTTACCTACATTTTCGGCTTTCACAAACTTAATGTACCCTTTGTACCATACCATACGGTACAAAAATCCAAAAAAGTTCAAATGAAAATAACAAAGTTTTTTAATATAACTCAAAGTAATAAACTTGGCGTAGCGAACAATCCAAAAAATTTACATTTTCTTTAGGCAGTCTAAAAATGTCTCACACATTGTAGCTGGAAAATTATTACGCTGTGCATCTTCTATAAGATCCCAGCTGTTGGTCATCAGTAGCATATAGGGTGTCTGGTCAGAAAGTGTGGCAGCCGCATGCAGTAAGCTCATCCGATAGTTTCCAACTTCACATGCATTGTCCAAAGGCTGCAAGTGGATCCTGCAATCACTAGCTGGTGAATTCATAAGCTGTTCATTGAGAAAGTCCAGGAACAACTCTATACGGTCCATGCTCATGCCGTCCATGATGCACGGCAAATTGCGATGATGCTTCTTGAGCTCCTCCAGATAGAGCAAGGCACAGTAGGGCACATAGATAATGCTGCGTCTGGTTCTAGGCATTCTGAGGTTGGTAAGCATGTCAACCATATCAATGTCTAGCATTACGTCATGGTCGAGTATAAAGTAAAAGCAATCCTTGAGGCAGTTTTCTTTTGTAACACGACGAACTGGTCGAAACTTTTTGCGAAACAGGTTCAAAATTTGTGGTGCCACTTTGCGATATCCACAGCCAAGCATATTTGCAAAACTGCGCAAAGGATTTTTTAGCTTATATAGAAATGGTAAAGTCCAGCCAGGCCAAAGGACCGCATATATATATAACATCATAACTCTGCTACGGGAAGCCATTGTATTCGGAAGAGTTTCCTCTAGGAGGATACTTCCAAATTCCGGTTGAGACATCGTAAACGTTGTAAAATATTTACAAAACGAATAAAATATTTAATAATAATTATTAGTGCACGGCCTGTTACAATTTCTACTTACTGAATGTTACTGATTTTAAAATGAAAGGAATATCCCGGTAATGCTGATTATGGGATTTGGGATTGCCAAAGACGTCCAGCATTTCCGAATACTAGACAGCTTTGGCTTCCGAAATTTCGAATTTCATAAAATTCGTGTCACAAAAAACAGAAAAAAAGGTCTCTACAAATTACTTAGCAGGAATATTTGACGCTCCATATTATTATTATAATATTTTTTTTTTTCTAAAAGACCAAAAGGTCTTTTATACCACACCCTTAAATTAAAGCAAAAGACTCTCCGCTTTCCGCATGAATAGCAGTAGGTCTTTTGTTGGTATTGACCTGAGATGGAAGGGACTAATCCGTTCCTTTCCCATGTGACAGGCTCTGTTCCATACCAGCGCAGGGCAGTCACAGAGGATATGTCTGGTGGTTTCACCGTCTGTAAGACAGAGCCTGCACTCTGAAGAGTCCGATAGGCCAATTTTCTGCAGATGGTATCTAACAGTGTGGTGGCTCAAATAGGTAAGCTACCAGGAGCTTTAGGTCCGCTCTGCCAAGACTTTTTATCTTGATCGCATCCAGAGGTTCTGACAAGCACTTTAGCTTGACGAAGCCCCTGAAGGGAGAACCAGTATATCCAATGTTCTCTTGCGGCCCATTTGTTTGTCGTGGTTTTGATTGTGAACCAACCAATACCACAAAACGGCGCAGGAGATGTAGTCATGGTGGAGGCACCCTGTCGTGCTAGATCGTCAGCGATCGTGTTACCATCCACTTCCGAGTGTCCAGGCACCCAACATAGCACGACTTTGTTCCAAGCGGACAGGGTTGGAGGTAGTTATGGCATTCTTTAACCATCCTGGAGGAGATGCTCCAGGATGACAATGCCACATTATATTCACACTCAAAATTTAATTTTGGTATAAACAATTAAAAAATGCTACTTTCATGGATCCGACTCTGTTGGACTACCAATATTTATGGACTCCTGGCATTTTTACTGAAAGTGAGGGGATGAATGTTCGTAGAAATGGCCTTATAGTTTTGGACATAAGGACCCGACTGAGTTGTACACTGTTTTTCCTGGTAGCTTCTCACAAGATTATCATGTCTGTCTAGATTTTAACCCTAGTTAAAAGGAAGAAGAAGCTACCAGGAAAAACAATGTACAACTTTTAATCATTACTTTAAGTTTCTCCTTATTTTATTGCAGGGCTCCGAATTAATATTCAATAATATGATTAAATACAGATTAACTTAGACTAGTTCGTAGGGAAATTCTAAAGCTACATATTTGACATTAATACATCCCATCATTGCACCGAAATTTTAAATTATCTGTACATTTTTAATACAAAGTAAATACTCCACCATCATCTCTAGAAGCAATTTAAGAACATACGATTCGTATCTATCTTTCAATGTGAGTGTGAACTGCTATTGAAATGTTTTTGATTGGAAAAAATTTAATTTCCTATACGCTTCACAGTGCTTATCGGGGTGTGCATTGTGTCAAAAATTGTCATTTTTTTTGTTTGCTCCATCCGTAAAATATTTGTAAATTTAAATGGAGTGCCAGCAAAAAAAAATATATATTTTAAAAAGTATAACGGATATCTAAACTTTTTGCAATGCTATGTAGTACATCCTATATATAAAAGCATTGCAATAACGTACGAGTACACAAACCTCAAACCACAATTAATTAAAGCAAAGTTCTTGACTGGATGTATATGAAGAAACTTAGGACGAAGCAGCGAACTTTGGGATACACTTACTTAAAAATGCTTGACCTGATTGACTGACTATAGGATTGGCGAAAATTAACCACTTTGTAGCTAGTGTGGAAGAGGATAGGGGAAAAGGAGAGTTTAACAGATAAAAAGTCTATTTAAACTGGCTACACACATTAGTGATGGGCGATATTGTATCGATATATAGAAATATCAACATTCTTTTTCTTCTATTTTCCATGTTCGACGATACATCCGATATCGGCTGTGGCGGATTTATTGAACAGGTAACATAGGCTGAAGACTAGGGCGGCAGAATTAAGGGGCGTCAAAATTTGAGTCACCTGAATTTAAAAAAAACAATTTTAGTTAAGAGTTCGATCAATATGAAGAGAAAGCTCTCTTTATTTCCACAATTTAGGAATACAAAACACTCAGGCAGCGTCGAAGGAATCAGAATCTACAACCTGGTGAAAATAGAGACAATAGTATCCAATTGAGTGGACGTGACAACTTTCGTGACAACACATTCAACGTTATCTTGGACCGTACTTTGACAGAATTGACACGAAGACGTAAGGCATATCAAAAAATCTATACGAAATTTTCTCTCATCACTGATATGAAACATCTGAGCAACGAAGAATTACGTGACAAATCCACCATATTAAGCAACTACTACACGCAAGATCTTGAGGAAAATTTGGAAAAGCAAATGGTCTTTTTCAAGGCATACTCTATCGAAAAGAACATTTCAAATTATTCTTCGCTGGAACTGTTGAAAATGCTGAGACAGGATTATATGCAGATCTCTTACCCTAATGTTGAAATTGCGTTGCGTATGTTTGCTTCAATTCCTATTTCGAATTGCAGCTCAGAAATATCGTTTTCTGTTTTAAAATGCGTGAAAAACTATATCAGATCTTCATTGGACGAAAAGAAACTGAATGCTCTTGCGTTGTTAACGATAGAGTCAGATTTGTTTCTATCTATCGATTGTGAAGATATCATCCGCGAATTCGCAGCTGAAAAATCAAAACGTAAAGAACCTTGAATAAGAAGTGTTTGACAAGGGGTTTTTGTTGAATACCTTTTCCATGCCGATGTCGAATTTGGTAATTCCGATACGTATTTCATTAATAACGAACTATATTGTAATAAAGCACTGATGACAATCGCGTTTAATATATTTATTCTTTTTTTTGTGAAAAAAGGGTCGCAAGTTATGGATTGCCTAGGAACGGCAAAAATTTAAATTCACCACTGGATATCGGTATTTTCCTGCGATACTGACTATATTTAGGAATTTGACGCCAAAACTTTATGTGTGTTGAAGCTCCGGGTATTGATGATTTAGCAGAAAAATTCTAAAAGTTCCTTGATGGGGAAATTGATCGACGCTTTATAGAAGTTGAGTATAAGATGTTGCTAGGTCTTGCAACATTGATGGATCCATGATTCATGAAAATAAGCGCCTCGAAAGGAAAGGTTGTGTCGAAGGCACTGAGTTTAATGGAGAAAGTAATATAAAAAGATTTGACTGCATCGACGAAATAAAATGGAGACGTCGAGAAACAACATTTTGACTCAGCCCTTGCTGACTACCATTTCTTTAAAAACATAATTTTGGAGAAAGCACGTTGTTGCCGTGAGCAATTCTGTATTGCATTTAGATACGGAAGATACGAAAAATATTGCGAGAACGGAAATGGGAGAATTTTTTGTCCTGCCCAAACTTTTTGAATATATACATCGTGAGATACTTTAGTTAGCTTATCTAGACAATCATAAGATTTTTGGATTAGTTGGCTTTCATGACTCTCTAAAAACTGATTGGACGACCTTAAGTAATCTTAAGAGACGTCGCATCTCTAATAAATGCATCCCTCACAGAAACAACATTTTAACCCCTTTGCGACTAACGCTTCTGTCTGCACTTAATGTCCAATACCCGGTTTTGAACAATTTTCTACTATGCTATATTCACGATATTCACAAAAATGCGTATATCGCACGAACACAAACACATCGCACTAGGCTTAAAACTTCCGTATTGACAACCTCTAACACACGCAAAAATCAGATATGAAATTCATCGACGCGTTCATCAGAACACCCGTAACACGTAAAACATAAGTTTCTTTTATATATGTCGGCGAAAATAACTGAAACGGGCCACTTTTTTGGCGACCTTCTCCGATTTTGATGATTTTTACACAGTTGGTAGAGCTACTAGCCATGAGTAACCACGTCAAATTTTATTCCAAAATTCCGATTATTTATCGATAGTTGAATATCGGGGTTTTCCGGATTTTTCATTTTTGGACTATTTTTTGATAGGCCATATCTTCTAAACGAATAAAGATATTGACGTGGCTACTCATGGCTAGGAGCTCTACCAACTGTGTAAAAATCATCAAAATCGGAGAAGGTCGCCAAAAATGGCCCGCTTCATTTATTTTCGCTGATATAGATTATTTTAAAATGAATATTATTGACAACTTTTTAGGCGATATATCCGAGATATCAATATCTCGATTATTTCACATCGGTTTCAACTGATACACATTGATACATAATATTTATATTCGAGTACACGATACCCATCCCTAACACCCCTAAGGAACTCCAAATCCCAAGTCTGATTAAAAAAAAATCCAAGATCTAGGCATTCAGACAAATGTCCAAGTCTACAATAAGATCTTTTGCACTCCTTATCATATTGGAACTAAATTTTATAGCCTATGTCATTTTCTCACCTATGTTGCAAAAATTTTCGCAGACTGAATATACTGCTTACCTTAATTTAAAGGGCATAAAAAAAGGAAAAGTTTTTATGAAACCCATTGTCAATCTAGAGTAGAACTTTAACAATGCTCGCGAGTAGGTTCAATTACAATTTCGATTTCCATGTATGTAGTCCGTTCAATAGAAGAAAAAAAATGTTCATTAAACGCTTTTCTTGCCACGTACAAATTTCACATTCATTCATATTCTCAGTTTGGTCGTTTTTTGGCATTTGCGAATTGCTCTCAAGTTGGTTCCTTTGTGCCAGACAAAAAGCTCAAACCGCAAAGGCAAAGAGTGGAATTCATTTTTTCCATTAAATCGAGCCGTCGATTGTGCATGAAGCCAGGCACAAATGTCAGGGCTCGGTTAGATGGGGCGTTACGATAGGTTGCCCAGGCCCACGTGGGTGGCTGAGTGGCAAAGCGCGTCGACTGATTCACATGGGCAACACCCAAGGGAAACGGCATGGAAAAAAGTTCATAAAATCCGACTAGTGGTTTACACTGCCGCAGTTGTAGACACAAACCTTGTGCAGTGTATAGAAAAGTCCATGCAGTTGCTTAGATTTCCATTAGCTACTGTGTAAGTATTTTTGTCACTCTTTTTGGCAGTCTGGCAATGGGGAGTTGCTGAAATTCGATACAAACCGAAATGGCTTTTTGACAAACAATTGACAATGGCATGGACTCACCTACGATTGGGGAGCATTTGCGGCAGATTTTTTGTCTTTTTTTTAGACATTTCACATCGGGTGTTTTTTTTTTCTTAACTTTTTTTCCCATTGACGCCAATCGCATTTGCAAATGAATTGCTTATTGACAGTTTGATAGAATGTTGACTCATTGACAGTTGTCATTTGGCTGCGCATGTGGCGCTCGATTTGGCAGACTTTTGTTATTCTTTAATTATTGGTGGGTGGCTTTGTTGCCAAACTGGAGATTTCGATTTCGATTTTTCTTCTTTTTTTTTTTGGCAAAGTAAGACAAAATCAATGCTCATTGTTTCATCGGCTGTCAGCAAAGTGGGAAAAATGGAGTACAGCTTTTCATTAAGCGATTAAAATGAGGGTAATGATTTTTACGTCTACGCCCCATGGGGAAAACGATTTACCTATGTGATATACATGGACTTCTGCACTTTTTATAAATTAACCATCGTGGTACCAGAAACAAAAGAATAAACATTTGTGTAAAATAAATCTCGAATAGAGCAGCAAAACAAACACCTTCACTAACAGCTAGAAGTGATGCAAGTTTTACAGAAGTCTAATGGGAAACCACTAGCATAGAATTTTCCTATAAACAAGAATTTTCCTTACTATTTTTTTCTCATTTAAGCAAAGAAGCTTGTTTTCCAAATCCAATTAATCGCCTGCTCGTCAGTTTATAGATTCGGGTTTTTTGATGAATAGACAAAATTACCATACAGAAATTGAACCTGAGCCATATATTTCAGAGAGATATGCACAACGAATATGTGCATTCCATAACCTTCTAATGGTTGGATCGTGAATAGTGTGACCCCGGTTTTCAATGCAACGGCAGTGTCCCGGTGACTATCTCCGAGTGTCCTGAATTTTCATAGTACGAATGCGTTAAATTTTATAATTTTTCGAAAGAACACCTAATATTGCTTGAGTAATTGTCATCCCAAGAAAAATGCGATTTAAAGCCATTTTAAAAATGGCCCGGTCTTTAAGTTCAGAATATGTCCCGGTTTCGTCCATGTTATTCGACCATGCTTTGTTAGTGCGATACGACCTACGCAATTTATTACCATTACCATTTAATGCAAATAATTAAAAATTATTATGACCATTATTATTCAATGCAAATAACACAGCCACAAAAAAATATTTTTTCGGTACTCTCAATAAACCTCATACAAAATTTTATTGGAGTCCGGGGGTCAGACCATGTTTATTATATGTTTTTTTTGGTCGCTGAATCCAAATGCTAGGTCCGAAAAACGCTAGAATGTCAGGGCATACCCTAAAAAAATCTCATATAAAATTGGGTTGAACTGAATTTGTCCCAATATTGTCCCAAGGTTATGTCAACAACCTGACATGCAATTTTTTTTTGGACGACCGATTTGGATTCAGCGACTCCAAGAACATATGGTAAGCATGGTCTGACCCCCGGACTCGGAAAAACTAATTTGATAAATTTTTTGAGGTTATGTCGAAACCCTGACGTGCTGGGGATTTTTATACCTCGGATTCGGATTCAGCGACCCCAAAAACATATAGGAAACATGGTCTGACTTTCAGACCCGAAAAAATTTTTTTTTTTTGTGTGGCTGTGTAATTCAAAAATGGTGAGCAATGTTATTATTATACCCTGTACCGTATGGTACAAGGGATATTAAGTTTGTGAAGCCGAAAATGTATGTAACATATAGAAGGAGACGTCGGAGACACCCCAAAGTTCCTAAAATATGATCAGGGTGAATAGAGAAGTCGATATACCTATGTCCATTGTCCGTCCGTTTGGTGAACGCCTAGATCTCAGAGATGGTAAGAGCTAGAGTTACCAAACTTTCACATTAGATCCCATATTATTCCATAGGAGGCAAGTTTATTTTATTTTTTTGATATTGGGGATAAATTATATAGCTCCCATGGGGGTGTTTGAGACGACCTCGACAAAAAAAAAGCATTTTAGATGAATAATTCATTTGTTTATGAAGATATCGTAACCAAATTTGGTATTCGAAAGTTTTTTATAGTTCCCAAACACTGTACCAAATTTGATCGAAATCGGTTGACTATATCATATAGCTCCCATATGACCGATCGGCCAAAATAACTTTTTTAAAGAAAAATTCCCTATATTTCGTTTTTGAATAAAGATATCGTAACCAGATTTGGCGTTTGGAAATTTTTTAGACCACTTAAGCAATGTGCCAAATTTGAACAAAATCGGTTGACTATATCATATAGCTCCCATAGGTCCGATCTTCCAAAAAATCGATTTTTTAACAAAATTTGTTGTGTTTCGTTTGTTTGTTAAGATATTGGGACCAAATTTGTCATTCGTGAGTATTTTATAGTTCCTAAGCATTAAATTTATCCAAATCGTTTGACTAGATCATATAGCTCCCATAGGACCAATCGGTCCAAAAACACGTTTTTTATACAAAATTCGATGTGTTTTGTTTGTTGAAGATATTTGAAATAAATTTGGCATTCAGATCTTTTTTAAGGTATTTAAGCATTGTGTCAAATTTTATTGAAATCGGTTGACTATATCATATAGCTCCCATAGGAACGATCGGTCAAAAAAAAAATTTTTTGCTTAAAAATTCTTCTGATTTTGGTTTTTTGTGAAGAAATCTGACTTTATTACAAGCTAGTGGTACAGGGTATCCTAAAGTCGTCCGCGCCCGACTTTACGTCCGCCATTTTTTTAATGTGTTTCTTAAATATGTCAATCACAATTTTTTTTTTAATGTGTTGGTTTAAATTTACAGCCGCTATATGCAGGTGCAAAGGAAACTTTTTAGGCGGTGGCGTTATGAAAATCGTGAAATGTTGCAAAATTAGCCACCCTAATGTGCATATGTAAAATTTTTGTAATATACATACAACTAATGAGACTTTCTGTTTTTAATAGTTATGAATTAGAAGCTGCAAAAAGTAAAATGCTGTCGAACAAATAATAGCGCAAATAAACCGTATCCAACAATTAAGCCCCAAAATCGTAAACGCTACTCAGTTAAATAGGAACAAATACGATTAGTCCATATTGGTAAGCTATAGCTAAAGCAGCTTCATCAAATCAAATAAGATTCTCTACGTCTCGCGAAAACATTTTCTCCATATATGTATTTTTTTTTATATTTAATACTCTTGTCTAGACTTTTGTAAAGTAAAATTAAAAGAACAAGTTCACAATGCATCAACATTTAAATTTCATATTCAATATTAAAATAATCATTATTTTTTGCAGTGTTCTCCGAATTTCTACCAGCTCTGGTGTCTCATTTAATTTAAAGCACGTGACGTCATTCTTCCAATCATAGAAGATTATTTGCTCAAAATAAAAACAACAAAAGATTTGCAAAGTAAACATGGAACACACGTTGTCCACAACCTTGTCTAAACAATTAGCCCGAAACGTTTTCAAATACTACGCAGATGTGTAAATATTAAAAAAAAAAAAAGAAACTTAATAAAAAAAAAATGGCGTACGTTAAGTCGGGCACGGACGACTTTGGTATACCCTGCACCACGAGCTTGCAACAAAATCCGGTTTCTTCATAAAAAACCAAAAACAGAAGAATTTTTAAGCAAACATTTTTGTTTTGATCGATCGTTCCTATGGGAGCTTTATGATATAGTGTACCGATTTCGATCATTTTTGACACAGTACTTTAATACCTTAAAAAAGATCTGAATCTAGTTCAAATATCTTTACAAACACAACGAATTTTGTAAATTGCCTAAATCCCATAAAAAACTTACAAGTGCCAAATTTAATTCAAATATCTTCACAAACCAAATGAAACACATAAAATTTTGTTCATAAATTCGATTTTTGAAATATTGAATGCCAATGCTCTGGTACTCTAAGAAACTTCTGAATGCCAAATCTGGTTTCGATATCTTTATTAAAAAATTAAATATAGCGAATTTTGTATGAGAAACGTTATTTTGGCCGATCGGTTCTATGGTAGCTATATGTTATAGTCAACCTATTTTCATCAAATTTGGTACAGTGCTTGGGAACTATAAAAAACTTTCGAATGCTGAATTAGATTACGATATCTTAATAAACAAACGAATTATTCATCTAAAACGTGTATTTTTTTTTTCGAGGTCGTGTGAAACACCCCTATGGGAGCTATACAATTTAACCCCGATATCAAAAAAATAAAATAAACTTGTTTCCTTTGGAATAATATAGGATCTTATGTGAAAGTCTGGTTACTCTAGCTCTTACCATCTCTGAGATCTAGGCGTTCAGACGGAATGACGGACGGACAGACGGACATGGGTATATCGACTTCTCTATTCACCCTTATCATATTTTAGTTAACTTTAGGGTGTCTCCGACGACTCTTTCTGTATTTACATACATTTTCGGCTTGCACAAACTTAATACCATACGGTACAGGATATAAAAAACAGTATTCTTAGCACCAAAAATTTTTCTTATTGGTACGCAGTTTCTGTGCTACCCATTGACTGTGAAATTGACATGTAGATGGCGCCGGCAAAAAGATCAGCTTTTTTGGGCGTTAAAAAATAACACTGCACAACAAAATTGCAACTTTTGTTTGATGAATTATAATACTTTCATCACGTGATGTTTACTAATTTAACGTAGCTGAGTTTCTACGTTTCCGGGCAAATAAGAAAAGGAATAAATTTATATACGAAACCGCCTTGCTCTAGAAGAAACCCGGGAACCACCACGATGGTTGTTATTTTTGTTTGGTCAATATAACTGGCATTAACCGAAAAAACCGAGCCAAACAGGAATATTCTCGTCTGCGTATAGACGTGTTTTAAGCCCTTACATATTACCTGAACCTCAAAGTGATGCATCGGAGGAGGAGCCTATTCAGTTAGAAGCGAATACTGTTAGTGATAGTGACTTCGAATGCGACCTGGAAGCGCCAAAACCATTCAACCAAGACTACGACGACTACGAGCAACGTATTTTCGATTATCGATTTTTTTTTGTTGTTTGTTATGTTGGTACACTCTTCCCGAACATCTGTACCAAATTTGAAGTGAATGGCACTTTTTGTTTGGTTGTGAGAGGCGTAAAGGTTATAAGTATATCGAAAAATATGGATCAACGGATTTGCATCAAATTTTGTATAAAAAAATGGCGGACGTAAAGTCGGGCGCGGACGACTTTAGGATACCCTGTACCACTAGCTTGTAATAAAGTCCGATTTCTTCACCAAAAACCAAAAACAGAAGAATTTTTAAGCAAAAAAATTTTTTTTGACCGATTGTTCCTATGGGAGCTATATGAAATAGTCAACCGATTTCAATAAAATTTGACACAGTGCTTAAATACCTTAAAAAAGATATGAATGCCAAATTTATTTCAAATATCTTTACAAACAAACAAAACACATCGAATTTTGTATAAAAAACGTGTTTTTGGGCCGATTGGTCTTATGGGAGCTATATGAACTAGTCAAACGATTTGGATTAAATTTGGTACAGTGCTTAGGAACTATAAAATACTCACGAATGTCAAATTTGGTCCCAATATCTTAACAAACAAACGAAACACAACAAATTTATTAAAAAATCGATTTTTTGGAAGATCGGACCTATGGGAGCTATATGATATAGTCAACCGATTTTGTTCAAATTTGGCACATTGCTTAAGTGGTCTAAAAAATTTCCAAACGCCAAATCTGGTTACGATATCTTTTTTAAAAAACGAAATATAGCGAATTTTTCTTTAAAAAAGTTATTTTGGCCGATCGTTCCTATGGGAGCTATATGATATAGTCAACCGATTTTGATCGAATTTGGTACAGTGATTGGAAACTATAAAATACCAAATTTGGTTACGATATCTTCATAAACAAACGAATTATTCATCTAAAACGCTTTTTTTTGTCGAGGTCGTCTCAAACACCCCCATGGGAGCTATATAATTTATCCCCGTTATCAAAAAAATAAAATAAACTTGCCTCCTATGGAATAATATGGGATCTAATGTGAAAGTTTGGTAACTCTAGCTCTTACCATCTCTGAGATCTAGGCGTTCACACAGACAGACGGACAAACGGACATGGGTATATCGACTTCTCTATTCACCCTGATCATATTTTAGGTAACTTTGGGGTGTCTCCGACGTCTCCTTCTATATGTTACATACATTTTCGGCTTGCACAAACTTAATATACCCTTGGTACCATACGGTACAGGGTATAAATACCTCACTTTTTGAACACACCTCGTATTAGTTATCGAAGTTATATCAAAGTTAATCGTAGATAAGACATTTTGATGCTGATGATACATTTAGGAAAAAATAACTTGATTGCTAATTGGCTGATCTTGTTTGAGTCAACTTTTAATGTAATTTTGAGTTATGGTACTTAACAGTTAATTTGCATTAAAGATGAAATTTATTTAGCGTACCGAGAAGGACATTGGCGTAGCAGCCATAACAGAAGCTGCCCACGGCCTCGCAATTGACGACGAATCGGAGGACGATGGTTATAGAGGGGAATAAATATTTCGTCGACAGTCAACGGCAATCAAATCCATGTTAGACTTCAGCATCAATTCCAAAGGTGTATTAGCAAGCATGGGAGCATATTTTGGATTCCCAGCCACCAGAGCATTGATGGAAATGAAATATCTGATAGGGTCGCAATTGAAGGTGCTGTATCAAGGCAACCGTCACTTGACGATCTTAAGATTCCATTTAGAACTATTTACCACAGAGCAGAAGACGCTGTATCCAGATCTGTCAAAAGGTGGAACGAAACAACGAACTGTAAGATAGCCCAGTATATCCTGTAACTCCCTAGAAGAGAATGTAGACTCATAGTGGGCTAGTGGGTCATTGCCTGATCGCAGCTCAGCTAGGCATTGCCAGCAGCGATGAATGCAGGAAGTGTAAGGAGACAGAGACCAAACGGACTCTGGAGCACCTCATCTGACGCTGCCCCATCTTTTGCGTATCAAGACTAATATATCTGGTTTAACTCACTGGAAGAGGCAGCCGACACGGCACCTCAAAAGCTATTGGTGTTCGCCAAGCATACGCACATACTCGACGGCTAAGGTGCATTATACACCAACCCCATCCTTCGGTTTCACTAAGGACTATGTACTCTATATGTGACTCCCCCGGGGTCAACCGGTGTAACCTAACCTAAATTCCAAACAAATTTAATGCGTTTTACTCGGGATTAGCAGTTTAGGATTGAAGAGTCTTCAGAGGCATCATAAGATTTTATAAGCTTTTTCAAAGGATATGATAGATATAAAACAATCTTCAAAGTTAATTGTTGATAAGAGATTCCGCTGCTGATGAAAATATATTTAAGAAAAGAACAACTTGATTGCTAGTTGCCAAGATACTTTGAATTTTTCTGGAGTGCTTTGAATTCTTTAAGAACTTTAGCATAACACTGAACACAGAAGATTTTTTTTAATATAAAACTAAATGCAAATTTTTATAGTCTATTGAATTCTTACCAACTTTTACAATTTTTTTTTGTATTTTTTAACGTAGGTCTTAAGCTTTTATCTTTTTGGGCTCTTTTACAGGAAAGGCGGTCTTTGCTTTAGCCATTTGACGGTATTGGCCTCGACATCTTTAAGCATCCTTAACGCTAAAGATGGAGCCAGCAAAACTTGATAGGCTAGTTGGTCGACTTAGGCTTCTTAGTTTCGAACTTTTCCTTCTCTGCTGATGATAACTTTTGCCATTCTAATAGACAATGGATTTCAAAATCTTTTTTTTTATTTGGGTGTTTTTTCCTCTCTTCCTCTCGAAAACTATCGGGGATTTTTATTATTATTGGTCCTATTTCCCTACCGGCCATTACTAAGCAGAAGATGAAAACTAAACAACAAATTTGGAATAAGTAAATTTTGCCGAAATATGTTTTGTTTTTTTATTTTTTTTTGTCAAGAATCTGAGAATAAACCCAAGGTATGAATAAATATGATATTCAAATATGTGACAGTTTACGCACAGACATAACAAACAAAATTTTAGTATTGAACGTATCGGTACAAGTCCTTAAAGTCTGCGAAAAGGCATCTTCGACTCTATACCCTTCAGAGGGTACGGCACGGCTCTTAAACGTTTTCTATGAAAGTTTATCTGTTTCTCCTCTTGAAACCCAGTAGTGCCAGATATGGATTGTCCATACAATCCCCGTGGATGGAGACATTTTTAACTAATTCACAATTTAACTGTGAACTCTTGGCGTATACATACAGCTTAATATTTGGTACCAATTTTTTAAGGGCTACCGAAGGACCTAAAATCTAAAAAAAAATTTCAAGTGCCAAATTTAATTCCAATATCTTTACAAACAAACGAAGCACAGCAAATTTTGTTCAAAAATCGATTTTTTTTTGAAGATCGGCCCTGTGGGAGCTATATGACAAAGTCAACCGATTTTGTTCAAATTTGGGTCATTGCTTAAGTGTTGTAAATTTCCAAACGCCAAATCTAGTTACGATATCTTTTTTAAAAAAGAAAATATAGCGAATTTTGATTTAAAAAAGTTATTTTGGCCGATCGGTCCTATTGCGAGCCATATGATATAGTCAACCGATTTTGATGAAATTTGGTACATTGCTTGGGAACCATAAAATCTTTTGAATACCAAATTTGGAAACGAATTATCCATCTAAAACCTTTTTTTTGTCAAGGTCGTCTCAATCACCCATTTGGGAGCTATATAATCTATCTCCGATTTCAAAAAAATAAAATAAACTTGTTTCCTATGGAATAATATGGGATCTAATGTGAAAGTTTAGATACTCTAACTCCTACCATCTCTGAGATCTAGGCGTTCAAACGGACAGACAGACGGACATGGGTATATCGACTTCTCTAGTCACCCTTATCATATTTTAGGTAAATTTGGGGGGTCTCCGACGATTCCTTCTGTATGTTACATACTTTTTCGGCTTGCACAAACTTATTATACTCTTTGGACCATAAGGTACAGGGTATGAAAATGCTCCAGTTGGCATATTTAATTCAATAAAAATGATCCTTGCCTTTAAAATAATTTACACCGGCAATATAGAGATTAACTCAAAAACTTCTGTCTCACCCACAAGTCATCGTGAAGCTTCCCTTTTTTGAGGATTTTCCCAACCTATTTATCAAGATACTCGTTTGGTAGCGAAATTTCAGTCGTATCAACGAATTCTTTAATCAGAATTGAAACAAGTATTTATGTAGAAAAAAAAATAAATCATTAAGTCTATGGATAGCAATAGGTAGGGAAAACCTAATTTCCTAAAATTTTAAAAAAGCTAATCGGAAAATATCAGATTTGATAAAAAATAATATTACATTAACTACCAAATATAAGAAAGACGTGAGCACCTGAACAGTGATAAAATCTATATTGAGGTCTTTAAAATCTTCTTGAAATCACAAAGTTTTAGTGAGCCTGTATGAAATAGCTGTAGAATGATGCGCATAGGAATTCCTATTGCAACAAATTCCCAAATAAATTCGGAAGAGTGAAAAGAGATTTCTCCATTTAGAGAAAAATTATTGGTAGACCTGAAGCTCTCCACAAAAACAGGAATCGCAAATAAGAGTAAAGAGACTTAATTTGAATACTTTTGAACCAAGTGGCGTATTATAATGGTTGTCACATTTATATAATATATACTCTAATTTTCAAATCTCTAACGTCACAAATTAACTACTGCTTTTTAACTAATTTTTCAGTAAAGTTGGGGAATGAGATGAAAAAAATCCAGACCTTAAGTAATATGCCAGATGGATGATCCCTTAAGAATCGGATTTGGGATAGAAACTATAATTAGAATTACAATTCTCTTAAAAAATCTTTTAGTAATTAGCAAATCCTTTGCCATAGCCAAAGGTCGAACTGGAGGAGGAAAACAAAAATTCCGCCATGATATTTTTAAAAACAGGAAACAAATCCTTTTTTGCCTAACCATCTTTTTCAGAAGACATTTGCCAATCAGAAATGCAATTGGTTTGTGAACTTGCTTAAATTACTGCTGTTAATAAGATTAGGCGGTTTGTGTGATCGCTAAGACAAATGTTGCTAAAATGTAATCTGTACGACCTCAGCAAAATTTCGTAAATTAAACAAAAACTGAGAACCGGAACTACTGAAACTAAAATGACGAAATGATTTCTCTCATGTTTCATTTTCAAAGTGGTTCTTTATCATTATTCCAATAATATCAAGCGTTTTATTTGCCATCATGATTCCAATTATTCGGCCGTTCGAATATGGATTCGTTTGGAAAAAGGATTTTTGGTGTTCCAAATTTTTCAAGTGGTTTGAAAAAGTATGTTTTGTTACAAGTGGAATTAAAAGGAATTGCCAAAAAAGGTTTTAAAAAGCACGAATTTCATACTAAAAAAATATTCTTCGATATTCTAAGATCATCGTTTCCCGGAGCAGGCAAAGACGAATCTGTGTAAAATTGTTCGCTTTAAATTTTTCTTTTTCCGGAGCACGACTAACTAGTGACTTCCAGAGCTTTAATTGCTTAGAGTATTCAAAGAAAAATTTTCGAAACTTCCGCAAATTTTAGATTACCATAAAAAGTACTTAAAACTCAGCTGCCCATTCAAGAAACTCTCCGTCTTCCGCATCATTGCACTTTGTAGTGCACTTCAGATATGTCACATTTCCCTTATCTATACTACGCTAATGGGATATGTTTCTATGCACTAGAATAAGCCCAAATGAGTATTATAATTCGCATGCAATTAACAACTTACGTTTGTCCTGGATGATATATGCAAAATCCATTAAATCACTCGAAAAGCTAAAAACCCAGAGCTTGCATTAAAATTCTGTTTCTGGATTTAGAGTACATTTGAAACCACTTCATAAAGATGACATATAATACGACTACAAAAAAGTTGCGGCAAGGATGTGCTCTAAAGTCACACAGGAGCACAGGCTCAAACCCGGAGCTGCTCGTTGATGTCGATGATAATGTAACAACACTCAAACTCTTGTCGCAAAAAAAAAATGAGTCAAAAGGCGCTGTGGGTTCAGCTTGGTCCAACCATCCATTCAACTGGATGACTTGTTGACAAGCAGGCGGTTGGTTGGAAGTCCGGACGGACACCGTCAGGGCGTAAAAACAGCCAAGGGGTTGGGTATTGAACATGCGTGCATAATCACAAAAGGGTAAATGAGTCGCAAAGGGTGCAAAGGGAAGGGGCGCTACAAGGAATTGTCACACAAATTTAATTACATCAACAAAATGCAAATTAAGACATTGTGCAACGTTCAGGTTAGGCGTATCCTGTAGATAGTTGGAGCTCTCAACGAATTTGCTTATATCGTGACTAAAAAGAATGTCTTTCAATAATCGAGTTTTCGATTTTTTATTTTTAAATTAACCCACCCACTTACATTATTTCTGTTCATCAGCTAGCTGTCAAAATTGAAATTTAAAAATGTCAAAAATCGTGACATTTTTACCGGGGTTTTTATACTCGTGCGCATTCCATTGATTCACGTGTGAATGCTGTCATGCATGAAAAACTGATAACAAAATATTTGACAAAGAGTTCACACAACAGCCAAAAAAAATAAAAATAAAAAAATCATGGAAATCTGTGAAATTCAACTAAAGGTTTAAAACTTTTTTTCTTTCTGGGTGCATGCGATATCTTAATATTTTATAGGAAAAACTTCAACTTGAATTGGGAAAAATTTAAGACTTCTTAAAGTAGTCTAATTTCGTGAAATCGAGAAAAAAAAAAATTATACACTATTATAATATAAATTTTAAAATCATATGAGCATTTCAAAAGATATAGAATACATATTTAAATTTCAAGCCCCTCTCCTTTATCCGACTTTATTTAATTAAGCTAAGGGGACCTGCAGTGCTTCGCAGATTTAGAAGAAAATATTGGATATACAAATAGAAAACCGCCGTTTCCCCATAGGTGGCGCCAGCATTGTAAATCGGTCGATAAGTACGAACAGAATCGATTCATTGCAAGCTGAGGCATCGGTCAACAACTCCACAGCCAAACCAGGGTAATTTGCGTGAAGTGTTGCTTTTTGCATTTCATTCCAAAAAAAAATTCAGCTCAAGCGAGTCGATTGATTGTAGAAACTTATTGTGAAAGTTTTATTAGTGAAAGAACGTGTCGGGAATGGTTTCAAAAGTTTAAAAATGGCGAATATGACGTGCAAGACAAGGATCGTCCCGGACCCGTGAAAAGTTCAAGGATACAGAATTAGAGACTTTACTGAATGAAGATGGTTGTAGAACGCAACAGGAACTTGCAAATATATTGGGCGTGACTCCGCAAACCGTTTCTCATCGCCTAATAAGCTTAGGAATGATTTAGAAACTGGGACTGGGTGCCGTACGAGTTGAAGCCGAGGGACATCGAACGGCGCCTTTGCACTTGCGAACAACTCCTCCAACGGCAAAACAGAAAGAGTTTTTGCATCGTATCCTGACCGGCGATGAAAAGTGGATACACTATGACAACCCTAAGCGGGAAAAATCGTGCGGGTTTCCCGGGCATGGAACAACTTCAACAGTGAAACCGAACATTCAGGGCACGAAGCTGATGCTCTGTATATGGTGGGACCACCTCGGGTTAGTATACTATGAACCCTTGCATCCAGGCGAAACCATTACAGGAGCCCTGTATCGGACGCAACTAATGCGCCTGAATCGAACGTTGAAGGAAACACGCCCGCAATAATCAGAAAGACACGATACGGTCATACTTCTACGAGTACATTACAACGCTCGTCCACATGTTTCCAAGGTAGTGAAAACATACCTGGAAACTTTGAAATGGGACATCCTACCCCACCAGCCGTACTCTCCTGACATCACCCCTTCTGATTTTTACTTGTTCCGAGTGATGATGCATGACCTGGCCGAGCAGCACTAGTTCTTTCGAAGAAGCAAAAAATTGGATTGATTCGAGGATGGCGTCAAAAGAAGAATAATTTTTCCGACGAGGAATTCAAAAGCTGCCAAAAAGATGGGAAAAAGTTTTGGCTAACAATGGAAATTATTTTGAAGAATGAGTATGTAACGAGTTTTTTACAATAAAGCCTCAGATCATGAGAAAAAACGGCGGTTTACTATTTGTACACCCAATATATAAAATAAAAAACTTGTACATACCAGTTTAGCAGCTGTAGCTTCTTCACATGGACGTACAGACGGATATATAGGCAGATTCCTGAAATAAAACATACAAGAAATCAATTTATTGTTAATAGAAAAATAATTTTTTTCAAATATTTCCATGTTGGCTTAAATATAATGAATTATAGACGTGGCTCAATCGCTTCCCGAAGTTATGATAAGCACCTTGGTATCAGGGGGTCTGCCACACATTCTTCTGATCATATATTGCACAAATCCAGCCCTTTGTACTAGTACTGGAAAAACATATTTTCAGCTTCGATATATCGAAGTTCATATGGCGGGGTTTTTTGAAGAGTTTATACCACTTTTTTTGTGAGCCTGTAAGTTATAACAAAAAATGTTCTATTCCAGCCAGAATTGCAGTCTCATAATCTTCAAACTAATTTGAGATCCATTCATTATGGTTATTGAATAAAATCATGTGAGCATTTTTTGATTTATGCGAACTTCACTTGTCGCTCAATAGATTGTCAGCCTTACTATTCTGTGGATGTTGCAGAAATAGAGGAGTTATAATCGAAATAAAAATATCGTTGAATCGATATAACATCGATGTAACTTCCAGCACTACTTTGTACCTATAAGTTCAGAGCATAAAAACGTTTTTCATATAATTTTGGTAAGTTGTTGTTTGGCATTTCTGCCCTACGTGACCTTACTTTATAAAATTTTCATTTTTTCAAATTAAAATTTGTAAAAATTCCTCTCCAACTACTTAGGCATCATCATAAGTTACAACTGTTGTAACTTCTGTTTTAAAGAACATTTTTCATTTATGCATATATCAAATAGTTTGTAGTGTAGGAACATGCCCGCATTAACCAAGACCGACCAGAATTCTGTACTTACAAATTACCCCAATAACAGACAAAACACCTGTGCCCCAAAACGGAACAGCAGACAGCTTTTTTAATTAGCCTAAAACCAACAGCAGCCAACAACCACATCCATGTAAAGACCAAGTGAAAGCTGGTGACCAAAATATTTAATACCTTTTATCCAGCTCATAATTCGCATAATGACAAGAAGTCTCATTTTCTAATTTAGCCACAGGAATCAACAAACAACAAACAGCAGCCGCCCGCCCAACAACCCATAGCCATTGCCCAAGTGTACCCCATATAGACGTTGTGACGTTTTTAATTTCTACTGACCGCCCGGATGCACTTCAACTTTCCACCCTGTTGCGTACAATCAATACGTACATAGCCCAACCCCCAGCCACCTTCAGACCCCGTAGCTCTTGCACCCAGCACACGACAGTAGTCGGAATTGTTGCAAAAGTGCGAAACCGCAAATGTTAAACGCCACGCACAAGTCAATCCTACAACCACCCGAACAGAAAACCCACAAACCGACCTAACCAACAATCTGCGGTTGCGACAACCGCAACTAAGCCACAAACTGCTGTCTATCCCGGAGTTACGGCAACCATACCGCCGCCCACCACCCGCCACGCCGCACCACGACAAAGCTCTTCAATTTGCTTGCCGTCTATTATGGCAGCTCATTGTGGGATTACCGACGACGACCAAACACATCCAACCAAACGTCTGTCCCACTGTCAACCACTGCGCTACGCTGTAAAGTGAGGAATTGCTAATAAAAAGGGTGGAAAATCCACTTTGCTATGGCATTTGATTTTGATTTTTTTTTTTTACTTTTACTTCGTAAATGTGGATTGCACTGGGACGGGGGTTGGCGTAGGGCATTAAGAGATAAATTTGAAAGGTATGCCCGATGACTTTTGATGTCATCGGATAAGCGCTGTTAGCAGAGCAGGTACTTAAGACAACTAAAGTTGTTGGAAGGGTAGTGGAAAGTTGTCGTCATATATCGAAGCAACTTGAGATTTAAAAATTAAATATAAAAAAATTATAGACAATAATCATATTAAGGGAGTTACAACATTAAAAACATCTAACAAATCGATCGGTTGAGCTGCATACATACCGACTGTAATATGCCCTATCCCTTCTATCTTTAGTATTTTAATGTAGAAATGTTTAGTTATTCATAGTAAACCTAAGCATTTAATTTGTGTTGCCCCCGAAGTTCTCTAATAGGTTAAATAAAAAATAATAGTTGACTCCAAGTTTTCAAATTGTCATGCTTTCGAGGCGGTGCCACATAGGGGGATAGCCTTTACTTTTTATATGAAATTAGAAGCCTCATATTCGAAAGAACTATTATATCTAGCCAGATAAATTTACATTTTTAGTATACATATATTAACGAAATTTTGTTTGAACCCATTTTTTACCTGATATTATTATACATATTACTAGTGGGCCCTGCAGACGATGTCCTGCCCAAACTTTTTGCATACTCTTAAAGAGAATCAACATTGTAAGATTCTCTAGTTAGCTTATTTGGAAAAATATAAGATTTTTAGATTAGTTTGCAGCTCGATTCAAACTTGCACCATTATGAGACGAATGTCGCGCTTCACCGGTCTGTCTTAACCGGATTCTTTCACGTTCATTGCCATCTTCACGTTCCTGGGCAGTACTATTAGATTGAAAATTAATTTGATTCGTTGCATTTTTTTCACAAAACCTCCGTATTGACAATCCCTAACTCACGCAAAAAACAAATTTGAAATTTATCGACGCGTTCATAAGAACACCCATAACACGTGAAACATAAGTTCCTTATCCCTTAGGGGTGTGCAAAATAGATGTTGGCCGATTCTCAGACCTACCCAATAGGCACACAAAATCTCATGAGAATCGGTCCAGCCGTTACGGAAGAGTTTGGTAAAAATTTAAAATAAATTTAACGGGTGGCAACCCTTATCACTTAGGGGTATGAAAAATAGAAGTTGGCCGATTCTCAGACATACCCAAATGGCACACAAAATTTCATGAGAATCGCTCCAGCCGTTACGGAAGAGTTTGGTAAAAATTTAAAAAAAAAATGGTAGGGATGGCAACCTTGGGTATAAAAATTGATATAGGCCGATTCTCAGACCTAATTCACAATCGGCACACAATCGATTTTTGAACAAAATTTGTTGTTTCGTTTGTTTGTTAAGATATTCGGACCAAATTTGGTTATCGTAAGTTTTTTATAGTTCCTTAGCAGTGTATTAAATTTGATCAAAATCGGTTGACTATACCATATAGCTGCCATAGGACCAATCGGTCCAAAAAAACGTTTTTTATTCAAAATTCGTTGTGTTTCGTCTGTTTGTAAAGATATTTGAACTAAATTCGGCATCCAGATCTTTTTTAAGGTATTAAAAAATACCAAATTTGATCAAAATCGGTTGATTATAACATAGCTCCCATAGAAACGATCGGCCAAAAAAAAAATCTTTGCTTAAAAATTCTTCTGATTTTGGTTTTTTGTGAAGCAACCGAATTTTATTGCAAGCTAGTGGTACAGGATATCCCAAAGTCGTCCGCGCCCGACTTTACGTACACCATTTTTATATAAGGTATATATACAAAAATAAATCTAAAAATAATAGTCAAAAACTAATATTAAATACTATGAAAAAAAAATGTTATTTTTGTCATGAAAATACTAAGTTATTCTGCAGTTTTTATTTTATAAATAGAAATTAAATTTTTTGCGTAATTTTAATAAATTCTGGATTAAGAATTATGGAAGCAGACCGTACATTTTTATTGGTAAAAAACGAAATGCAAGCAAAAAACTAATAGATTAGGTAGAATATTGGGAAAAATAAAGCCTTTAGAATTACGAATATTTGTACCCCGTACCGTACAAAGGGTCTATTATGTTTGTGCGAGCGGAGAAGGAAGACGTCTGAGACCTCACAAAGGTATGATCAAAGTATGATCAGGGATTAGGATTTTTGGAGAAGTCGATATACCCATGTCCGGCAATCGGTCTTTATTAACGCCTAGATCTTAAAGATGATAAGAGCTAGAGCAACCATATTTTCAGATTAGATGCGTTTGTATGTCAACGCAGACAAGTTTATTTTATTTTTCGATATCGGACATACGAGGTGTGTTCAAAAAGTAAGGCGCTTTTCAAATATCGCGGGCAACGTATTTTAGATTATCCATTTTTATACCCTGTACCGTATGGTACCAAGGGTATATTAAGTTTGTGCAAGCCGAAAATGTATGTAACATATAGAAGGAGACGTCGCGGAGACACCCCAAAGTTACCTAAAATATGATCAGGGTGAATAGAGAAGTCGATATACCCATGTCCGTCTGTCCGTCCGTCCGTGTGAACGCCTAGATCTCAGAGATGGTAAGAGCTAGAGTTACCAAACTTTCACATTAGATCCATATTATTCCATAGGAGGCAAGTTTATTTTATTTTTTGATATCGGGGATAAATTATATAGCTCCCATGGGGGTGTTTGAGACGACGTCGACAAAAAAAAAACGTTTTAGATGGGTTATTCCTTTGTTCAACAAGATATCGTAACCAAATTTGGTATTCAAAATTTTATAGTTCCCAATCACTGTACCAAATTTGATCGAAATCGGTTGACTATATCATATAGCTCCCATAGGACCGATAGGCCAAAATAACTTTTTTAAAGAAAAATTCGCTATATTTCGTTTTTAATAAAGATATCCTAACCAGATTTGGCGTTTGGAAATTTTTTAGACCACTTAAGCAATGTGCCAAATTTGAACAAAATCGGTTGACTATATCATATAGTACCCATAGGTCCGATCTTCCAAAAAATCGATTTTTTAACAAAATTTTTTGTGTTTCGTTTGTTTGTTAAGATATACGGACCAAATTTGGTATTCGTAAGTTATATAGTTCCTTAGTAGTGTATTAAATTTAATCAAAATCAGATGACTATATCATATAGCTCCCATAGGACCAATCGGTCCAAAAAAACGTTTTTATATAAAATTCGTTGTATTTCGTCTGTTTGTAAAGATATTTGAACTAAACTCGGCAATCAGATCTTTTTTAAGGTATTAAAGCACTGTGTCAAATTTGATCGAAATCGGCTAAATCATATAGCTCACATAGGAACGATCGATCAAAAAAAAAAATATTTTGCGTAAAAATTCTTCTGATTTTGATTTTTGGTGAAGGAACCAGTTTTTATTGCAAGCTAGTGGTACAGGGTTCCAAAGTCGTCCGCGCCCGACTTTATGTACGCCATTTTTTTTTATTTTTTTTCTATAACCTGTCTAATTAATTATCGCTACTGCCTCAGACCTAGACCAATATTTCTTTTTGTCAATAATCACGAATTTTTTAATATCAATCGAATATGTTGAGAGTAAATACCTTTTTTTTTTGTTTCATTCCCAAATAGTGTTTTTAATTAACGTATATACAACCAAGTTCCACCGAAGGGATTTGTCAGAATTTTTTGTAATTTATCATAACTCAACATAAAGGCATGTACCCGTTTTTCTTCTTTCAAAATAAAAAAAATAAGTACCCAAAGCAAGTTCCTGTAATACTCCCCTGAACATGAAACCCTGACTTCAATTGACCAATAAAACTTCTAAAGCTAATAGTATACACAACCACAAAGCGTATCAAACACACAACAGACCAAGGAACAAAAGGCAAGATATCCAGCTGAGTTGCTTTGTGTGCAGGTCTTTACAGGATTACACTCGATTACAGGATACATTACAACTTCAGCATGTGGCCAAACCAAGTCGCACTGCACCCGCTGGGAATGATCAATCAATTCAAATCAAATTTCATTTCATACAACTGAGTGAACTTGAACATCGGAGCAGGGAGAGCTTTGCTTCGCGATGAAATATGAAATATATACCGAAGCCATGTTAATTATCAAAATACGCTTTACTTTTCCTTCCGGCCAGTTTGTAATTAACCACTAAAAACTGGACCTTGCTCCGTACTATTATTTGCTCATCCGGCATTGAAATGGAGCTAAACAAACAAATCATTTTGCAGTCCTATCTATATAGAATGGAAAATGCAAAATGCTTTTGAATATGATTTGAGCCACATGGACATTTTGATTTTGGTTTTGTCTGGAAACTTAATGAAAAACGGAAATGCCACTTGCTTTATTTTCATTTCGCATCAACGTCATTCTCATCAGCAAGCACATCCACATCACATCCTCATCTTCATCGTCAACCATATCAGCCTAGACCTCACCAAAAGTTGAGAGTTCTGGAACTGTTTACTCTTCTTCTTTGTTTTTAGCGATTAATTAATGCAATTAATCTGCTTCTGGTGAATTCCTGGGTTGGCTTTTGTCTGCCAGTTTGATGAAGTTGTTGTGCGCATTTGTGTTTCCTGCACTGGGGATAAGTGTAAATAAATGGTTAAGATTAAGTAGAGATTATTAGTAATAAATAAATTAATTAAAGCGTGCTGCCAGCGTAGTAACTGAAGTGGGTTATACAATTTTGACTGGGTTTTTTGTTCAGAATTTTGTTTGGCCGAACTTTTTCAGAACGTAAAAGATTGTGATATTATATTTTTACCAGATATTATAGTAATCCCTCAAAAACTTGAAATTAACGAATTATCAGAGCTGTGACTCTATTATTCTTTTAACCACAAATTAGATCCAGATAGTAGTGAAAATATAGATAGTTTGATGGTTTTAAATTCTAGAAGTACGAGGTGTGTTCAAAAAGTATCGCGAATTTTGAATTTTCGCGGGTTACGCATATTCGAATTTTGATTTTTTTGTGTCGTTGTGTTGGTACTCATGTCTCTCACTTATGCCGACAAGCTCGACCATTTTTAATGTTCACTTAATTGTGGACAGATGCTTTGCTTGCACGTGTTTTGGCTCGTCTTCGATTTTTACCTATTCAAAAAAATGATTCAAAGAACCTGTATCAAATTTTGTGTGAAAAACGAAATTAAGTGCGCGAATGCATTTCGAATGTTGACTGTGGCATTAGGAGAAGCTACCTTGGACCGAAGCAACGTTTATCGGTGGTACCAAAATGTTCTCAGAAGGCCGAGAAGATGTGAACGACGAAGAGCGTGCCGGACGCCCGAGCACCTCAACAACAGACGATAAAATTGATGAAGTGAAGAAAATGGTATTGGCCAATCGTCGAATCACCGTTAGAGAAGTTGCTGAGGACCTAGGCATATCAATGATTTGGGCATGAGACGGCTTCGCCCCGAAATTCGTACCAAGATTGCTTAATTTTGACCAAAAACAGAATCGCATGAACATTGCTAATGAGAAGTTGGACTCTGTCCGCGACGACCCAAATTTGCTCCAGAGGGTCATAACTGGTGACGAATCGTGGGTTTATGGTTATTTCGTGGAAACCAAAGCTCAATCATCTCAATGGAAGCTGCCGCACGAACCAAGACTGAAAAAAGCGCGCCAAGTTCGGTCGAATGTGAAAGTGTTGCTTACAGTTTTCTTCGATTGCAGGGGCGTGGTGCATCATGAGATCTTGCCACAGGGTAGAACAGTCAATAAGGAATATTACCTGCAAGTTATGCGCAATTTGTGCGAAGCAATCCGCCAGAAACGCCCGGATTTGTGGAAGAACAAAGATTGGCTTTTGTACCACGATAACGCCCCTGCTCATACATCGTTACTTGTGCGCGACTTTTTGGCCAAAAACAACACACTAATGATGCCGCTTCCACCGTATTCCCCAGATCTAGCCCCCTGTCACTTTTTCTTGTTCCCTAAACTGAAGAGGCCCATGAAAGGACGACGCTACGCTACGATTGACAAGATAAAGACGGCATCGATGGAGGAGATGAACAAGATAAAAAAAAATGATTTTTTGAAGTGCTTCGAAGATTGGAAAAACCGTTGGAACAAATGTATAATATCTCATGGGGATTACTTTGAAGGGAACAAAATAGATATTCATGAATAAATATATAATTTTTGAAAAACACAAAATTTTCGATACTTTTTAAACACACCTCGTACTTATGAATTCCAGAAATCCTTAACTGGCTGTACAAGTGCCAACTGTTTTTAAAAAATTGAAATTATAACTCAAAGACGGCTGGGCAGAGTAACTCATAAAACATCGGAAAAATCCCTTAAAAAGAAGGAAACTACGAAATGCTCTTACGGAGGCAAGGGGCCAGATACCGACATAAATCGAAAATCTTTATCTGAGCGATTATAACGCACATGGTTTGGTAAGATTTCAGTTCCATAGCATTATAGCTTCTGAGATCCTTTTACTGAAACGGACAGATTTGGTTATATAGACTCGGTGTTGAGCTGACCAAGAATATATATCTTTTAGGGTTCAGCCACTTAAGTAAAGAACTGCGGAACAGGAGCGCAATATATTGCCTAGATCGCAGAGCAGTCACATTGAAGGTTTCATGCGAGAAGTGTATGTATGGAAAACTATGCAAAGAAGAATGTTTCGATAATATTTAGATTTTAGAAGCAATAGGGAACACTGTTCAGCAGAAAAGGCAAGGACTTGAAAGGGAAACCTATAGATAGATAGACAAGTGATACAGCCTAATACAGACTCTGTTTTTGAGAACTATAATGGAATAATTAACAGCGATAAAATAAGGTTTGCTTTAAAGGCTTCATGTACTTTCATCAAATGGAATGAATAGGTGGGAATATATTGAAACCCAAGTGGTCAGCCCAGATATCCTCCTTTCGGCAGATCTGTTATCTTTAATTACCGACATATAAAAATGTTGTAACACTTGCAGCTTTACATCTAAAGTAGGTAGGAAGCCCAAAAGAGTCTACTTCAAATAGATTAGAATTAAAAGCTTTTCCAGAAACTTTCGTGCTATATAGACTACCGTTTATGATTCCGAACAGCATTCCTGCATTTTTCAGGATATTTTAAAGTCTTGCAGAACCGACTGTAGCATACATTGTAAAGAACATTATAGAAATAAGAAAATGTAAAGCGCAGTAAATAGTCTGAATGATCAACAATAATTTAAAAAGGAGGCTGATGTGCGAAGCACGCAGGTGGCAGAGCCCCCTAATTTTAAATGACATGGATACTGTATATATGTATGCACATTCAATTATGCAAATTTCTGTTTGTTACTTGACGTGTCGCAAAAGTTCATATGTCATCACCTCATTAAATAATTTTGAGCTTATTGTCGTAGTGACGTAGATAGCACAGGTTCACAAAACAAAAAGAGGCGTGAACCTTGCAAGTGACAAGGCTACCGGTAAGGTTTTGTAATGTAAATCCCTGGTCCAAAAGACCCCAATATTTCAAGGTTTCTGAGATAAGCTTCCAAATAACCCTTTAACATGTTTTTTAGATTTATCGTTTCCAACGATATTTATGTGCGTGGCTTCAAATTAAACAAATAATCGTTAGCCCACCAGGATCCTAACGATTTACGATGGGCTCAAAAGATTTTGTTTTGCGTCCATATGGAGCCCCAAGCAAAAATAAAAAATGGGAAATACATTGTGACAAAAAGTTTCCGGAAAATGTCCATTCCACGTGTTAATTATATGATAACAATACAAAAAACTGCTTCTCGAAATCATTTGCAGATTTCTAGTAATCAATTTTTGAATATAGCGCTCGGAAATGAGGTATTACATAGTACGACCCCCTTAATGACTATCCCAAAAATAAGCGGGATCTGACAACCAGCTTGCTTATGGCATCTGTTAATACCAGTCCACCTCATTAGTGCTCGTCGACGCGCCACCTCATCGAGCCACCATCGACCAGGGCACCGTACAGTCCAGATCTGGTAATTTTCATCTTTTCAAAACTAAAATTGTCACTCCGGCGAACACGTTTTGACTGCGTACCGACCTTAAAAGAGAATGCGACGAAAGCTCAACGCCAACCCGCCCAACACCTATAAAAACTGTTTCGAAGATTGGAAAAAGCGATGGCATGTGTGTATAGCTTCAGAAGGAGCATATTTTGAAGGAGACAAAATAAATATTGAAGAAGATTAACTATTTAGCGTTTTATTAAGAAATTCCGGAATTTTTTTGTCACAATGTATATTAAATTCGAATTTTTTTGGAATATCCTGTACCCTGCCAGATTGAGAATATAACATGGAGATATTAATTTTTTGTGACTACAACTGTTTTGGTGGTTGCCAAAGGATTTTTGTACTTGCATGAGTACATATAGCTACCCAAGTACCCAGTACATAACACCCTTCCGTAGCATCTTCATTAGCAATCCTCAGTCACTTGCAATGCCAAAGAGACGCGCTCTAAAAATTGTCAGTAATAAAATCTATCAGCACTTCAACAAATTACCATATTAATTGCTACTAATTAAAAATTCATTAAAACGCTGCACTCCGGCACTCGACTCCAACCAATTTATTATGCTTTGTCATCTCTGTCGCCGGCACCAAATGTGCAAAATGATAATAATAAACATTTTCATAATTCCTACTATTTTATCGCAGTGGAATCAATGAGTTCATAAAGGGACACTACAGAGCTCCCCCCCGCACTGCGTACATATTCAATTAAAAGCAAACTTTAGCCATAATTCAAAACTAAAATATGCAAAACGAGTACTGAGTACTGGGCGAAAGTTTCAATAGTATCGATTTGTGTCGACCGCCAGAATACACCACACCGCCCAACTGTGGCAACACCTGTGACTCCTCCAGTGAGCATGTGGCACACGCTGTGGCAGCTGCCAGTTGTTGTTTTTGTTGTTGAGCTATGTTCAGCCCATAAATTCCGGCTGGGTGGCACATTAATTAATTTGGGCTTGCAACATTTCAAAAGGATTATTTACAAAGAAATATTTGGGCACATGTGGGATGCGCAGGAGGAAGGGATTTAAGTAAAAAAATTTGGGAGTGTGTAAAAGTATCAGTATCAGACTTAGTGCTTCAGGTTGTCGGAATACCAAAATATCTTTTGAGCAGCATTCACCTATAGTGTGTGCATACTTGTAAGTAAATCAGTGAATACACCCAATATTACTTTGTTTAAAATCAAGATTATAAAATTTTTTGGTAGGGTACAAAATATTTTTTGGAAACGAAATAAAAATGCTCAAAGCTATCCAAACTATTCTTGTCTTGCCACCAGGACAAATAATTGGAGCATTGCGCCATAGGCCATTGCCCATTGTACCCAGTACTTCGAAAATGTAAATAATTACTATGCTAATCTTTATATAAAAACAATTAGTACAGCAAAATCAGGGAATATAAAATAAGAACGCATTTTTTTGTTTATTAGGCTCTCATGAGTGTACTTAGCTTCATAAGAAATTGTCTCAATATATCATATCCCCAGATCTGCGTCCTTAGTATCCTTCTCAAGGGAACTAGGGGAGCAAACGTATGCATTTTTTTCAGATAGCCAAGCTGCTATTAGGGCATTGTCATCCTGGAGCATCTCCTCCAGGATGGCTAAAGAATGCCATAACTATCTCCAAACCTTGTCCGCCTGAAACAAAGTCGTGGTATGTTGGGTGCCTGGACACTAGGGAGTGAATGGTAACACGATCGCTGACGATCTAGCACGACAGGGTGCCTCCACCAAGACCACATCTCCTGCGACGTTTTGTGGTATTGGTTGGTCCATAATCAAAACCATGATAAGCAAAAGGGCCGCAGGAGAACATAGGAAATACTGGTGCTCCCTTCCGGGGGAGCAAAAGTGTTAACAAACCTCTGGATGCGAACAAGACAAAAGGTCTTGCCAGAGCGGAGCTAAGTCTCCTGGTAGCTTACCTATCTGGCCACCACACTGTTGATACCATCTATAGAAAATTGGCCTATCGGACTCTTCAGAGTGCAGGCTTGTCTAGAACTACCAGACATACTCTCTGTGACTGCCCTGCGCTGGTATGGGACAGAACCTGTCACATGGGAAAGGAACAGATTAGTCCCTTCCATCTCAGGTCAATACCAACAAAAGACCTACTGCTATTCAGGCGAAAAGCGGAAAGTCTTTTGCTTTAACTTAGGGGCATGGTACAAAAGACCTTTTGGTCGCAGTGCCCCTCTATCTTTAAGGAACCCTTTTAGGAAAAAAAAAAAAAATCATATCCCCAACAGTGCCACAAGCGTTCGTAGATATTCAAACAAAACAATGTTGTCCTATGATTTTACGTACGATGACGTTCACTAGATGGCGCCAGCAGTATAAACAGATGTACTCTTTTGTCTTTTTTTTTTATTTAACTTTTATTATAAGCTGTTTAAGAACCAAGTTTTATTCACTTGGTTAATTATTATGAATATCATGATATACTCGGGTTTTTAGTATTTAATTTCCCCAATTGAAAATAGCTTCTACAGATAATCGTTTATGATATAGTGCGCGAAGAATGGCAAGTGATTTTGTGAAAGAAACTCCACTCTTAACATTACCTCCTTTGGGCTATAAAACTCTTATAAATATTTAAAGACCTTGTTGAAAAAGTTTATCTGCCTACAAATCTGAATCAAAATCTAATAGAACCACACTGCATTTCTTAGAAATCGAATACAGTGTCTGGAATACCTATTATTAACAGATGATTAGTGAGTGGATCCAGACAATCCACCTGCCATTTTAGAGTGAATAAAAATTAATATTATCCAAATCAAAGAGGTTAACTTACTATGTACATATATAAGTATTAGCACAATAAAGATCTAGTCAAATTTTTGAGAAAAGTTAAAAAGATAAATAACAAATTAAAAGTTAATATGACGCCAAAATTCTTAATCCCAACTTGGATTGGGGTATATACATTATATGTCCCACTAAAATGATTTTTTAAGAAAGCTAAAACTCCAAAATATATGTAAATAATAAATTGTAAAATTTAAATTTCATTTTAAGCATTTTGCTAGTTATTTTTTGATATAAACTTTAATAAAAATTATGTTTAATTATTATTTAGTAAATTTACTTATTGTTTAATAAAGGCAGATGGTAAATAAAAATGATGAAAAAATAATACAAATTTTTGTTAGTGTTTAAATTTGAAGTTTTCGAAAAACTAGACCCCCAAACGTTATGTAAAACTTTTGTATTATATAAAGACATTTCTGATTTTCTGCAAAACTTTAAAAAAGTACAAATAAAAAAACTTAATTTGTAAAATAAAAAAAAAAAATTAGAACATAAAAAGGGCAAAGTCGTTTAAAGAGTTTGGTAAGTCTATAGACTTATAAAGGACAAATTTGGTTACGATATATCAACTTCTCTAGTCATCCTAATAAAAATTAAGTATTTAAAGGGTCTCCGCCTTCTTTTTCCCTATTAAAAACAAATTTTAAGCTTTCACAAGCACTTTATCTTTAATTTTGGTGATATTTAAAATCTGTCACTTGCTTATGATTCACAACTGATTCAAGTAAATATAATAAGAAACTATTTTAGAAGACAATTTATATTTATTTTGTAATTGTTCAAAAAAGTGTTTTTAATGGTTTCTGACACATCTATGGGTATTGTAAACTTTTTTTTTTATTTATCTTATATAAATATTTATTGATTCCGTTTGTTATGCTTAGTCGTTGATAATTGCAAAGTTTTTATACTTAAACTAGAAAAATCTATTAGTTTTGGTATGGTAATTAACGATTCGAAGTTTAAATTTTTAGCTAGTGTTCCAAAAGTCATCTTTATACGAAAATAGTTTGACAGAAATAAACCTTACAAAATTTAATGCAGTTGAGACGGTCCCATTCATTCTAACAATTTTTCGATAAAAACTAAAAAAAATTTTTTTTTGAACTTATGCCTATAAGTTCCGTAAATTTCAACGGATTTCGTTAATATTTGAATGTGGATTTGGTCTTTAAAGCCACATTATTGAGCTTGCCAAAAATTGTGATTCGGGTCACTTATTACCAAAATTACGAATATTCAAATATTGGTATAGTTTATTGGCAAGTGAAGTTGAAAATTGTACATTTTAAGATTGTAGTATTTTGTACATTTTTCACACTAACATGAATAAATCCCAATATGCGTTTTTTTTCCTACAATTTGGTCAATCTTTATCTGATTTGCACAATCCATTTCATGCCATTTATTGAAATACTTCTTAAAATTTCCTCCGCTTCGAATGGTTTTTAAGCCCAGTCACGTCACGGGCGTAATTAGATCATACCCAGCAGAGGCGTTAAATGTGATCCTGAATATGATTCCGATTGACATCCAATTAAAACTAACTGCAGCAAACACGGCCACCAAAATCAAAGAAACTAGACTCTGGAGGACTAGTACCTTCGGACATGGCAGCATTCTGAAGGGTCAAGAGACTAACAAATCAACAGATTACATATCACCAGTAATGGACTTCAAGAAGAGGTTTGACGTCAGATTCCCGACGCGAATGGAGTGGGACATGAACAGGTTAATGAGAGCAGACGCAGCTGCAATCTATACTGACGGATCCAAGATGGATCGCGGTGTAGGAGCAGGGGTCTACTCGGACGAACTCGAAGTATCTCTCTCCTATCGCCTAGGCAGCAGAAACAGCATATTCCAGGCGGAACTCTTTGGCATCAGAGAAGCATGTAAGGTGTTAAATAATCATCCGAGTCAGCTGGCGGAGGTGTGTATATTCTCCGACAGTCAAGCAGCTTTGCTGGCGATCAAATTGCCAACAGTGAACTCAGAAATCATCAGACAATGCAAAGAAGATCTCAATGCCGTTGCAAGCAAAATGAACATCGCTCTCGTATGGGTTCCCGGACATAGGAACGTATACAGGAATGAAAAAGCTGATGAACTGGCGAGAAAAGGGGCATCAGATGGCGAAGCAGCGGAGGTAGCTGTCAAATACCCCCTCAACGCTATCAAGAGAGAATTTCTTCTGCGAGCTCAGAACAAGGCTGAAACCAGATGGAAAAATATTGCCACTTGCAAGATTGCAAAGGAAATTCGGCCGCGATACGACAAGCTTAGAACGGCCGAACTGCTAACAAGCCAAGAACAATGATCTTCAGAATAGCATCGACAATAACCGGACATTGGCCGTTAGGAGACCATGCAAAGGAAATGGGCTGGCCCTACAACGTCAGATGCCGAAGCTGTGACAACACAGAAGAGACAGTTTATTATTATTTATGTGAGTGCCCACGAATGGGGTCCTTACGCCACAGAGCACTAGGAAGCTTCGCGTCAGGAAGCCTACGTGACTTGGCAGAAAAGAACTTAGACGACATCAGCAGGTTTATTAACGGATCGAGATTGTTTGAGTAAACCGAACAGCAGTGGTTCCCATAAGTGGTGTAACAAAATGGCGCATTAGCGCTAATTGAGTTTGAATATGTTGACACTCAAACGGCACCCAAACCAACCAACCAACCAACCCAAGCATTGTAATTTTATCAAAATCGTTTGACAAGTCTCAAACTATTTTGTCAAAGATTTGAAAACTGTTACAAAGGGCATCAAGAATCGAAATTGTAAGGAAATTGTTTTCTGTGGCATTCCAGATAGGTTTATAAATTATAATCTTCAAGAAGAGCTCTTTGGCCTTAGTACCAGTTAAAGAAGTATGATAATATTGTTTTTACAGTACTCTGCAGCCCACAAAAATATCAGCTCTTGAGGAACTTCTTGAAAAGTGCCGCTGCCCCAAATATCATGCTACACTTTCTCATTATCCGTGTTACTCCTGCCTCATAAAGTAACGATGGGAGCCACCACCGAAAACCACTCAACCTCAGCTGTATGCTAAAGTTGGTGACATTATAAAATCTAATGAACAGAAATTAATTTACAATAATAACTCAACTAACTCGGAATGATGGCGCCACAAGCTGCTGCGTGGCATGCTCTGGGGGCAGGAGCTGGGCTACCCCAGGGAACTACTCTCTACTCAGGTTTATGATTGCAACAGCACTTTGAAAGTGTTTCCATTTTCAATTTGCATACAATTTTAACGAAAAGTCTTCGATGTCGACGGCATTAATAAGACAGTTGATGCCACTGCCACACGTTTACCTGTTGCCACAAGGGGGTTTCAGCCTGGTTAAGAGTTGGACTGGCGCAGGCTCAAGTGTAAATGGATCGCCTTGTGAAATCCGGTAATTGTGTGTAATTAAATCTAGCCTGGCTGGCTGTTTGTTAATTTTCAACACAAATGACAACACTTTGTGGTTGCGGTTACTTGATGCCAAAGCTGTGCAACCCTTTGGCGCTTGTGGCGCCGCATATTGTTTTAATTATGTAGCGTGAATAATTTTTGCTCTTTGAATTTGCTACTGAAAGTGTTCTTTGGCAACGAGTCATTGATATTACTTCCTCTGAGGGTGTCCGGGGTTTGATTTAATTAATTGTCGTGGACTTCCTTAGAAGTTGCAAGACTGCGTCTAAGCTAAAATTTTGAAAGGAGTGTACATTATGCATATCTATTTAAAGTTTATGGTATGTCTAAGAGTCGAAGGAATTGATTTGAACGAGTGAAACGTTTTGCAACCTTTGGCCTTCTATAAGCTTTGATAAAATTTAACCTGTTTTAAGCACGAAAAATTAAATTTTGAAGTTTTAGCGTTAATTAAACCAAAAAGCGCTCCATAAATTGTTCGAAAAGAGCACTGAGTTTTAAATATACTTTCCAAGAATTTGGAAGCTTTACATTGCTCATTGCCAATGGCCAAATCTCAGTCAGAGATTTTAGTCCCTGTAAGTCCCTTTAACTTACTTTTTTGGCCTCGGAGATGTACGTATGGACCTATATAGAAAGGCGGACAAACAAATATGTAACTTTCTTCTTTCTAATTTATTCTCCCAAGAAAGAGACTCATCGAAGCTTCCAAATAAGAGTTTTTGAACACAAATTGCTCTGCTTTTTTTAGGTTTTGTTACATACTCGTATGAGTCGTTTCAATCAAAATTTCCTGAAAACCCGTCAATAAATACAACCAACCTGTCATGATCATTTGAACAATGAGCAGCCCAAAAATAACTTCTAACTCAGATACATACATATATACTCTACATAGAAAATACACCCGTACAAAGCTTTACAGTTGCATATAATTCAGTCAAAACGTTTCTCTGGCAAATGCTTTTTTGTGGCTCATTAAACGCCCACAGACCAAACGTGGCTTTTTCTGAGATAAAAGCTGATTTGGTTTTGGTGCTAGCAACATTTCATCATCATCTGCCACAGCAACAACAAGACATACAACAACAACTACAACGTTTTTATGTCATGTTACCAACTCAAATTGTTTTTGCTGCCTTTTGGCCAACTCTTTCCGGCTCTTGTACAATATTTGCATTGTACTGTCTGGATGTCTCTCCATTTGTTTGTTTGTTTCTTTGAATGAATGTCGTCTGTCCTGACGGTTGGACGGACGGTTGTTGCTGCTGGTATATCTCAGTGTTTATTTGCTAGTTTTCTTTATTTTTCTAGAGTACATGGAGTACATTATACGTTTAAGGAATGCTTGGAACAGGCGGAAGAAAGCGGGAAGATTATACATTTTGCACAACAAAATGCAATTGTCCTTTGTTCGTCCACACCTCGGAAATCGTCGGATCTAGATATAGTAAATTTTTGCATAGCTATAATAATACTTTTTCAGATAAAATTATGTCCTTTCTTTTTAAATTAATTCCTTGGACTGTAAATAAATAAAAAAAATTAAATTAAAAATTTAAAAAACCCCCGAACTTAAGTAATTTTCATTTAAAAAGTGAAAAATAATAAAAAAAATCTTAATGTTAAAGTACCTAAGAATCTATTAATAATTCTAAAAAAAATACGTCGCGTTGGGGGACACGCGAGGGCAGACGTCGTTGACGGTCGTATCTTACATGCAAATTTTTTGAAGTAATTCTATGAAAGTTTTTGAAGTATTTTCTTAATTTTGTTTTTAAGTTAATCTTTGTTGCTTAATTAGACTATTTGTATTTAAATTGTTAGTTTAGGAGCGGTCCCCCAACGCGACGTATTTTTTTAGAATTATTAATAGATTCTTAGGTACTTTAACATTAAGATTTTTTTATTATTTTTCACTTTTTAAATGAAAATTACTTAAGTTCGGGGGTTTTTTAAATTTTTAATTTAATTTTTTATTTCATACTTTTTATAGGTAGGTTAGGTTAAGTTAGACTTTAGTATATTATAATATACTTACTATAATTTAGATTCTTGTTAAGGTATAGATTACATTTAAGGTCAAGCTCATTTGCTTTTTTTTTACGCATTCTCCCCACTTTCACTTCCCACAACTTTTAAACGGCTCGACCGATTTTCATCAAACATGTCTAGGATCACTCGCACATAAGTCACCTTTAATACAAAAAAAAAAATAAATTAAAATCACTGCATGCGTTCGGGAGTTATGATGCCACAGACAGACAGTCAGACAGACAAATTTTAAGCCAATCGGACAAAGTTGATGTTTTTAACTTCAAATGGCCATAACTTCTAAACGAGAAGAGATAGAGCAAAAATAGCCACATTTTCGAATCAGTGGCGTCGTCAGCTTCAATAGGACCAAATTTTAGGCCAATCGGACAAAGTTGATGCTTTTAACTTCAAATGGCCATAACTTCTAAACGAGAAGAGATAGAGCAAAAATAACCTCAGATTCGAATCAGTGGCGTCGTCAGCAACAATAGGGCCAAATTTTAAGCCAATCGGACAAAGTTTATGTTTTTAACTTCAAATGGCCATTACTTCTAAACGAGAAGAGATAGAGCAAAAACGCGAAGAGATAGAGCAAAAATAACCTCAGATACGAATAAGTGGCGTCGTCAGCTTCAATAGGACCAAATTTTAGGCCAATCGGACAAAGTTGATGCTTTTAACTTCAAATGGCCATAACTTCTAAACGAGAAGAGATAGAGCAAAAATAACCACATTTTCGAATCAGTGGCGTCGTCAGCTTCAATAGGACCAAATTTTAGGCCAATCGGACAAAGTTGATGCTTTTAACTTCAAATGGCCATAACTTCTAAACGAGAAGAGATAGAGCAAAAATAACCTCAGATTCGAATCAGTGGCGTCGTCAGCTTCAATAGGACCAAATTTTAGGCCAATCGGACAAAGTTGATGCTTTTAACTTCAAATGGCCATAACTTCTAAACGCGAAGAGATAGAGCAAAAATAACCTCAGATTCGAATCAGTGGCGTCGTCAGCTTCAATAGGACCAAATTTTAAGCCAATCGGACAAAGTTTATGTTTTTAACTTCAAATGGCCATAACTTCTAAACGAGAAGAGATAGAGCAAAAACGCGAAGAGATAGAGCAAAAATAACCTCAGATACGAATAAGTGGCGTCGTCAGCTTCAATAGGACCAAATTTTAAGCCAATCGGACAAAGTTTATGTTTTTAACTTCAAATAGCCAAAACTTCTAAACGCGAAGAGATAGAGCAAAAACGCGAAGAGATAGAGAAAAAATAACCTCAGATTCGAATCAGTGGCGTCGTCAGGTTCAATAGGACCAAATTTTAAGCCAATCGGACAAAGTTTATGTTTTTAACTTCAAATGGCCATAACTTCTAAACGCGAAGAGATAGAGCAAAAATAACCTCAGATTAGAATCAGTGGCGTCGTCAGCTTCAATAGGACCAAATTTTAAGCCAATCGGACAAAGTTTATGTTTTTAGCTTCAAATGGCCATAACTTCTAAACGCGAAGAGATAGAGCAAAAACGCGAAGAGATAGAGAAAAAATAACCTCAGATTCGAATCAGTGGCGTCGTCAGCTTCAATAGGACCAAATTTTAAGCCAATCGGACAAAGTTTATGTTTTTAACTTCAAATGGCCATTACTTCTAAACGAGAAGAGATAGAGCAAAAATAACCTCAGATTCGAATCAGTGACGTCGTCAGCTACAATAGGACCAAATTTTAAGCCAATCGGACAAAGTTGATGTTTTTCTCCCCACTTTTACTCCCCACAACTTTTAAACGGCTCAACCGATTTTCATCAAACATGTCTAACAACACTCGCACATAATTTACCTTTAATACAAAAAAAACTAAATTGAAATCACTGCATGCGTTCGGGAGCTACGATGCCATAGACAGACAGACAAACAGACAAACAGACACGTCAAACTTATAACACCCCTCTTTTTGCGTCGGGGTTAAAAATAAATATTTTTACTTAATGTATATTAGCGAAACCGAACATGGCTCCAAGGTGATGCTCGGCGTAGTGTATTATGAACTCTTGCATCGAGGCGAAACTATTACAGGAGCCCTGTATCGGACGCAAAAAATACTCCTGAGTCGAGCGTTGAAGGCAAAACGCCCGCAATACTCGGAAAGACTCGATAAGGTCATACTTCTACATGACAACGCTCGGTCACATGCTTCCAAGGTAGTGAAAACATACCTGGAAACTTTGAAATGGGACATCCTACACCACCCGCCGTACTCTCCTGACATCGTACCCTTCTGATTTTTACTTATTCCGATTGATGACACATGGTCTGGCCGAACAGCACTTTCGATCTTTCGAAGAAGCCAAAAATTGGATCGATTCGTGGATCCCGTCAAAATAAGAACAATTTTTCCGACGTAGAATTCAGAAGCTGAGTATATATGAGTATATAACGAGTTTTTTACAATAAAGCCTCAAATTCATGCGAAAACCCGGTGGTTTTCTATTTATACACCCAATAACATATAGAAACCAAAAATTATATGTGATACGAACCAATATGTTTCCCTCTACTTAGAAAACATGTTAAATTCTGAGGGAGTTTAAAAGAGTTCTGAAAAACAAGTTTTCTTCAAGTTCTATGTACATCGAGGACGAATTTCTTCAAAATAAAAATAACTACTTCTACATTCTTTGATAATATGAATGAATTAGTTCATTTCATGAGCGACTTAATCTTTTAAAAACGAAGAAACTTCAATGACTTAATATTTCAAATAATTTAAAATACTATCATTTTTATTTCTATAACTATTTAAAATTTTGAGATATCCATGTTAACAAATTGTTTCAAAACCAATAACAATTTTGGAACCCAGCAGTAATTAAAAAAAAATATATGAAATCAGAGAACGACGAAATAATGTAAATTGCTAATATTTTTAATTCTAAAACCTAATTTCAGCGATTTCCATTAAGGCAAGCAAAAATATAAAAATTTGATTCACAAGCAATAGAAATTGCGGTACAAAGATATATCTTCGGGAGACAGAAGAATTTCGGGAACACGAAAAATATCCAAAAAACAAAAAAATAGAATTATCCTTTACGGAAGTTCCGTACTCAACCCATGTAGTTAAAACATTTTTTAGATATTTTTGAAGGCGTTTTAGCTCGCTTTTAACTTTTGATTGTCAACTAATTAAATTGGGTCAATATTTATTGTTTTCACAAAAATAAAAATCTTTTTAGGATGTACAATGCTCTGGTCTATGCTCCACTAGGAGAATCAGGACATAAGAAGAAGAAGACTCCGTTCGGAAACAGCTTTTTAGATAAAATAAAAGCAGTAGTTTGGAGTCTCTCTTTTTATTTTTTCAAGAGCCACAAGGATTTTAGGAACACGACCTGGTTAAAACTTTTCTTATCTGGTTTTTAATGCGTTTTAAACTCTCCATTAATTTTTGATTGCCAACATTTTTAGATAAAATTTATTGATTTTACACATACAGAATTTTTTATTTGTGCCACAGAAAACCAATTCGATTTCAATTCCAATTCTTGGTGCCAAAGACATGGCTAACAAGGGTTTTGAAAAAACCAATTCGCTTCAATTTCGATACAATTCCAATTCTTGGTGCAACATATGTACATGACTATGAGCGGTTTTAAAACCGTTGTTAGCCATGTCAGTGGCACCAAGAATTGCAATTGCATCGAAATTGAATCGAATTGGTTTTTTGTGGCACCCCTGTAAGTTTAATCCTTTTTCGCCACTTTTGTCTGGCCTACGGAGTTTCCCGACCTGGTCTTTATACTTAAAACTATTCTTATCTGGTTTAAATGCGTTTTAAACTCTCCATTAATTTTCGATTGCAAAAACAATGGGACAAAATTGATTGCTCTTACAGATACAGAATTTTTTTTTAAGATGTACTAATACCCCGATCGAAAACTGCTTGTTAGATCAAATACAAGCAGTTTAGACTTTTTTTTTTTGAGAATGTAAAGCAGTATAGAGGGTATCCCATTGTCGGGCGACTCCTCTTAAGTATTAAATTAGTTTTTTTTTATTCTTTTTGTACTGCAACAATTTGCGGTGCCTGCAATTGGCAGCGACTGCGCAGCAGCAGCGGCAGAAAACGTTCAAACATTTTTGTTATTGGCCTGGTAAATTTTGTATGCACATTGCTGTTGATTGTTGGCTGATTGAAACCACCATGCACCATGAAATTGTTGCATGTTTTGGCAGTTGTTGCAGTTGTTGCTGTTGTTGGAGTTGTTATTGTTGCCAGTGTTGTTGTTTGTTTGTCTCTAACTGACTGTGTGGGTGTTTTTAGCCTGATTGCGTACAAGCTGAAAGTTTTAACGCTTATGGCGAAAAATTTACATTTAATTTGATTGAGTTCACTTTGTTGCAAGTTGCAAGTTGCAAGTGTTTACAGGTCCACAAAGGTGTTAATGAGTCCAACAAATGTGCGTGGTTGTTGCATTCAAAAAAAAATAAAGAGGACGAGTTTTTTGTGGTAGGCCGAGTTGCATGAAGGTGAGGAATTAATGAAGAGAAAAAGTAAATTAAAACAATTATTTATTAAATTTGAGTTTAAAATCATTTACTTAAGCATTATTTTATTATAAATAAATTGCTATTTATAGGTATATAAGTTATAAGTAGTTTGAATAAAAAAGGCATATTCCAAGATTTTTATTAAAATGTTAAATAGCTTCGGTGAGTTCGAAAGAAATAGTCCCAAAAAATATCGAACACTAAAATATCAAATATCTCTTTAAAAAAACCACCCTTTAAAATTTATACATAAAAGAGCAATCTCAGAATTTGTAAACCTAAAATGCTTGTGCTGATTAACATTCAAAAAAAATAAAGAGTTCAAAGTTTAGCTAGTTGGTACGATTATTCTGCCAAAATGGAAAAAAGAGCTGACTTATCCAGAGATAGGGAAATAAAATCAACAAAATGATATTGGATGACTGTCGTCTAAAAGTTTGTGAGCTAGATGTGCGTGTAGGCATTACAAAAAATCTGTAAGTGCATCAAAAGAAAAAGATATGAAAAGCATGATGGGTTTTCCGTCAATGGAGCAAAAACAGCGTCGTAAGGATGTTCATACTCGAAGACCAATTTTTAAGAAAATAAAAACGATGCGACTTCTTATAAAAATTTGGCGATTAAGCTCAATTAAAAAATGAAAACATTTTTATCAGAATAATGAATTCCCCTCCTGACGTTTCGATCTGCTCTAGATCAGATCTTATGATCACGGAACTTTTTCATAACAAGAAATCAAAGATCTCTTCTCCAAAGTCGGGAGACTTGGGCTGATGGCAGCCCCTGTCAAAACCCCCGGTGGCAACAATGGTTCACGGGGTGTTGGTGTTGGAATAGTTAGACCCAACACCAGAATCTCTACCGAAATGGGCATCTCACCCAGCGTCTTTCAAGCGGAGATTCAAACCACAGAGTTCTGCGCCCTTAGTATCCTTCTCAAGGGAACTAGGGGAGCAAGAATATGAATTTTTTTGAGATATCCTGGACTATATCCACCAGGATGGTTAAAGAATGCCATAACTACCTCCTGTTGGGTGCCTGGACACTCGGTAATGGATAGTAACACGAACGCTGACGATCTAGCACGACAGGGTGCCTCCACCCTGACTACATCTTCTGCGCCGTTTTGTGGTATTGGTTGGTCCACAATCTAAACCATGATAAAGAAATGGGCCGCAGAAGAATATAGGAGATACTGGTTCTCCCTTCCAGGGCTTCGTCAAGCAAAAGTGCTTGTCAAGCCTCTGGATGCGATCAAGGCCAAAGGTCTTGGCAGAGCGGACCTATAGCTTCTGGTAGCTTACCTATCTGGCACCATACTGTTAGTTACCATCTCCAGAAGATTGGCCATCGGACTCTTCAGAGCTCTGTCTAGAAGAAGATGAAACCACCAGACATATTCTCTTTGACTGCCCAGCGTTGGTATGGGACACAGCCTGTCATATGGGAAAGGAACGGATTAGTTCCTTCCATCTTAGGTCAATACCAACGAAAGACTTACTGCTATTCATGCGGAAAGCAAAAAGTTTTTTTGCTTTTACTTGAGGGTATGCTTCAAAAGACGTTTTGGTCGCAGTGCGCCACCTCTATGTGAGGAACCCTTTTTTCGTAAAAACAAAATCAGAATAATGAAATTTAAAAAACATACCAGAATTTTGTCTCCTTAGAGAATCTACTAACGATAAGCTATTTTTAAAACTGTTAGTGAAAAATTAAAAGTCAGGAAGAAGATACCACTTCCTGTCTTTTACTCTTTCCCCCAAACATTTTCATATAGCAAATTAAAATGGCAGAGACATTTATATTTTTCATTACCCTCTATTCAATTCGGAGAGCTTCGGGAGTTGTAGATACACTTTTGCCTAAGTAAACATATTAAAAAAATTGATTTCAAAAACAGTTTTTGAAGAATCTACAAGCTACAGATTTAATTTATAAAATCATCAAGACTGAATTGTAAAATTTTCATTTAGTTTTGGGTGGTACTACCGGAGCTTAGAAGAACACAGATCTTATTAAGGAAATGTTTCAGCAAGCAACTCAAGTTCCTTAACCAGCTAGACCCTTTACAAAAAAAAAGAACTTGCTCTAGAAGAAAAGCGTTTCCCAATAGTAAATATGGGGATGCACAAAAATCTGTATAGATTTTGCATACGGTTTGAAACCAAATCTTTAGTAAAAGCCATAGGTGCCATAGATATCTCGGAGTTTTCCTTTTTCGGACGTTTATTTAACGCTAATCATTAACATCGTTTGAGGGTTTTCTATTTGACAATTAATCCCCAATGGCTTGTGTGGTGGTTTGGATAAGACTCTTTTTACATAAAGCCTTAGTTAGAACAAGATAAATGATCTACTTGGATGTCCCACGAAAGAATAGCCCAACTACTTTTAAATATTTACTAAAATACGTTTAGTCATAGAATAAGTCCTGCATATAGATCCCTCATATTAATGGATCTTTTGTAATTTTTTCCCCTCCATTTATTGCTGTAGGGGTATTAACGTCCCATGCCTAAAAACTAGTGAATAAAATTTAAATTTACTAAAATACCCATACCTCTCAGCCATCCTAGGAATCATTGAGTTCCTAGAAAGTAACTCCAAACTACTGTTACTACTCGTTTTTTCAGTAAATTTGTTATCCTCGTATGCAACACTTCTTGGAATTATTCTGAACAAATGTTATTTATTTCCAACCCTTAAAATCTTTTTTACAACTGACAAAAAAAAATTTAGGTATTTTAACCTGGCCAATTCCTGCACTTAATGCAAATATTGTTTCAAAACGATTACGTTATCTCCGAACGCAACGAGCGACCATGCCAACACCAACATCGAGAAGGACCTGACCAAATGTTGTAATTAACCTTTTAGACTGCGACAGGCAAACAAGTTGCGACTAATCCTGAATTATTATTTCAATAGTAAAGAAGATGGAAATGGTTTATTTTCAATTTATGACGCAAAAAACACACTGACAATTAAAAGGGTTGCCCTTACTCCCAACTCATACCGCACTTCGGGGTTCCCGCCGCGATGTTGGCAATGTTTCCAAATCATTTGCATATGAATTTTCAACCTTTACGCCTCTACGTGCCTCCAGTGGAACGTGCGTCGTCGAGTTCTCGCACTTTGGTTAGTTGAGCCTTCAAATTACTGTTATTATGATTTTCACTCATATGGCACTGGTTCACATCCGGCTGAGGGTGTTTGTGTCTGTGTGCCCCATTAAAGCCCGGCACGACCTTTTCGCCTTGCCCGCTTGGGGCACTTCCGCTTGATTTTAATTCTATTATAGACGAGACTGCCATAATACGCGCGTGTTCAGCGCTTATCGCCGTTGGCACACATGGATCCCCCACAGGAGTGGCGAGAGTTCCTGCTCCAGCGAAGCGCATAGCTGCGGCTTCTGTGCAACAGTTCAACGCGCCTCTTTGCACCACAAAAGGTTAAAATTATAATTTGCGGCTTCTGTGACGCACTTTATTACGCTTTTAATTCATAACTTTGGCATTTGCAGTCAGGGGACAGGAGACAGGAGTCGACACGCTTAATTTCTTGGCCGTATTCAAAACATTTGTTCAACATCATGTTAGGTTATGTTATGTTAGTATATCCTTTAAATGTAAACTCTGGAGTAGTTGGCTGGCTTGTTTGCACCGTGTCGTCTGTTTGTGCTGCAAAAACAAAAGGATTTTTAATGGCTTTTGCACATAGAGGCAACTTTCGGCATTTGTTTCTTATCAGCGGCGGATATCCTTGGAGTTGCCACAAAACAAATAAAGGTTACTTACGAGTTAGCGCCCATGTTTATCCTCGACCATTTGTTTGCTTTTTAGCGGAAAGTGCGAAAGTTTCGGAGCGATAAGCGGCATTTGAATTATTTCGTTTGATTCAAAGTCACCCAACCAACTTGGGGAACAACATGGGATGTTGTTCTCGCGGCAGTGGAAGGTTACAAACGAATATTTAATTCTAATACATGGGTTTAAATAAGACACCTAAAAACTGTGTGACGTCATTATGCATTTACTACTTGCGAAGTAACATTAATACTTAGTTTATTAGATTATCTTTTCTACAAAAAACTATAAAAGCTTTTTCTTATTTCCAAACATAAAAGTTTTATTCCTATTTAGTTGCTTGTTTCTAGTTCTAGTAATTTTACAGCTCATTTCCGTTTTTAGAAGAGGATATTTAGTCTAATTGTAGTTACTGTAGATTTCTTACACAGAAGTATAGAGCCTGATAGTTCTAAGAGGAGTTGTCTAATTTTCAAAATTTTGAACAGTAGTTCCGATTTGAGGATAAAATAGATATAATTTATGAATATCTTGTATAACACGAAACCACCATCAGAGAGATGATGGATAATGCTCTTCCAGTTACCCTTAACTGGTGTCTAAGTGAAGGGCTTAGCATCATCCCCCAAAAAGCTGTGATTGTTTCCTTCAAGAAGAGATACAACATGCAGCTTCAAAACCTTGTTATAAACAACACTCAGGTGGAGTATTCAGATCAGGTCAAATATCTAGGTGTGGTCCTTGACAAACGACTCAACTGGAACTCCCATTTAGAACAAGTAGTGTAGAAAATTCTGTGGCAGCACATGGGGCTTCAGCCCTCATATTATAGAATGGACATACCGTATGATGGTACGTCACATCTTTCTTGGGAGAATTCGTACCTATCCGACAGCAAAACTGAGCAGGGTGTAGGTGTTGGAATCGTTGGACCCAACACCAGAATCTCCGCAATGGTCATATGGCCCAGCGTCTTTCAAGCGGATATTCATGCCATAGAGATCTGAGCCGTTAGTATCCTTCTAAAGGGAACTAGGGGAGCAAACATCTGCATTTATTCAGATAGCCAAGCTGCTATTAGAGCATTATCATCCTAGAGTATCTCCTCCAGGATGGTTAAAGATTGGCATAACTACCTCCAAACCCTGTCGGCCCGGAACAAAGTCGTGCTATGTTGGGTGCCTGGAGTAACACGATCGCTGACGATCTAGCACGAAAGGGTGCCTCCACCCTGACTACATCTCCTGCGCCGTTTTTTGGTATTGGTTGGTCGACGATCAAAACCATGATAAACAAATGGGCCGAGGGAGAACATAGGAGATACTGGTTTTTTCTTCCGGGGCTTCGTCAAGCAAAAGTGCTTGTCAAACCTCTGGATGTGATCAAGACAAAAAGTCTTGGCAGAGCGGACTTAAAGCTCCTGGTAGTATACCTATCTGGCCACCACACTGTTAGATACCATCTACATAAAATTGACCTATCGGACTCTTCAGAGTGCAGGCTCTGTCTAGAAGGCGGTGAAACCACCAGACATATTCTGTGTGACTGCCCAGCGCTGGTATGGAACAGAGCCTGTCACATGAGAAAGAAATGGATTAGTCCCTTCCATCGCAGGTCAATACCAACAAAAGACCTACAGCTATTCATGAGGCAAGCGGAAAGTCTTTTGCTTTAACCTTAGGGTATGGTACAAAAGACCTTTTAGTCGCAGTGCCCCACCTCTCTCTGAGGAGCCCTGTTTCGGAAAAAAAAAATATTTTGTAAATCCTGCGTTTTAAGCTCTTAAAGAAAATTGAATCCTGCACCAATCTACGAAACAAGTATATTTCCAGAAGGCTTTAAAAAGAGCTTCCGAATTTTTAAAAATAGTTCAAATTTTAGGATAGAATGAATCTACTTTTTGAATCTTTTATATTTTCTATATTTTAAGTTTTAAACCTAGATTGTACTCTGTACCCTTAAGTGGAGTTTCCAGACTCCAAATGTCTGAACTTTTGCATGTATCAAGTTACGATTTTCATAATTGAGGAAATCTGTATGGTCAAAAACAGAATTTTTATTTCTATCGTCGAAGGAATATATTCGAAACTTCGAATAGCCTCAACTTTGCAAGCAAAAATTAATTGATCTCTTAAACTCTCAAATTATATGGTAAGACGACTAATTTTTGAATTCTGTAACTTCTCTCGAACGTTCAAATTCGAATTCGAAATGCAACTCTTGGTATCAATAATGCAATGTTACACATAAAGAATAAACTAACTTGCTATGATTTAAATCGTTTTGCACTTGCCTTGATGGGTAAGACTCACGCATGCAAACGCCTGGCCACACCCAATTGCAAAAGATAACAAATTGTCAACACATAAGACGGCATTTAATCTTCAACAAATTGCAACCACTTGAACAGACAGTTTGGATAAATACTACGGGGAACCACCAGCGCACCAGCTCACGCCCCGTTTGCCCAAAAGCCATACGTAATGCCTTTGCCCTAGCTTTAGCTTCCACTTCAACTGGCAATCCATCAAGTGGAGTGAGCAGCAAAACCCAAGTCTACTCTGTAGTAGTACCCACTCTGGAGTACGCATCATGTTATGCGGAAATTTGTTAAACCTTCAGCTGGAGTTTTACATACATCTTTTTTTTTTCTGTTCCAGCCAATGTAGTAGTTGTTGTTGGCATCTGAAATTTGCATTTTAACTCAATAAATTCACTTTGCATACGCACATTTACTGGGAGCCACAACTTGCGCCATGTTGCTCTATAAATCTGTTTGGAGTCTTACAAGCTGTAGCGGAGTAAGAGTGGGGCCGGTAAACCTTAGTACTAGGTAGTGTACGAGTACTCCATCAGCAAATCCTTACCTTACATCTGGCTACTGATTCGCAATGTAACGCATCTTAAATCCATCTTATGCTTAGCACAGTCAACACGCCGTTCCAGCTTAGAGCTACTGCAACTGCCTAGAAGGACCCCAGCCCCCGTGCCCGTCATCTCCCTAGCATGGCGCACATTATAAGATTATACCAAGTGCTCGGCTCGTGTGGGTAAATAACTCACATCACGCTCAGTCAGTCGCCTTTTGTCGCTTGGCAGTGCTTAAGGCGATATTTGCGTTATTTACGATTATTTACAATTTAAAATTTACATGTGCCAAACAGAACCAACATCATCAGATGATGATAGTACGTTCCTCGTTCCTCGTTCTTCGTGCCCGGGCACATAGAACATCCTTCTGCTTGTATCTTGATATGTTGATTTTTTATTTATATCACAATTACTTGGTTGTAACTGGGATTTGTTGTGTAAATTGTGACCAAACTCTTGGCACTTACTTAAGTGGAAAATGCATTGATGAAAACGAATCTCTTTCTTGTAACCATATTGTGAATGAATAAAGTGAAAAAATTGAAGTAGAGTTTTAAGTGTAGACAAATGTCAACAAATAAAAATGAAGGTAAGAGAGTAAAATAGTTACCAAAAAGAGAATGTTAAAGTCGGGCGCGGACGACTTTAAGGATACCCTGTACCCTTGAAAAAAAAAAAAAAAATTATATTGTATTCCAAAAATCTTTTGGAATCGAGGCTATATGAACCAGCCATTAAAATCAGCTAATTATTCGCTGAAAATATTTTGTTACGAATAAAAAATAATAAAAATGTATGTTAAAGACTAAAATAGTTAAAATATGTAGAATGTTGAAGGTTGAAAAAGATACCCTTCAAAAAAATAATTAATTATTTCGCTTTCAATGAAATACGGCATAATGCTTAGGTATTGAAAAAAAAAAATCCGGAACCGGATTTAATAAGTGAAAAAATTTCTGGGAAGTGAAATAAAATTAATAGTAAAAAAAGTCTCAAATGACTGATTGGCATAAAGGATCCTTATTGGCTCTGCGGTCAGAAAACTTGAGCATCCGTGCTTTAAGTGTTAAAGTTGGATTGAGCAAATTTTCGATAGGTCAATTTCGTAACAATTATGACGAATCCGGCTGCCTTAAGAGAAATCCTGGCTCAGGGACGAAGAAGAAGACGACCGACAAGGGAAATCGGATATTGAAGCGTTTAAGTATGGAAAATCGGTTCAAAGCCGCTGAAGACATAAGGACCGAATTTGTCCAGTCTGAAGGAGTCAATATTAGCACAAAGACTGTGCGTGGAAGAAGGACTTAATGGTCGCCGGCCAGCAAAAAAAAAACGGTCTTAGCCTTAAAAATTAGTCAAAAAAGGCTACAATGGGCTAAAAACCAAGAGTCTTGGACTTTAATTGATTGGAGAAACGTTATATTTTCTGATGAATCATCCAAAATAAACCTTTTTGGTTCAGATGGGATGTCCTACGTACTCCGTAAAGTCGGAGAGCGGTTTAAAAACGAGTGCCTAAGACGAACTCTAATGCAAGTGACTGTAAACGTGGGAAAGTATCAACGAATTTTGGACAAACATCTTATACCATCAATTGATGAGCACCTTTCGTATTCCGGTGATTTTATTTTTCAGGGCGATTCCATTTTTCCTTTTTCACTAATTTTTCTTGTCTTATAGTATATCCTTATCACTTACTCCCATTATCGGTACCACAATGGGCCAGTTCTTGGTCTAAGTGAGTTGGGACGCGAAATCCCCACTGCCGCCCTACCTACCTACCTGTCTACCTACAGTGTTATTTTACACATCTCTCAACATATGCTCTTCAAACTTTCCCTTTATACTTTCGATTATCATTAAAATTGTTAGAAATTTACCGAATTTATAGTTATAAATATCGTACTAAAATATATATCATATATAATTAGACAGTTCTTAGAAGAAATATGCAGGAATATTCGAGGTACAATACCCAATCGGAAACCTTTACACTTTACCTAAAAGTACAGGGCTAAATATACGATTTTAGTGTTATAAGTGTTTTGAAACGGAGGGTCTGCCAAAGGCAGTGTAAGAATCTTTTAGTCGACTTAGGTCTATATGGAGATTTATTTATAGAGATCGTAGCATAACTCAAATACTTTTCAACCGGTTTCAATTCAATAGTTAGCAATATGGGCAATAAGAATAGAAAGGATCTTGGTAAGTTCTATGTAAGTCCTATTTACTTTTGGGAAAATTCTATTGGAGCACATACAAATTTAAGCGAATAAAGAGAAAAGGGTTGGCAAAATATGGCCCGCGGTTCTCTGAATAACACATTTCATAATGTCAACTGATCCGCTTTAGTTCCGAAAATACAGTTTAATATATAAAAATAAGTGCGGTATTCCTGCAAAGCTGATTCGTCTTTGCAGAATGACATTGAGCGACACCATCAGCTCTGTCAAGGTAGGAACAGACCTATCCGAACCTTTCAATTCGGTTCGAGGTTTCAGACAAGGCGACACTCTATCATGCGACCTCTTCAATGACTACTACGACCCCAATGGAAAGATCAAGTGGAGGAGAACCTATCCTCCCTTGGTATTTCTAATTGGAGAAGGCGCGCGCAAAGCAGAGGCGCCTGGCGACAGCAGCTGAGGTCAGCCTTAACCCGAGAGCGGGTTGTCATGGCCACACGATGACGATGATATAAAAATAAATTGAACTTATTAATTACTAAGACACTGTACATACCAAAAACCAAACGACTTTACTCTCAAAAAGTTAAGGAACCCTGATTCAGGGAAGTAAGGGCTACTATTGGATTTATTGATCTTTAATCTTTACGTACACTAAGACAGCAAGACGTCGGTCTGTCCGACGAAAATGGTTCAACTGATTTCTTTTACCCTTCTAATCTAGTTGGTATGCAATGGGTGGGATCTTATCTTCACCATTTGCTCCTCTCATTCAGTCCTTTAATAATATTGCACTTACTTGATTTAACTAACGTAAAGTCCTTAAACTAAGAATTTGTATAATCTTAGTAGTTTGTTTATACTCATCCTGCCGTTATTAAAAGCAAACTCAGTTGCCTTGAGAGAAGGCTACAGATCACGGTTTCGCACCTGAAAATAAATGAAAATGTATTATAATCATTATATTTTTAGATAGGCATAACTTTTAAATGACAAGGTCTACAGTTATCTTACACTTTTATTAATTTTCAAGCAATGTCAAATTAGCTTGAAACTTTTAGCAAATTCAATTATGTATGAGTAAATTGTGGGGGTATCCGGTTCCGGTATTTTCGGTTTCGGTTACCAAACTTTTACTCTTCGATTTCCTAATAAATTCTATAATAAGCGCGTAATCTAATCATTAGAACTTCTGGTAAATACTACCCTATAATCAATAAGGAGTCCAATAAAAACATTTAACCTGGAGTCTAAAAGAATCCACTAAATTTATTCTCACACCCACGTATACTCCCTAAGCCCACTTTCTTATATATATTACAGTATAAACGCTCATCTTAAACGCCCTGCACTTTATCCTGTCAGTGGCTTTTGTCGCCTTTTTGGTTAATTGCTCAGAGCATATTGTTCAATTGTTTTATGGTTCATATGCATTTCACCGACACTCACTTTGCCTAATTGGGTCGCTCATTATGTGAGCCAGTTCCACCATAAGCTTCGAAGCACATCCATATGGCGTTTTGTTGCCACCGCCGCCCACTTGGCCACAAACTGTACCTAGTGTCTGCATCAGCGTCATTCTTGTTGACAGCGTTCCAGTTTTTTCTCTAGAAGAAAAGACAAGCGTTTGACAGCTACTGCTCAAGTTCCTTTCTCTGCCGCTCTCTCTCTAGAATCCCAAGCCATTCCAAGTAGATAGAGTCGCTCTCACTGTGGTGCATTCATTTGCCTGCTGCTTGGCAGCCGCCTGTCGCGTCACTTAACCGCTTGAGGTTTTTGGTTAAATGCTTGGTGGCGACTCTTCCCTGCTGCCTGCTGCATAAGCCATTAAGGCTAAGTGATTTGTTTTTGTCTGCAGACGCTTCCAGCTGCCTGCTCAGTCTTAGCACCTTACAAACTGCCAGTTTAAAAATGAGCTTTTGCCTGATGCTTGCTTGGATTCATTACTACCTCGTGGCTAACACTTTGGGTATGAACTAATTGTGCGGAAGCAATGGTTCGCTTCTAAGTAAGCTTTGCTCCAGTTTTGCTTCATATATCTGGCTGGTTCATATCTTGTCGCATTGTTTCTAGTAGACGGGACGGTATCGGTTTGTTCATGTCAACTGTTTGGGTAAGAGCCAAAGTGTCAAAGTTTATGGAAATAGTTTCATTGTTATTATGGCCAAGTTTTGCAACTGGACAGAGTAAGTAAACTTGGAAAACTCTTGGCTACAAAGCGTATGACAATTGTCTAGTATGTGTGTGTTCTTCTTTGGACTTGGGGCAAAGTTTTCATTACAAAGTTTCATATTTTCTTCATCAGATATGTGTAGTATCTGGCTATTGTAAGGCCCAGTGACATGCGTGACATTTGCCTGATGAGTGCAGCATGTCAGGACAGTCGGAACGCACTCGGACGTTGATTGTTGATAACAAAAGGGTTGCTCTCCGTGCCATAGTAGATACCCACATAAAGTTTCACCAAGGGATTGCCATTTAATTTAATTTTGTTGCCTGAGACTTGACATTATACAGAACAATCTCTGGCAGCATAATTATGCCATAATACCACGTAACTAGCATTAGTTACACAATCCAGTCCAACCACTCTCGAGTCATATTCAAATCTCTGTCAGAAATTCACAACATACCCGGGTAACTTTCTCTAATCATATGCAAAAGTAAAAATTAATCAATGATTTACAAGAACAATACGTGTGCACATGTCACAGCCGAGGGCAAACTAAATGGGCTGCTACATGGACGCCTCTGCTGCCCACACCCGCTTGTTAGTAGTATCCCGGCCCAAGGGCACAAAACAGTTGGCATGCGGACACGGCATGGACCAACCCAAGCCAACACAGGGCAGGGCAATGAGCAAGAACACAAATAAGGCGTCGGCACTGATCCTTGTCAACCACCAACAATAATTTCAATGTGCACACAAATGCCCAACCATAACCACTACAGAGCAGCAACCATAACCACTCTGACTCTGCGTCTGAGCCCGCTAATAATTCAATTAGTTGGCTCAAAAAGATGCCAAACTGCGATGTGTTGCGCGGTATTATTGGGATGCAGGGATTTTGGCTTGTTGCACAGAAGTTTTTTTTTTTTTTGCAGTGCAACGGCCTTAATAATCAAAAGGCTCCAGGCCTTAAATCGCACAAATGCATAAATTAAACCACACTGCTGTGTCCAGTAATCGTTAAATGTATGAGTGGCGGGAGAACTTTGCAGAAATAAGTAAATAAAATTTTAATTCTTATAGGAAGTTATCTGCTTAAAGCAGTTTTTAACGGTTGCACAATATCTGGACGCGATGGGTGCCGAAGTTGCCCACATTCGGCCGTGCTTATGGTCATAGTGCCTTAGTGACCATGGCATCATTTAATGAATTAGGCTAGGAATGGCTGCCCCTTCTACCACTACACTCTTCAGATCTAGATGTAGATATTTGCATACCTATTGAAATTACTTGGTCATCATCCGAACAAATTTGACCTATACAAAATTTTCCTGTACTTCAATACAATCAATATAATCACTTTCAAAAGATTCAAAACAAATAAGACCAAATTTATCGAGCTTGAGACGTTGTTTTATCAAAAAAAACACCGACTTATCAAACTGCCCTCGTACATTAATTCTATTGAGTTTAACCTAGAAAATCGAACCGTTCTGTTTGATTTCAAAATCGCCTATACTCATATTGACCGTAACTACGACCGTAGATTAAACAGTAATTTAAGTTAAATATCGGGAGCTACCTATTCTATATACCCTGAGTCTTATGGCTTACCCTGTCAGGGTTGTAGAGAGAATATTCGACCCCAGGGGGAAATCTGGGATCCGAGCCCCTATCAATTTTTTTAATTCATGAAAATACGTATAATTGTTGAAAAGTGTGCGAGAGCTCCGGGCCTAGGAGAAAAAGTTCACGATCCCCACTCCACTCGTCTGGCCTGTACCCTGTACTTAAAAGTACAAAGGGTAGAATAGATTCGTGTAATGTATGTAACGGACAGAAAGACCAAAATGCTTATCATAACCTAATTACCGCAGCCATTTCGTGGACATGGTCTGTTCTCCAAATCTAAATTCGTCTTTTTTATATTTTCTGTTTTACCCGAGGTTAAACCACATTAGTCTATATACCAATTTTGGTGGCAGAAGCTTTTCTCAAAAATATTGTTATTTTTGGGCGTCATCTACAATTTGTGGTGATCCCAACCGATCTAAATAATACTCGTAATCACAGATCTGTTTTCAAAAAATAAAAAAAATGCTGAAAATTTTAATATTATTGGTAAAAGAAATGTGGAAGAAAACGAAAAATTCTTTTGTGAAAAAAGGGGCCAAATGCAAATCACAATCAATGAGAATCTCCCAATCCGAAGGAGACATAATCTAAACAGGCAAATAAAAACTAGCCCACCCACACTAGAGGAAATTGAGAGTGCAATTAACACCCTGAATGCTTCCAAGCGAATGCTCACATGATGGCACAAAACTTAACACCGATCTTGGAAGCTGTTTGGACCCCTGAAAATGTACCTAAATCATGGAAGGAATCGGTAATTATCAAGATTCCGAAGAAGGAAAACCGACAAATATGCTCTAACTGGAGGGGTATCTCTCTCCTGTCAACCATCATGAAAAAATCAAGCTGGCTATCGCCCTCAAAGATCTTGTATAGCTCTAATAAACACTGTACGTATTATCGTAGAGCAATCAATTCTAGAATTCAACTTTACGTTATATTTAGCTTTCATAGATTTTCTGAAAGCGTTTGACACCTTTGATAGGGAAGCAAATTGGGTTGCACTTTGAGCTAGAGGGATTCCAGTGAAAATATATACTGGGTCCTCAAGCCGAGCTTTGCACGGCGGACCACTAAGCGATCCTTTTGAATGCAATAGCGGTTTGAAACAAGGATGCACACTGTCGGCCTTGCTCTTTATCACCGTTCTTGATTTGGTATTTGAAGCAGCTGAATTAAATGGTTTTGGAATCAACTGGAAATTTAACCGTAAGCTAGGAGATCTAAAATATGCGGATGATGATCCAATCAAATCCAATTAGATAGACTCGCCACAGCAGCCTCAAAAATTGGTCTTAAACCCCAGTAATACAAGCGCCCTTAGTATCGACAACTTGCATATTGAAAACAAATTCGAGTATTTTGGAAGCCAAGTTACATCATCCGGAGGGCCATCGGACGATGTAGATTGCCGAATACGTAAAGGCAGCTCTGCCTTTGGACATCTAAACAGATTCTAGCGAGAACCGAATATCCGGCGAAAAACCAAAATACGAGTCTTCAACGCATGCATAAAGTCGGTGCTGATGTATGGTTGTGAGACTTAGTTCATTACCAGTATTATTGTCAAGAAACTCCAAACATTTGTCAATCGATATCTTAGGAGCGTATTACGTATATGGTGGCCCCGAACCATTACCATAACGAAAACCAATCGAAATTGAAAGTCGCAAGCGCAAATACGGTTGGTTCGGTCACATGCTACGCAAAGATTATAATGAAATACCACATGCAGTTCTGGAATGGAACCCACAAGGCAATCAATCCAGAGACAGGCCTAAAATGACCTGGCGCAGGACGCTCAACCGTGAAACCGGGAAGTCCATCATCGAGCTTCGAGCAATAGCGCGAAACAGAGATCATTGGAAATCCTATGTTAATAACTTATGTGTAAATTATGAATATGTTCTTAATAATAATAATCAGGGCCGACGAGATGGGGGAAAAGTTGGATTCCCCAGGCCCGGAGTTTTCTCAGGGACCATGTGTAACTAGTGTCGTACTGAGTCAAGCTAGAACTGCTATATTATCCCCCTGAACCCAGATTTTCTTTTTCTTCGAGGAACAGGCAATACGGATAGAACCGACAATGTGGACAGATGGGTGGAAAAATGGATAGACAGTCAGATGAATATTGCTAAATCAATTTCTTTGCTTTTACTCATATCTTTGATACAAACTTTGTAGGGTCTGACTCGATACTTGAATCTTCAAGCAAACCAAAATTTGTATACCTTATTTAATAATACTATACTTTAAATACATATAAAATGATAACAGCGAAGACCCTAAAATGCCCCTTAAGCTTTGATATAATAATAATCCCTCGGACAAGGAACTCTTGAAAACTAAACAACCTTTCTAAAACGCTCAAAATAAAAAACAGTAATCTGTCTTTTTATTCCGGTCAAATTTTAAAACAAAGAGCTCTCTACGTTACCGCATATTTTCTTATGACATAGCTCCATTTAATTTACCACATTACCATCAGCAATCTTCTCATACACTACTTTGCCAATTACTTTTCCTGTAATATAGTACCTTTTTATCCTACCACTTGTTTATTAGATTTGTCAATGCAACAGTTTTTTGTCAAATGGTCATTCCGGCATAATGCCAACTACCAAATGGCCGAACCACCCATAAAAATCATTGGAATTGCAAATAGATTGCCCCGATAAATGACAAAAAGCATATCCTGAACAAATGCGTGCTAACTTGTTGGTGTCACATGCAGTCGATGCGTATAAATTAAAGCAATACCGAGTGGCCATTGTTGGGCATCTTGAATGTCAAAAGTGACACCCTCAGGAACTATACATAGAAAAACTCCACACCGTAGAGTGCACCTGAAGTTGGTGCCGTGAGTTGTTGGCCCAACACAACTTTGACTCAAACCACTGGGAAAACAATAAATTTGCTATTTTGAAGGCACAAAAAAAAAAAAGACCGAGTACATTCATGAAACTATGCGGTCACCCTACACATATGTGGGGCGTACAGGGTTGGGCAAGAAAAATTATGACCACTGTGCTGGACGCACGGTTGAGCATAACATCCGTCGAGTTGCATAAAAAACCATTTCGTTAAGGAACAACTTGCCGGACAGGCTGTAGCCAATAAAAAAGAATAGCAGCAAAATTACAAGCACATGGATAAACCTGATGGGAAACCTGTTTCAAATCCATGGACCGACCGGTGCTATTGAGTGGACGCCATTATGCGCAAGTTGAGGGTGTTTAAGCGGAAAAGGTAAGTGCCGCTGTCGCCGGGCTTTTAGTCAATATCTCAGCCGTATTGCAATTTTTCTTCATTTTTTGCCGCACATGGAAAACAACTTACCCGGAAGTTAAGCTGTTGTTTATGTGTCATAATAAATCATGTTCAATGTACACGAAACAATTCCTGAATTTTCGTAAATGGGTAATGGAAAATGGCACTTCAAATAGTTGCGCAAATAGTTGATATGAGTTTTAGAAATGGCTGTGCTTTCTACAAACTGGAATTTTCTCAGGGTTGATCCACTAAAGATCAAGTTTTCAAAGGCTGCTCCTTTTGGGAATGGTCACAAACTCTTTATCTGTAAAAAGAAAAACACATTTAAAGTTAAGTTTGTTTTAGAAACTATAAGCTATCGGGATTTAAATTAATTTTTTAAATTCTATTTTGGTACAGTACTTGGGAACTCTAAAAAACTTCCAAGTACCAAATTTGATATCATCAGAAACATTTAAAACTATTGGTTTTTTTCGAGGTACTCGGTAATATCCCAAACTCATCTTATAAGGTTATAAGGTAGGTATATAATCTTAAAGCTTGGTGGCTCTAGATTTAATTTCTTATTAGCTTTTCTTTTTGCATTTTTCATGACCGTCATAAATGTAGCCTTTTTTAATTCTTTTAAATTTACCATTAAAGCAAAACTTATCCTTAATCTAGTCAAGACGTTTCCCAAACATTTGGTAAGTAAAAACAATTCAAATATTTGAAGTTTAAGCAAATAAAAAAAGTTTCCCTCCTTATCCACAAATAACTTGATCATGTCAACGGGCAATACGTTTCCACCCTCTTACCATTAATATATTCACATATTCTCCAGCCGCAAGTCCCACTTGACACATTTTAAGCGTTTCTAAATGCAAATAGAAGAAGTCACTTAAAAAGAATTATGCCGCCCACATTTGTCAGGCACAGCCTTAGAGAAATAAAAATAAAATAAAAAATACCAAATGTGTTAATGTGTGCCTGAAACGTTTTCAGAATTCATGTCAATTTTTATAAGGTACAAAGATAGCTTTTCGCGTTGGAGGCTTTTCCCGTGTCAGTTACAGTGATTGCTGGAACAAGTCCCCAGAGATGATGCATGCTCAAGTCCTCTAACCACAAATGGCTGTTACGTGTTTGTGTTCCAAGGAACAAAAAGTTGTCTGCTTCTTTGCAATGCACAAAAAATAAATAGAGGGAATATATAAACTTTTATTTATTGAGTTACTTTTTTTTAAGTAAACTCGTATGGTTCGTTATGAAACTATGTAGTATAAACGCTACAGAGCACTTTTGAGAAAAGAAGGATGAACTCAAAAATTTATTCGGGTGGAGTTCCTACTTCACGATTCCCTGTTGCAATTAATTTTATTTGAATTCATAACCGATTTTTTCTAAAAATTCACCCTTGATTTCAGACCTGAGTTTCAAAAACGAATCAGCACTGAACTCATGTCCGATTTTTTGAAAAATTTAAACCTGATTTTAGGCCTTATTTTTCAAAGTCAATCAGCACTGAATTTATAGCTGATTCTTAAGGCTAAGGTGCAGATCTGAAAGAATACTAGATGGATGTGATAAATTCAGCGACAAATAAATGTGTAGATGTATGGCTGGTACTGAAAATTCAGGCATGATCTCATGACTAATTCAGGCCTGAGCCGAGCTGAAGGGACTTTTTACGTTGGGGCTTATGGATCTCGGATTCGGATTCATATTAACAGTTCTGTGTGTCTGTGTTAATAAGATAACATAAGAAAAGATGTTACCTAAAGACTCGGTTTTTTGTGGTCGCTTAAAGAAACCCTCATGCTTTAGAGATAACCTCTAAAATAATATTGTATTGGCTTATTATGTGGTGGTATAGTGTACCCCAAATTCAAATTAGGGCATTGTGACCATACAAATTAATATAAGTCTTAGTGCGCAGACCGGTCACAAGAGGTACCCCTCAAGGAGGGGTCCTATCTCCTCTCTTGTGAGTTCTAGCGATGAACAAACTCTTGCGGAACCTAGAAGAGAGTAGACATAAAGTTGTCGCCTATGCCGACGATGTTACCTTGGTTGTAAGGGGGAAATTTCCGAACGCCCTCTGCGAAGTCATGCAAAGACTACTACTACTACTGAATGAAGTCTATCGGTGGTCCAAAGCATGTGAGCTAGGTGTTAACGCCAGAGAATCTTCAGATCTAGCCATAAGCTGTAGAGGACACTCGACTATTCTGCGCCAATTTCCGCAAATTCCTAGAACCACCGACTTTTCTAACTCAACAGAGTTATTCTTAGACAAACCGTTCAATAAAAGTTTCCCATCTCGTGAAGATTGGGACAATGGTATACCAGACTGCAATTGCAAGATTATCATTTTTACGGACGGATCTAAGCTCAATGATCAAGTGGGAGGGGGTGCCTATTCGGAATCGTTGGGCATTAACGAATCCTTCCGCTTACAAGATCATCGTAGTGTTTTCCAAGCAGAAGTCATAGCTATAATGGAAAGTATTCTCAGAATTAAGAATCGTGTTTTAACCGAAAGGGAAATTCAGATCTGTTCTGACAGTCAGGCTGCCTTAAAAGCACTACAGTCAGTAAGGCTCACATCCAGAACAGTAATGGAATGTTTCGAGCTTTTACAAGATGCTACTTTATACTTCACCAAAAATCTGCATTGGGTACCAGGCCACTGAGATATCGTTGGCAATTGTAAGGCAGAACTAGCTAAACGGTACCACTTCAGCCGGATAAGGCGTTGGTATCTATACCACTAGCAACGTGTTAATTGTTAATAGATAGAAATATCATTAACAAACCTGTATTATTAGTAGGAAAACTTGGCCGCAATGGAGCTTGAATAGAATCAAGCAACTTTTAAAACTCAACTGACTTGACATAAGAGCCACGATAGGGGCTCTCATGGGCATTGTCTTATTACTACTATAGAAGCTGTCAGGAGGCAGATGAGGAGGAAACAGTGAACATGGTCCTATGCAGAAGGAGAGTGAATACACTGGGTTCCGAAACTTTTGGGAATATTACTAAAATTGCAAAAATCAGAATAAATAATTCTTAATTAACTAATTCGTTTATTAAATCGACAGGTTGGTTCAAAGAGGATACAGTAGAATAGAGGATTGACTCAGGTGGCATCACAACGGGCCTTTCATAGGCCTAGGTGTGTCGAAATGGCAACCACTTCTACTACCTACTAAGATAGGGTTACTATATGCCCGCTTTTAAGCGAAAATCTTCGTTTTTTCAGTCGATTTCCGATTAGACCGATAAACTTCTGCATATATAATTTTATATCTTTTGTCATATACATTTTATATTTATACCAGATCTGCAATTTAAGGTTTAAAATCATGTTTTCTGCCCCAAGACGACCCCCTATAATCATAAAAAAATTCTTTCTGAACTGGCTTTTTAAATGTTTTTGGTATTTTCATGAAAAACTGTTAGCGTAAGAAGAAGTAAAAAGATTCGAACACAAATTTTTGCCATTAAAAGTTAAAAGTATTCTCTCGAAAACCCGCATGGATTGTGCTTTTTTCAGTCGGACCATCTGGTAACCCAAAACAACCAAAAAAAAAACACTAAAAAACAGATAAAAAGTCTTTTCATTGAATGCAGAGTTCTTTTATGGATAACTAGGCATTATCATCCGCAAATGGCGGATGGAGGATTCTATGCATCAATTTAGACCCAATTAAACCCCTTTAAAGCCCTGTAGTCTTTGTCTTCTTTCTTTAAAAATCCTTAAACGTCGAAACATAAATGTAAAAGAATTACAAAATTTTGTTAGTTCGAACTTATGGTCGCATATGGCACTTTTTTCTTCATCAAGAACTTCTTGGCAACAACAAATTTTTAGATATTCTCCCAAGCTATTTAACATTCAGCGCGAAATGTTTGCATTGCAACTGATTCGTTCATTCGTTTAAGTTCGTTCGCGCAGCAAATGCTGCAATTTTGTGAATTCCTACAAGTTCCAAAAACTTCTGCACAATATGTTGCTTCTTGCAGCATATCGTAGAATGGAATTATGCAAAACAAAATAAGAAATAGAATTTCATTTGAAATTCAAGATTTTCGTTAGTTTCGGCGACTGTACGTGGACTGAGACAAGCTTCATTCTCATGCAGTCGTCGTGCCACAAAGTGGATATTGATATTTTGTCCTTAAATTTTGTTATTTATGTGGACCCAACAGAAAAAAAACAAAAAAATGCTTCTACTTTGGGAGTCGGAGCAGAAGTTTACAATTTGCACAAGCAAACGACATTTTTGCCAAGTTGTGCAAATTTAACGCGACATTGTTTTGTGGCACAGGACTCGAAACTAACATCCTGTGGTGGAGTATTTGTATTTGTGGCTTTGTGGGTGTGGCAGCTGGGTCGTCTCGCCCACCGATTGTCAAGCCCATTGACATGCAAGTCGTGTGTCAGAGCAGAGGCCGCCGCTTAACTTTGACAGACCAAATAACCCCACGCATTGGGGCAAGTTTTGTCATAAATTTTGCTACATTTTCCACACGTTTTGTGGAAAGAGTGGAAAAACAACCCGACTAAAGCTTAGAAATGGAAGCACTGGAATTTTTTTCAATTGTAACAAATTTATTTTAATAAAGCGTGAAATTTATGACTGACAAATTGAATTTGCGAAAATTGAGTAATATTTTTATAGTAAACTTTGGGTTAGAAAGAGTTTAGAGAGAAATAAAATACCTTAAATATTTTAAAGGAAATGTTTTTAAAAATTTGCTGCTGCCTTTATTGGTCATTCGTCTAGGTATACCAGACTTTTCTTTCTATTGTACTATCCAAAAAAAAAAGGAAGTCGCTATCGTAGGGAGTAATAACCAGGAGTTTTCAGTTTTTTAGAGTACCTAAGCATTGTACCAAATTTGAACAAAGACTGTTGACTATATCATATAGCTCCTATAGGGCCGAAATTTTAATAAAATCAGTAGACTATATCATATAGCTCCCATAGGACGAATCGCTCCAAATAAAACGTTTTTTATACAAAATTCTTTGTGTTCCGTTTGTTTGTAAAAATATTTGAACTAAATTCGGCATTCAGATCTTTTTTAAGGTATTTAAGCACTGTGTCAAATTTGATCGAAATCGCTTTACTATATCATATAGCTGCCATAGGAACAAACGGAACAAACAAAATTTGCTTAAAAATTCTTCTGTTTTTGGTTTTTTATGAAGGAGTCGGATTTTATTGCAAGCTAGTGGTACAAGTTATCCCAAAGTCGTCCGCGCCCTACTTTATGACGCTATTTTTTTAATTTATATTATATTAATGGGTAATAAATATAAAATTAAGTCCTACCCAAATCGATATTCATGCCAAGTCTTGGAATAAGCAGTACATTAAAGACAATTATGGTGACTACATCTTTTCATAAAATGGCTACAAAAGATATTTAAAAGAACCATACAAGTTTGGTTGTGATCTCCTATAACTTCCGATGCTTCTCACGAATTTTTATATAAAACTTCATCCTTAGATGGACAATCTATGAAAGAAATGTCTTTTTGAGATTTGCTACGACTAAAAAACTTAGAAGGTATTCACAAAATTCTGTTAGGCGGAAAGTCGAGTCACCTTGTGAAAAATCATAATATTAGTACCTTACCTTACCCTTCTATCTTTACCACTAAAAAACTTTTGAATATACATTCCAATTTATAAAAAAATGACAGCAACAAAATTAACATTTTCAAAGGAATATAAAATGTCCTTGTTAAGATAGCTCAAACCATATATATAATACATCAAAGCTTCTCCAACATTTCGAGGCCTTTTTTGTGAAGCGCTTTGACCTTTCCTTTAAAATTACTCTGAGCTGCAGCAATCACTTTCGAATTAGAGACAAATCGTTTAACCTGGAGCATTTTTTGTAAGTCTGCAAACCATTTATAGTTGCCGTGGGCTAAATCTGATGAATAATATGGTGGATGCGGTAGAAATTCGAAGTGCAGTTCGTGCAATTTTTGCATTGTTACAAGAAACTTGTCTCATTATTGCTGTTTTTGATCCATTTTTAGTACAAGCGGTACCCACTTCGGTCATAGCTTTCTTATAGACAAATAATCGTGAAAAATATGTCCAACTTGTCGCATCACATGCCAGCTATCTCACCTAACTTTCTATCCTGTCCTCCAAAACAACTTCTTGAATTTTTCGAATATTTTCTGGAGTCACAGCTTCACTTAGGCGGACAGAGCATGGCACATCATCGGTGGTTATATAACCACATTCAGAATACCATGTTTCAATGGTTGCACAAAAGCAAAACCCCTTTAGCGGCCTCTATAGGCTAGCGACTATCATCCCATAGGTTGTGGGTTTGAATCCCACGTTATGCATGTTGCTGAATTAATTGCTTTCTTTTTTTCATAATTTGTTCTGTCTATTCAATGTCATTATCACTGATTCCCATTATCTGTATCAAAAAGGGACTGTTCTTAGGCTAAGCACCAACTGCCGCCTTTCCAAACAACCCCTTTACCTTTGGGGCTAATGGTTGTTTGTGATTTTTCTATATGTTTCCAGCCGGGAAATTTTCAGGTGATATGTTATACATATTAATTTAATTATTTTACAAAAAAAAGTTTAAAAAGAATAGTCAGCAACAAACAGATATAAAAAAAAACGTAAATGATGCACCTTATGGCAAGTTTTCTGCTCTTAGATTCTTTGGTCTTACAGAAACAGAGATGGGACAGACAGACGGATTAACTGTTACCGTGGTGATCATAATTGTTGTGCGGTCTTGCTTATTGTCTTCTACCATTAGCTTTCCATACAAATATACTTATGCAGGTACATCTCTCTAGTTTAATATGCCTTGCTTTCGAAGTTCCTGACAAAACTAACTATACTCCAGTCTTCAGACTTGCAAAAAATTGATATTTGGTACAAGAAATATAGTGGTAGCACCATATAACACCCAAGTCATCATTAAAAACATCCATTCCTATACACTTAGGCAAGATTGACCCCCAGGAGATCAATAGGTTCGTAAAATGCATAAAGCAACGCTAATAAGTCTATAAAAAACATAATGACAGGCTTAAGAAGCATAATAAAAAGTACAAAAAGCATTTTTTCTTACCAAACTCCTTTTTTAACAAGTGTCCAAATAATTTTTGTGCGTCATAAAGTAATTTATTGATGCGCTTGTTAAGTTTTTATCTGCAACAATTAAGATTTATTAATTTGTACTTTTGAATTCAATATGCAAACAAATTAGATACGTTTTGATACCTTTGTGAAAAGTTATAGCATGTTAAACTCACAGTTTTTTGGTGTCCGAATAGTTTGTCTGTCCACTGCAGGTACTCCAATATTTCTTGCACCCAAAGTGTTTGACAACATCCTCCTTTAAGGCCAATAGAGTCCTACACACATCCACAATTTAAGCCGCTTTGGACTTACAAACGTATAAGGCGTTATGCTCTAAAGGATTGTATAGAAAAAACAATATTTTTTTCTTGTGAAAAGTGGTAATTTCTTTGTATCAACGATTACTTACCAGCCAGCCCACACTCGTACAAAGCCGCCTTTTTCATAAATAAGTTACTTAAATATCTGTTGATATTCTTAAAAGGCTACATAATTTGTTTACTATGCAAACGCTTTAAGGATTCGCCATGTCGGCATTCAGTAGTTTGCAAAAGCAACAACAAATGCATTAATAAAATGCACAACTTGTTGCGACACGTACAAAATTTACCAAACAAACATTTTTGTCCATCTTAATTAAACAATTGCACGTTTGGTGTTAACTTGCTTTATATATAGCATAAATACATAACATGTAAATCAATAAACACAATTTAAAAACACTATTTAATTATTATTTTAACGCGCAACACATTTAATACATTTTAACGCGTCCGTTTTGCTTATTTTCTCTTACAGCTTTGCCAACCACTTGCACTGCCTCTTATTGTTATTGTAAACTAAAGCAGTTGGCAACAATTTTGCAACAGCTGATTACACAATAGGAACAATGGTAAAAAGGAATCCAATAAGAATAAATCAAGTCGCGGTCGGTTACGCGCTGCGCTTTTATTAATATATAAATAGTTTACGCGTTGCCAAAAAGTGTTTCAGTGTTTTAAATCAATTGTTTAATGTGTAAGCATTAATTGGCATAAGTTAATAACTATGTGCAAGTATTTAAATAGTCATTTAAGCAAAATAAAAAAGTGCATATAAAAATTGGCGCTGAAATGTAGAAAGAGAAGGTCAATCAAAATTGTCAATGCTGTGCGTGGGTGTAAAAAGATGCGCTAGTGCAAATTGTGTTTGTTTTTTGTGAGGTAAATGTTAATGGTATAAGTGTAAGAAAGCGATCGTGCGTGCGTGTGTGTGATTGCACAATAGGAAGAATGGAAAAAAGCAAACCAAAAAGAATAAATCAAGTCACAGTCGGTTACGCGCTGCGCTTTTGTTAATAATTAAATAGTTTGCGCGTTGCCAAAAAGTATTTAGTGTTTTAAATCAATTGTTTAATATATAAGCAATAATTGGCATAAGTTAATAACTATGTGCAAGTGTTTAAATACTTATTTAAGCAAAATAAAAAAAGTGCATATAAAAATTGGGGCTGAAATGTAGAAAGAGAAGGCCCACCAAAATTGTCAATGCTGTGCGTGGGTGTAAAAAGATGCGCTAGTGCAAATTGTGTTTATTTTTTGTTTTTTTTTCTGTGTGGTTAATGTTAATGTTATAAGTGTAAATATGTGGTGCTTGTGTGTGTGTTAAAAGATGCGCGTATGGAAATTTTGTTGTTTTTTTTCTGTGCGGTACATGTTAAAATTATAAGTGCAAGAATACGATCGTGCGTGTGTGTGTGTGTGTGTAAGAAGATGCGCGTATGGAAATTGTGAATTTTTGTTTTGTTTTTTTTCTGTGCGGTAAATGTTAATGTGTTAAATGCAACCGTATGTGTGTGCGATGCGCGTTTTCTTTTTGTTTCTTCTAGTCATGTATTAGTGCAACGGCGCGTCCAATTTTTGTTTTATGTAAATGGAAATATTAAGTAAAGCAGTTTGTCCTGCTCTTTTGTGTTTTAATATACGCGTATTTTTACATGAGTGGGAGTAGTGCGTTCGTTAACTAGTAAACATTGTAAATAAATCTGGCATGCAAATAAAATTTAAATAAAAGTTTATTGCAAATAATGTTTAGCAAAAAAGAAACGTTTGTGCAGGTAAGTGAGCATGCTCGTTTGTAAAGTAAATACATACATACGTGAAAATAATAATATTTTAATAGAGCAGCTGCACTAGCTAGCTCTAAGGATCTATTGTGTCCCTATCAGCTGTTAAGCCGCCAGACGCTCCAAAAACAAAAATCTTTTTAACTTTATATTTAATAGTTTAAGCGTGTTACTTTATTTAGATTCTTTCCCATCTTATGCCACGGGTACACAGAGCTCTAACATGAGCTTACATGTCATGAAATTACTAGAGATGTCTATATACCCATGTCCGTCCGTCAGTCTTTCCGTCCGTCAGTCTGTCCGTCCGTCAGTCTGTCCGTCTGCGCGTTTGAACGCCTACATCTCAGAGATGGTAAGAGCTAGCGTAACCAAACTTTCACATTAGATCCCATATTATTCCATAGGAGACAAGTTTATTTTATTTTTTTATATGGGGTTTAAATCATATAGCTCCCATAGGAGAGTTTCATTCGATATCGAAAAAAAACAAAAGTTTTAGATGGATAATTCGTTTTTGGTTTTTTATGAAGGAGTGTCCGAACCCGAATTTACGTACGCCATTTTCTTATTTAAAGATTTTTTCGGAAAAATGCTTAGTTGAAATTTTTAGCCAATATGAAGTTAAGAACAAAAGTCTAAAGATTCTTGGGCACTAGTGTTATTTTGCTATATTTACCAAATTTGTTCAAGAATGAGCAAGAGAAAAAAATATTTTAAGTCCCGCTATATTAATGCTTCATAAATTAAGTAATCGTTTTTAAAAAATCCTTTAAACTACACAATCTTTAAAAAAAACGCTTGTAAGCTTTCATTTAATACTTTGCCTTAGAACGCATAAAAATTTGTTCATGACTCTTGAGCGTTAACCATTTTTTTCAGTACTCTTTTATGACGTCATCTCAAATATAAAAACCTTACATCAAATGATTTGTTATGGCTGTAACGGTTACTGCCATACTTGAGCTGGTCATAAGCCAAATTTAATTTGTTCCCATATGACATTTACGTGAATATTCAAATAACTCCGTTTGTTCTACTTCAGTGGATTTGATGTCCTTTGGAGCTGCGCAAAAAAATGTCACAAAGGAGTGCGCTGCCTCATTGCGCCTTTGGGGGTTGGCTTTTGTATGATACATAAAGAAAGGTTTCGCTAGATTAATTTAGGGTCATGCATATAATATAATTTTTTATGTGACTGGCCTTAAATTGGGAGGGTGGGAGCTGAGTTTGTGGTTAACTTTATAACCGCAATCAAGTGGGCAGAGTTGCTGGCAGTCGAGTTGCTATTTTGAGAAAGCTTAAAAAAACCCACATATGTGAGTTATTTATGACTGGGAATATCTTTGCTACAGTTTCTAATCCTTTTTCCTAAATTAATTTATTGCCTAATGTTGCAACCATATGTGGCACAAAAGTTTTGCTAATTACTGAAAAAGACTTCTGAATTACAACTAGCAAATATTGCTTGATGAATTTATTATGGGGCTTAAGTAAGCAGAAGGCAAGAAAGGAGACCTTAAGGCTTAGTTCTAATAATAATTGGTAAGAAACTTTTAAAAAAAATTTAGAAAAAAAGATATTTACGTATAATTTTGACACAACGTCTTGGTTAAAAAACTATTAATTATTGAAAAATTGTATCTTAACATTGCTTAACTGTACGAACTTTTGAAGGTAAAGAGTCTATCTGGATAAGGTATTGGAAACTGCGCCCATAGATTTTTATACCCTGTACCGTATGGTACAGAGGGTATATTAAGTTTGTGCACGCCGAAAATGTATGTAACATATAGAAGGAGTCGTCGGAGACACCCCAAAGTTACATAAAATATGATCAGGGCGACTAGAAAAGTCGATATACCCATGCCCGTCTGTCCGTCCGCCCGCCCGTCTGCCCGTTTGAACGACTAGATCTCAGAGATGGTAAGAGCTAGAGTAACCAAAATTTTTCATTAGATCCCATATTATTCCATAGGAGTCAAGTTGTTTTTTTTTTGTATCAGGGCTATATTATATAGCTACCATAGGGGTGTTTCAGACGACTTCGAAAAAAAAAGTTTTAGATGAATATTTCGTTTGTTTATGAAGATATCGTAACCAAATTTGGCATTCGAATCGGTTCAAAAAAGTTTTTTATACAAAATTCGTTGTGTTATATACTATATCATATAGCCCCCATGGAAACGATCGGTAACAAAAAAATGTTTTCTTAAAAATTCTACCGCTTTTGGTTTTTTATGAAGGAACCGGTTTTTATTGGAAGCTAGTGGTACAGGGTATCCCAAAGGCGTCCGGGTCCGACTTTACGTACGCCATTTTTTTACTTTATTTTTAATAGGCATATAAATCTGCAAATTTTAGTCGATATTTTTATTGTTCGAAAGTTAAGTCGATTAATTACATGTATCTAATGTTATGTTAAACACACAGATATCGGCTCAATTCGATAGATATTAGCCTGAAGAATTTTTAAGCCTCACTTTTGGTTCATTTTGAGTCTTTAGCATTTATGGTCTCTGAAATGAAATACATGGCTGAATCACTAGCCGAGGTTTTGATAACCATTTTGGTGTATATATTCATACTTAATGCTCTGCCACAACTCCTAGAACCAATGGTTTAAAGTTTGCAGGAATTGGAAAGTTACATTTTGCGTACTATACTAATCCTTATACAACTTTAGCTTCTGATAACAATATACCACCCACCCCATATCATAAAAATGATTAATGACTTCCAAATAGTGTGGTCAGTGGTTCAGTCAGCGATTCGCCATGGCTTGGTCGTTTCCTGACTTGACCTCATAGTTGCCGGACATGTGACTTACTCCAAGAACACATCCCGTCATATCAAGTCTCGTTAAGTATGTGCGCATGTTTTATATTATTTCAAATGGACAAACACTAAACACTCCATAAATAAAACCATTAGATGAGCCATTAATATGCCCAAAGCCTAGCTAAAAAAAAAAAACAAATCCAAATCAGTAAAGCATTTTGGTTTTTTATCATTTTTATGTGCGCCTTGAGTGTTTGGGCGTGTGTCTGACATACGAAATCAAATAAATCTTCATGTTTATAAATCAGAGCGTGATTATATGCCCAAGAGGCTGCTCATAAAAACACCTACTCGAAGAGCGATACTTTCAAGCAACTGGTCCACTATTCATATTAAAGCTACTCTGTCTGAAATCTGAATCGATATCTTCAACTGACAGACCCCTCTAGTAACAAGTTGCTCTTGATAAATAGTTACAAAAGGCATTCAAGTTATATAAGTTCAATGTCACATTTTGTGCCATTTTTAATATGCAAATAATTTGTTGGCCAAATGGCAACCAACTGTGACCCAGCTGATGACAAAGCCCAGCGCAGCCCCCCCAACTCAAATCTCTCAAACCACTGGAAATCTATTCAAAAGTCAAGTTGACAACAATATGGTCTCAGCACAACAACAATAACAACTAAGACAGGCCTACTTTTCCATAAGAAAAGAGAGCTGCTGCACTTGAACATGGATGGAAATCAAAAGGAAATGGCCAGCACATGGGCCAGTCAGTGTTGCTGTCAGAGATTCATATAGCCGCCATATTGGCGGGGCACATTTGAATATGACACACTCTTGACAGCTGTGGTGCTCCGGTCTTTGGTACGGGCGGGGGTTGCTCTGATGATGCGTGCATTGTGCACATTTGACGTTTGGTTTATTAATCAGTTTGGCCTCAGGCCACTTTTTGGGCCAGGGCAACAGCAGTCGCAATTTTCTACAAATGAATAATTTTTGTGTTAAAAAAGAAACGCAGCAGGCACAAGCCAAAGACCCAAAAAAAAAACCCGTGAATAAATGTTGGATTGCAACGAAGCTGCAATACTCTTTAGGGATTGTGGTCAATAATAGAATTTTATAAAGTTGTGCGTTGGAAAACTTTTACCATAAGTGCTAGGAATTTTAAATTCGGAATTGATGAGATGGAGTTTTGACTATACAGTTGTATACCTGAGCATCAGCAGCGTATTTAGCTTTTAGTTTCGGGCGACCTACTTTTTGGTCTTAGCATAATTTTAGACTCAACATCTTTAAAATTTCCAAGTCTTTACACATTAAATGTTCCAGTTTTCAGCTTTGTTGAAATTCATTAAATTTTTTTAGTTCATTTTGACTATTCTTACATTTCATTCTAAGCAAAATATTTTTTTAAATATTTTATTTACAATCTGTCTGTTGACAATAAATAAATTCACTAAATAATATTAAAGAAATAAGTTATTAATCTACAATTTTTTTAAAAGCCACATTTAGCTAAAAATAATAAGGATTCTTATTTTTAAATTATATTTTTTAAGGTTTAAGAAAAAATTATACATTTTTTTGGAGTTTGCCTAATGTGAACAAAAATAAAGGATACAGAAAAGAAGGGAGTTAGAGGAGTTCATTTTTAAAAGTAAAACGCATATATTTGGAATGTTTAGGATACTATAGTCGGTTGAAATTTTTCTTAACTTTGCAAATCCTCAACTGAATACCCAAATTTTGTAAAAAAATTTAATAATCAATAACACAGCCACACTAAAAAAAATATTTTTCGTTTTTACTATATGTTATTGGGGTCGCTGAATCCGAATTCGATGTCCAAAATACCCCAGCACGTCAGGCTTCTGACATAACCTCACAAAACCTCATACAAAATTTTATTCGACTCCTGGTGTCTGACCATGTTTACCATATGTTTTTGGGGTCCAAAAACACCTCCAGACCCGAAAACATTTTTTTTTGTGTGGCTGTGTAATTGGAAAACAATATTTAGTTTCAAACTTATTTGAATTTATTTTTTATCTTTGGATTGAACTTTTTTCTTTTGAAATCCACGGAGCAACATTGAAAAACTTTGGTGCCTTTCTCGCCACCTCTACTCTATAGAAAATCCGGTGATGATGTATTTTAGGAGCATGAGCCTTGATCAAAATTGGCTTATCTGGTTTTTGTCAACGCCGTCTTTCAGAGAGATCTTCCTTGCCACTAATTTGTAAGGCTTCAGAAACCCTTAAAAGCTTTAAGCTTAGATACAAAAGTTTTCTACATTTATTGAAAAGCTTGAATCGGCCAGAAGGAGGGCATTTTTCGACCACGATGAACGTCGAGTCGATATAGCCATATTTGTTCATCCTTATGAAGCTTTCTTCTTTCATTACCCATTCTGTTAAACAGTGTTAAAAAGGAGTTAAGGTAAGGGTAAATTTTAGAAGTTAAGAAAAGAACAGATCGGGATGTGTCAAAGCTTATAAAGAACCCCAATAAAGCAATGTCGATTGTTTAAAATCAAGATCCACAAAAAAATATAACTTCGAACTAGCACTCTTGAGTGAGCAGATTGTATCCGTAATTCTTTTGATTTTGAGATTTGCTAACCTTTCTACAAGCGCAAAATAGTATGCTACGATTTTTGAAAATACTTACAATTTTAGGAATTTTTTTTTGATTTTAAATAATACTATTTTCAGCCATCATTTATTTAGGTAAAGAAAACAACGTTTTTTGTAGTGGAAAAATCTAAATAATTTTACTGGGAGAAAATATTTTTACTCGATTTTTTAGATCCGTATAATTCCAAAAGACTATGCTACGATTTTTGAAAATACTTACAATTTTAAGAATTTATTTTGGAATTTAAATAATACTTTTTTCAGCCATCACTTATTTTTCGATAATCATTCAAATTTTAAGGTAAATTTACTAGAACAAAATATTTTCTCTCGATATTTTTAAATCCGTATAATTCCAAAAGAGTATGCTTCGATTTTTGAAAATACTTACAATTTCAAGAATTTATTTTGAAATTTAAATAATACTTTTTTCAGCCACCATTTTTTTTTTCGATATTCATTTAAATTTTAAGGTAAAGAAAACAAAGTTTTTTGTAATGACAAAACATTTGATTTGCTTGAGAATCTTTGTGTTGTGTTCTCGACTATCTACGTAATGTATATTCTACATCCGTCCTGAAATGTATGCATCCGAAAAATGTAGAAAAACGGCAATCTTTTAGATTTAAATAATTTTTCACTAAGGCCTATTTTATGTCGAAATAAAAAAGGTAACTTTTGTTCCTATTCGAAATTTGCAGTGCACTTGCTCTAAGTTGCTTAAATATTCAAAAAGAAACTGGGATTTTAATAATTTTGGTAGTAAGACTACCCTGAACCCGCGAACTTTACCTACTTTTTGAGAGTCAGTCATTTATATACATGGAATTATTTTTAAAGATTTTTGTGTTATTTAAAAATATGTGAATTCGAATTTGTTTTAGTGTCTAGGCTAACATTTCTTATTTATGAGTAAATATTCGCTATAAAATGTTTTAGAATACCAAATCTCTATCGGCTTAAATTCACAAATTTTGAAACAAATTAGAATTAAGGACTTTCACAAGTAATGCTGCTGCGGAAAACGTAAAACGCTTTATTGCGTTACGAAGTTCCCGATAAACGTATAATACCCCTTACAAGAATTAAAAACAAAAACCAGAAAATGAAAACGCTGGAATTTTTTTTCTTGTCGTCGTCGCTCTTTCGAATTTTAATTTCTGAAACCCAAATGCACAACAAACAGCAAGGACAGCAAGGACCACAAAAGAAAAAGTCAAACAAATGTCAGTCGCGTGTTAATCAAGTGTAAATAAATGGCGCAAAGATTAGAGAGACCCGAAACAAAAAAAAATATAAATAAAGTTGTGAAAAACCGCAAAAAGCGTACGCAAAATAAATAGAACAATAAAAAAAATGGGGTGTGACGAGGGTTGAACCAAAAATATACCAAATAAAAACACGGAAAAAAATCCGAAAACATTTAATGGTTTTTTAAATGTTTTTTAAATGTGCGTGAAAATCTGTCAGCTTGTTTGTGACCGAGCGAACTTCAAAGCTTTAAGGTTTATATACAACTTCCGACTAAACCGAAATTCATGCAAATTAGCCGCCAATGTTGTTATCATAAGTCCAAGGCGTTTTGTTATTCCAACACCACACCACAAGGAAGCCCCAGCAACGCCTACCAAAAATAAATGTTTTGCAAGTTGTCCTTTTTGTTGAAGGCGCAGACAACCCCAAGACATCCCAAACTGGTGTTGATGATACTATTATCTTAAATAGCGGCTGGGCATAGCCCGTAAGTTGTCAGCAGCGCATCTATAGAAGCCATCGCCAGCCGCCCGCCACTTGAATTGTTCCTTTCACATTTACAATTCATGGATATTCTGGTGAGAAGAAAAAAATCGTTTTATTGGCTTTAAAGTCCTTTTTGCGGGCGCTACAACAACAAATGTTGTGGCGACAAGGACAATCAGAGAGCACATAAACCGCAAATAAGTTTAACATTGTGCAACATTTTCGTTTGTCCAGAGGAGGACGCAGTCCCATTGTTATTGTATTTGCTGTGATTTGTGTGGCTTTATGCAAGAGCTTGAATTTTAAAATTTCTCGGGGGTTACAACGCACAGTGGAACCAGTTCATGAGTGAAAGTGAGCAAAAATTTAGCTTAAAACTTTAGAATGTGCTTCACAAACATTCAAAAAAGTTTAATTCCTCCGTAAATTCTCGAAATGTACAAACAAATTTCTGACAATTTTAATATGCCTTGCTGACATAATAGTCCTCCTTCAAATTGTTTAATGTTTTAAAGATTTTTTTTCAACTAAAAGCAAGATCTTTACTTTATATAATAGAAATTGCCTACAAGCTATATTAAAATACTAGTAAGCCCGGCAGACGTTGTCCTGCCCAAACTTTTTAAATACTGAATGAGTGTATAAACATCGTAAGATTCTCTAGTTACTTTATCTAGACAATCATAAGATTTTTTGGATTAGTTGACTTTCATAATTCTCTAGAGCCTCTATGGACGAAATTAACTATTCTAAAGAGAGCTCGCATCTCTAATAAATTCATGTCCCCATGTCCCCACAGAAACTGCATTTCAACCCCTTTGCGACTGCGCTTCTGTCTGCACTTAACTTCCAATACGCGGTGTTGAACAATTTTCTACTATGCTATTTTCACGATATTCATAAAAATACGTAAATCTCCATACACACAAACACATCGAAATAGGCTTAAAACCTCCGTATTGACCACTTCTAACCACGCAATACTCAGATTTGAAATTCATCGAGCGTTCAGAGAACATCCGTAACACGCAAAACATACGTTTCTTTTATATACATAGATTTTGAAAGAAAAAAATTATTGGGTTAACTAGCTGAACTCCAAATCCAATTTCAAGTAAAAAAAAATATTTTCAATTAAGACTTTTTTATCTAAGCCTTTAACTTTTGTTTAACATTGAAGAAATTGGTTGAAATATATTTTTGATTATGCTCAAGTTTAAGAACTATGTACTAAGTTTCTTCATCCATTGAAGAGAATTTTTGTTTTTTACCAAAATATACTTTTTCGGAATCTTACACTTCAGTAGAAGCTCGTTCGAAGCGGAGTCAATTTATGAGAATATCTCAATTATCGTTTAAGAAGCTTCTGCAGGACTGACATACAGCCCTGTTTCAATTTAAAATTTAGTGTTTCAGAGCACAATTCGGAATTAGTTCATGAACATAGTATGACGCGTAACTTCTTAGTTGAAAATAGATCTATATCTAAATTTAAGAAATTTTAACATATTTATTCTTACAGCACATATTTTGCAATTGTATTATGTTAATTTAAAAAAAATTGAAAATTAATCCTTATATTGAATGCTCCTTTCATTGATCTTACAGCTTGACATACATATGTATGATGTACAAGGTATATAACTCTTAGGATATACGATCCTTAGTTGAGCATGAATCTGAATATGAGCGATCTCACAAATAGGTATTTTGGAAAATTCAAATATAGTAATATGATGAAAACTCTACAATTATTCTAACAAATTGAAATCAGATTAAATTGTATACATCTTATAATATTACTTTTACGTACTTATTAAGGAATTGTACAATGTTTATTCGCAATGGGATAGTGTAACGTTCTCAATCGTTTTCGTCGGTTGCCTGGTCAACCATTTTATTAAAATTTCAAAGACAAATATTTTTGTTCTTTTAGAAATTAAGAATTTTGCTTTCTCATAGTTTATTACAGAGTGCTTAAGCATTTATTCATGTCCCTTTATACGGTCTATTTTTAACACAGTTTTTTTCGGAACGTATAAACAGAGTTAGGAGCGAATAGTTTTGGAAGTTAGTTTTTCACAAACTGATTACTCGTGTTCATAAGCAGCATTTTACTTTTGCTGCTTCGATTTGGCAACTGGTCTATGTAATTAGGTAGTGATGCTTTTAGTTTATAAATGTGCTTATACAATGGTCGCAGAGAGTGAGGGCAAGCTATAGCCAATATATTATGCACATAATAATTTATTTTTATAATTATTTTATAAGTATAATTTTACTCCTAAAACGAAAAGCTTATGACTTTGTCTAAATTCGCGGTCAACCAATTTTTTATTGAGTGGCCCAATTTTTGGACATTTCAAATGCATGGTAAAAATGGTTACATTAATAAGTTTAAAAGGTCTTTATTAAGAGCTTATTGTTAAGCCTGTCAGTTTCTAATTTAAAGTCAAGGAACATTAAAACAAAACCTAAATGATCCAATAACATTTCTATATATGATATATCAGCCGATAATATCAATTATTATGATCCAACGTTGACATAGAAATAAATCGCTACACATTAAATAAAATGTATTATGTGATATTGACACTTTTTAAATGCACGTTTATTTTTGATTACAAGTGAAAACAAAATGAAATTTATGAATAAATAAAAAATCATGCCGACTTACCTGCATAAATTATTCTGTTGTAGTTCATATAAAGAGCAGTATTAGTTTTTTAAATTATGATTTGCTTTTAAAGCAAAATAATAATAAGTCGTCAGTAAATACTTCACTCGTCAAATAAGCATTAACTAATTTGGCTACAGGGCATCACAACAAAAAAAATCAATGATTTCACCACACTTAAAAAAATGGTAAACAAAACACTCACTCTAAAGTAAAACAAGCTGCTTTTAATTCAACACTCAATAGCCATACCGCTTGCACTTATTGACTTCACTGCATTTTAATACAATAAGAAACCAAAGAGAGCAAAGAGACAAATTTTTGCTCTCTAAACACACACATGCAAGCGCTTGCACTAATTGCATAATTATTATATTCACTACACTAAAAAAATATAAAAAAAAAAACAAAATTAACCGACAGTAGCGTGCAATTTTCACCCACGCTCTTTATAAGAATTTATTAATTTTTCTTCCTTTCTACACTTCTCATTGACAACTTTTATGCGCATTTTATTAATTCTATTGATTTATGTACTTATTATAAACAATGGCGGGTATAAGGTAATTATTAACATTATTATAGTATGTTATTATTAAATTTTTGAAACGCGTATACTAATTATTTTCACATTACACTGCAGCGCGTGATCGACCGTGTCAAAGGCGCGATTTACTGATTTTTATGCTTTTGTTTTACGTTACAGTTTGCATTTTTACTTGCTTCTCTCGCTCTCATTTTTTACACTCTCACAATTAATGCGCTCCAACGGCAGGCTTACAGTAGTATGCCGTTACTTTGTTGTTGTTTAGTTAGCTACAAAATAAGATCAAAAGCAGGCGCGGGGTGTTAGAATGACGTACTATCGTTGGTTACGGGAGTGAGGGGGAAGCAAAAGGCGTTAAACACTGCGGCTATACAGAATATGTTATACTTGTGGTAGAAATATGAGAGAATTATACAAACAACAAAGCGAAGCAGCTTAACTCTTTCTCTATTTCTTTTTAAGCTGCTTTCTTATGCGCAAAGGAATTTTTATTGATGTCCTTTTCGCACTAATTATGCATTCGCAGAGTGAATGTGATAAATAAAAGTAACGGTGATGATTAAAGATGTGTTTGTATGAATATTGATAGATACAGTAATAAAATTTAAAACTGAATTCTTTTAAAGGAACTCGGTGAACTGGTTCTTATGAATGGATGTTAGGTATAAATATAAATTATACTCATTTGCATTTTTGGGATAAAAGCACTTTTTAACTTAAGGTGTTGGCACTCGATCCTTTGTCATAAATCACAAATAAATAAAATATAAATAGTTTTTTATAATATGGTAATATTAACCCAAGAAATATGTAAAATCTATAGAACTCTAATAGCTCTTCTAGAGAAAAGAGTTCGAAAATGCTTAAAAAGATAATTTGTATTGAAGAAGTGAGTAAAAAATAAAATTCTTTTAAGAAATGGTAACATTTTCAGGTTGTGCAAGATTATATTATTATTAATATTCATATAACATAATAATGCGTAATATTTTTTTCGGAATTTAATTTAAGGACAATTTTGTGTCCTTTATTATTGATTATTATTTATTTTATTGCTAATTCATTTTTTAAAAGTCTTTATATTAAATAATATACTGCTTTAAGCATAAATCAATTTTAATCAATTATAAAATAAAGACAATCATATCGAAACGGTGCTCGATTCAAATCAGCACTTGATAAATCTCTTCTTGTGCGTCGAAAATAATTTACTTCTTCATCTCTGTTATTCACTCGACCATTTCGCATTGCCAACCGAGCCGTTTCACTGGCTGCCTTGCTTTGCTCTTGAGATTGAGAACGACGAAGTCGATCCATACTAACGCGGCGCTCTTCTCGGGCAATTCCTTGTGCTTCTTCAGTCATTTCATTCGCAATGTTTCGTATCCTTCTTGCATTACGGCTTTGTTGGGAAAGATTCGATCGTCTTGCTCACGGCATTGTTAATGATGATTTAAAGAGAATACAAATTACTGATGATTATATATTTCTTACAAAATTTATATTATCAAATTCTCTACTTAACCATTGACAAAATTACGTTTAGCTGCCATTTGCGTTTTGTTATTCCATGTCAGATGCATTTTTGTTAAACCACGTTTTATAAAGACTTCACGGAAACGCGGTCGAACGGCTTAAAAAAAAGTATCCTATGTTCGTCTCCTGGTTCTAAGCTACTCTGATCCAAATCGGTTCACCCGTTCTTGAGTTATAAATAGTTTAACTTACACCACTTTCTTTTATTTACATATAGAAGATTTACAAAGAGGAAATTTACAAAAAGATTTGATTGAATCTACAAAATACGCATGTCTTTATAATCTGGAAGAAAAACTTACTGTGATTTAGTGACATTAAACATTTCCTCAGGATAGATATGGTCAGAAATGAAGGAATACGTTCAGAAGTAGGGCAGAAGAAGTCGATCAAGAAATCGAGGAGAGACAACGAAAATGGTTCGGACATCTAGATCGCATGGACGAGTCAAGAAAAGCCAAACAGGTACTGGAAATGGGAACGGAAGACAATGCACTGAGAGGAAGACCCCGAAAAGCTTGGGAAAATCGCATCGAGGATGTGGGAAGGATGAAGGGCAGAATCCTGGCAGAGATGAGAAGAGAGAGCCGGAACCGACGTAATTGGAGAAGATGGATATTCCGAGTCTACCCCGGCGCCTAACAGCAAATGGGGATTGAAAAAGAAGAAGAAGAAGAAACATTTCCTCTTAAAATATTTATAAGATGCACAGTTGCTATATTAAAGCCCGCCTTCTGAGATCATATGGATGAAGTCGTTTCAGGCGTCTACTTGGTCTATGAGAGATACTTGCAACAATTCAAAACTTTAAGAGTTATCCCCAAGCAAACTCTCGATTTATCTAACAAGCTTGTTTTTAAGCATGTGAAAACGGACGTTTATTAATGCGGTCTAAGATTTTATAAAATAAAAATAAAAAATTTTTACAAGAAAGAAAACATCGTAAACTAGGACGCTTTGCTTAAAATAATAAGCTTCCTAGAGATAGTGCAAACATCAGCATGTTATGGCGTAGGAAACAAATTCTAATCATTAATAGTCTCTTTTAAGAAAAACCGACATGAATCAGTAGGAACGAGTAAAATAACCAAAAAATCGTTATATTATTTAATTATTAACACACATATTAAAAAAAAAAATTTCTGACGGATGTCCTAAGACCGCACTCTAGTTTTTCATAACTGCATCGCTGCATAAAAGAATTTTTAGTCGACCATCGCGGTTTTCAAGAATTTCTGTTTTAAAGAGATAGCGATAAAGGAAATTTATTTAGAAGTTTAGATAATGCCTTGTGAATCAATACCCCGTAAATGAAGGACTAATAAGTCCATATTATTGTTTCATTCGGCCGTTCTTCGGAAAACGAACCGGATATCATACTCGTAAAAATTTGCCCCACTGTGCTTGCTACATTTCCAAAAAATAAAGGGGTGCAAACAGAGCAATTTGTAGCATCTCTTGTTTTCTTTGGAACTCCAACCCTACCCAACTTAGCACTCACCAAAGTGCTTCAAAGACACAATGCTATCTAATCTTATTTCATATTATTTGTGAGTTAAACTTGCATTTCAGCACTTCCTAGAGGCCAAGAAAACGCTATTGTTCAAACCAAACTCCACAAATTATCTGTAAAGAGTGGAGATTCTTTAAAATCATTGGACTCACTGGCCCAAACCGCCAACAGCCTTAATAATATTTACAGGATACGAAGAAACGCATCAATCATTTGTCAGCCATAAAAATTCGTCACACACGAGTATTAAATTATAAAAAACAGGCTCGGAGGATAAAAAAAGGAATATTGTTAATGGTTCTTTGCAAAACGACCTTGTAAGTTATTGAGGCCTACCGAATTGTAGCCCTATTGGACGCCCTTTACCCGTAAAGCCAGAAGGCATGTGGCAAGCACAAGGTTCAATGGCGGTCACTCCAATGGAGTAGCAAGCATATCCACTTGTAGCCTGTTGAAATCGGTGGGTGGCTTCGGGATGCACTACACCATATACACATTGCACAGTATGTGTCCACACTCAGGATCGAGTGTATGCGTGTGCGCTCATATGTGAACATTTATTGGAAAACATTATTATTTATGACTTTTTGAATGACATCGCTTGAACTTTTCAAGCAATAAAGTAAAGCACAATAACAATGCTCTTGTGGCGGAAATTGTGCGGTCATTTTGAAAAAAAAAATTATATTTTCTATAGAGACTTTTGAATTTTGATTTATGAATATATTCATTAGAAATTTTGGGGAAATCAACAAGGAAATTGTATCAAAATATATACAAGCTAAAATTCTAATGGTTGTAAAATAAATAATTGCGAATATCTTAAATGTCACCAGCATGTGGCATCAATTTAACAATGCCCAATCCGTCACAACGATTAGACAAACTCGCAAAAAAAATCCTTGACGTGGTGGAAACTTAAGAAAAGTTTGATGATGACCCAATGAATAAACGAACATGCGCTTAATAGGATTATAATATTGATTGCCCAACCATACTATACTATATATCAGGGGTGCCACAGAAAACCAATTCGATTCAATTTCGATGCAATTGCAATTCTTGGTGCCACAGACATGGCTAACAACGGTTTTAAAACCGCTCATAGTCTTGTTTGTGGCACCAAGAATTGGAATTGAAATCGAATTGGTTTTCTGTGGCACCCCTGTATATATTATATTATAATATATTTTATTGCAAAAAAAAATTAATAGTTAGTTTTATGTTTAAATATATGAAATTACTTTAATTTCTTAAAAGTTTGTTTAAAAAAGTTTTTAAAATTTAAAAAGAAACCAGGGACCGTAATTCGAATTATATTTAAAATAAAGATCATGAAATAATTATTATTTTTTGTTTTTTTTTCATTCAAATCAAATTTTAACTCTTATTTTTAACATACAAAAAAAATCAAAAATAAAAATTACTGATCAATTTTTATTTAAACAATTTTAAATAAGAGTTACTCTGTAATTTTTATAATAAAAATCTAATATAAAAATTATTGAGCAATTTTTATTTAAAAATTGAAAATAAAAGTTACTCTGTAATCCCTCTATTCTACTATATTATATAGTATGTTCCTTTATAAGGATGCTATAATTCTTAGTGTAGCATGAAATTCTACATCTATTCAAACAAATTGAAATCAGATTGAATTTTTATAACAATTATTAATTTGTGTAAGAATTAGTGTAAATAATTTTAGAAGTTATTTTTTCAAAGACTGATTTTTCATGTTCATAAGCAGAGCTTCACTTTTGGTTGGCTCGATTTGGCAACTGCTTCAATTGGACTCTTTTTAGTGTATATGTGCTTATAATTCACAACTGGTTTAAGCAGAGCTTGATTTATGTGCAAGCTATTAACTAGGTCATATATCACAAATCTGCCACTTCCAAGTCGAAAGACTACGCAAAGAAACGGAGACGCTCGAGAATGTAGAGCGCCTTCCGAAGAAAGCAAAGAAGTCACCAGCTGAAGTTTCAAATTATGAAACTGCAAACACTGGTCAGTCCACTGCCGAGGCCGACGGGAATGCCGATGCCATAGTGGAAGTGGACTCTATGCCAGAGACTGCACAGATGGAAGCCAATACCGTGAAGAAAAACACGCAACACGTCTCGGATATGGCTCCGGAACCAGCGACAGCGTCTGAACTTTGCTGTTCCCAGAAGCTGTGAAAATGGAGTAGATTCGGAGCCTTCGATGAAGAAATTCAAAAAAAATAAAAGATACTACGGCTCGTCCAGTTCCCACGGAAGATAAACGTATTAAATCAGAATTTATAAAAGAATAAAAATATAATATTGTTAAATTAAATAAATAATTTTTGTAAATCTAATAATTTAAAACTGTTTTTGTTGATAACAAAGTAACTTAATTAATTAAAAAAGTGGACAACTAAGTAAGCGAATTTTGAATTTTCGCGGGCTACGTATATTCGAATTTTGATTTTTTTGTGGCGTTATGGTGATACTCATGTCTCTCACTTACGCCGACAAGCTCGGCCATTTTGAATGTTCACTTAATTGTTGACAGCTGCTTTGCTTGCATGTGTTTTGGCTCGTCTTCGATTTTTACCTATTCAAAAAAATGGATCAAAGAACCTGTATAAAATTTTGTGTGAAAAACGAAATTAAGTGCGCGAATGCATTTCGAATGTTGACTGTGGCATAAGGAGAAGCTACCTTGGACCGAAGCAACGTTTATCGGTGGTACAAAATGTTCTCAAAAGGCCGAGAAGACGTGAACGACGAATAGCGTGCCGGAACGCCCGAGCACTTCAACAACAGACGAAAAAATTGATGAAGTGAAGAAAATGGTATTGGCCAATCGTCGAATCACTGTTGGAGAAGTTGCTGAGGACCTAGCCATATCGATTGGCTCGTGCCATTCGATTTTTATCAAGGATTTGTTCATGAAACGGGTCGCCGCGAAATTCGTACCCAAATTGCTTAATTTCGACCAAAAACAGAATCGCATGAACAGTGCTAATGAGATGTTGAACTCTGTCCGCGATGACCCAAATTTGCTCCAGAGAGTCATAACTGGTGACGAATCGTGGGTTTATGGTTATGACGAGGAAACCAATACCGAAAAAAGCGCGCCAAGTTCGGTCGAATGTGAAAGTTTTGCTTACAGTTTTCTTCGATTGCAGGGGCGTGGTGCATCACAAGTTCTTGCCACAGGGTAGAATGGTCAAAAAGGAATATTACCTGCAAGCTAATGTGGAAGAACAAAATTTGGCTTTTGCACCACGATAACGCCCCTGCTCACACATCGTTGCTTGTGCGTGACTATTCGGCCAAAAACACTAATGATGCCGCAGCCACCGTATTCCCCAGATCTGGCCCCCTGTGACTTTTTCTTGTTCCCTAAACGGAAGAGGCCCATGAAAGGACGACGCTACGCTACGATTGACGAGATAAAGACGGCATCGAAGTAGGAGCTGAAGAAGATAACAAAAATGTTTTTAAGTGCTTCGAAGATTGGAAAAACCGTATAATATCTCATGGGGATTACTTTGAAGAGGACAAAATAGATATTCATGAATAAATAAATAATTTTTGAAAAAACACAAAATTCGCGATACTTATTGAACACACCTCGTAAGCCAAAAAACTTTAATAAATTTGGTACGCTTTTGTTCAAAGGTCTGATTCTTTAACCACAAGCTTATTGTTAAGCCTAACAATTTGTAACTTAAAGCCAAGAAACATTAAAACAAAACCATAAATGATCCAATTACAAAGAAAATAAATTGCAACGAAAATTTGGTTTTGTATCTTGAGCTATAAAACAAATACGAATCTAAAATGAAAATCTTTGTTTGCAGGATACACGCAAAGCAAGGACTTGTGAGATACTTGCAACAATTCAACACTTAAAGGGTTATCCCCAAGCAAACTCTCGATTTATCTAACAATCTTGTTTGAGCATGTGAAAACGGACCGTTTATTTATACGGTCTAAGATTTTATCAAATAAGCGTAAGAAAAAGGATTATTTTAAGTAATTGCCACACATTGTTCACCCTTTGCGTTGAAGTTATATGGAAAGTAGTTTCCTTACTATTTTCTGCAAAAATTCTACATCAAATAGTTGAAATTTTGAATTTTAAAGTTGGGCTTTTATTTACTTAGCATATGCCTCAACAATTGGGGCTTATTTACTGTGACCAGTAAATACATAGCGCATATATATATATTCATATATATACTAAACGTGCTCAGGCTTCAGGCGCATGACCCATTCCTGAACTCGAACAAAGCTAGGCTACCGAAAGATACACGAACCTGCACCGACTAATGCCATCCTAGTCATACGTATGCTGTTTGTGTATGTATGTGTGTCTAGGAGTACTTATGTGTTGGTGTGTCAAAGTGTAGACAGCATGCTGCCATAGGAGGACGGCAACGACAACGATGAGAACGACTCTGACGACGCCAACCATGTCGAATACATAGACATAAAAAGGCTAAGGTGGAGCAGAAGCCATGACTGCGGCCATGACAGCAATAATGTACACCGACACACACAGCACACAGAGACCCCAAAAGGGGAGCTCTTTTAGGGTTGCCAGGACGGTAGATGCGGCCCATCAACCAACCACTCGCTCCGGAGCTGTTTTACCTTCTCTTACCCATGCCTAAAGTTGTACGCCTGCTGAAGGTTTCGGTAGAGTGAGCTGCTCTTTGCAGGTTTACCAAATGCTCGCTTTGTGGGTATTAAGTTCTTTTTAAGGCAAAAGATAAACGACTATTGTTGCACTTTTTGGTAGAAATCCTTGCTTGCTCCTAATATGTTGACAATGTTTGATTCTAGCCTGGGACAAAAAAGGGCTAAGAATTATATTGCACATAAAGTTTTATTCAAAGTACGTTAAAAGAACTCTTCACCTTTGAAGACTATCTGGACACTATTAACTATGAACGACCCAATTGTTCCTAGCTTTAGTAATAGTCGAAAAAGCATCTGACATCCCAATTGAGTTGTTTTTACCGGCCCCGCAACATGCAGACGAGCATTACCATGTAGAAGAAAACTTTTTCATATCTAGATAGGTAATGAGCACAATTTTCCTTGAGTGCTCGACTCGTTCTCAATTATTGTGTTCGGTAGAGTTCTATAGCAATAGTTCCATTTTGACAGCATGTGTCCTTTACCCAGGAATATTCGGTTGATGTTGAGGCATAGCCAGGCGGGCACCAGGATTTTCTATTCTGTATCGTAGTAAATCTATAATTCATCATAAGTGTCTTACGATGCCAAAAATCTTTTCACGTACAAATTATTTTTAAAAAAATGTGGTACAGTCGAGACGGTGCACGACAGTGGAATACCCTGTACTTTTTCTATCGAAGAAAAGTTTTCTGCATATTCCTACTAAGAACTTTTCAATTGGAATTAATTTTTTTTTTTGGTGAAATTCGATATTTATACCTATAAGTTCCGTAAATATTTACCAATTGTAATGAAACTCAAGAGCTATTTAAAGTATATGGGGTAAGTTTCAAGTTGATATGTTGAGGGGTGTGGGAGAAAACACGGGGTGGGGGATTTGCATCGATAAAATTTGGATGTGGATTTGTTTATTAGAACCTCATGAATCATCTTACCAAATATGGAGATTCGATGCCTTTTGTAACCATAATTAGGTAGAGTCAAATATTGACGCAGTTTGTATATTTTTGACTATAGCTTTTACTGTATTTCCCCATGTGTGGAAGCATTACGCATCATTCTGTTAAATTTCAGATGAAAATATTAAACGGGGTGCCCAAAAACCGCGAAAATCTACTGGGGGAACGGGTGGAGATATTGACATGATTCTTCTAGTCTCCGAAATCTAGGCGCTTATTCGGACGGACGAACATGGCACAATCGATACCCGAGGTTATGATAAGAATTTTGGTATGAAGGACTTGGGGTCTGCCGCGCCTCCTTCTGTCCGTTACATATGTTCATTGCACAAACCTAGTATACTCTTTGTACTTTTATGTACGGAGTATAAAAAATCGGAATAAATAAATAAAATACTCCAAACAACTTAATAAGCGCTTTTTTTTACCGATCAAGGTATTTAAAAAAGAGTTCGTCTGATTTAGTTACTACATCTTTATAAGCAAATAAGGTATGCCTCCAAAACTTTTGGTTATTTTTTCGAAGTGCTCTGTAGAACCCTTATGGGAGCTATAGAATAATGGCTTTAGCTCCTACGTTGTTAATAGGATATAATCGTTTTCACGAATGAACATGTATATTTTTTTTTATTTTTTAATATAGTTAATAGATACAACGTTCAAAAAAATTTTATTCTTGACAAAGAAGAATTTAACAAATCAAAGATCATAAAAATCATCTTAAAAAATTCTTTAAATATAAATATTGTGTTTATACTTGTTATTTATTAGAGTCAAAATTAATATTTCCTACTTTGTAAAGTGAACATATACAGTTCCTATCCGATTTCGAAGATTTTGTTCGTAAAAGAACTCTCTTTCAGCTTGAAGTTTGATTTTTTTTAAAGATTTTGTTCGTTAATAAAAAGCAACTTGAAAATACTTAATTTTGAAAAATTGTCGAAAATAACACTTTGTTTGGTTGCTTGTAACTTCATTAATTTTTACTTAATCATATTATATATCACTGTAAAGAGCACATCAATACATTTCGATCTAAAAGTCTTTCATGCCGATAGAGATATTATGGAATAAACTGAACGTGCCCAAAACATGATTTTCGAAAATATCTCGAAAACGGTGTTATAATAAAAATTTGGTATTTTCGTGTTTCTCGCCCCAAAATTACCCTAAAAACACTATCTTTCAAAGGTTCACTTGATAACTCTTAAATTTATAAACAAGCGTAATCTACGTATTGCAAACCATTCAAAAACAATTTTTCTTTGACTCAAATTTGATCGATGTAAATTTAATATTTTTTTTTATTAAGAATATGCAATTACCGCATTTTTTCGTTTATTGATTAATTTTTAACGAACGGGTGAAACATAAAAAACCAGAAGATAATCGAACGCTCCGAAGTTCGCAACAAAAAAGCAGTCAAGTATGATCTTTTACTCATTTTACGATAAAACAATTCTCCGTTCATTAATTTCGATCCATAATTTTTCCACTTGGTGGCGGAACCGTCCAAACTGACTTTCGTGCTGAACTACACAAAAACAAACTCCATGTTAAATTTCGGTTTTAGTTGGTCGATAATAAGAAACATAAGAATTGACTCCCCTTATTACCCCAAAATCAATTAAAAGTGGCAACTATCTATTTCCGGATTTTCTATTTAAGATTTGATAACAGAATTTTTTAATCGACTGTATTGCGAAAGATCTTAAGACAGATCCGTTGAAACTATAAAAGTGTAATCGTTTTATGGCCCGCTTTGTTTCCACAAATCGTTCGGATAATTTACATAGTCTCATTAAATAAATTTTTTCCAAAATAAATGATGTTAATAAATATTAGGTTATAAATAAGGAACATACTTTTGCTTATATTTGTGTGTTCTTAGAGGGTTCATAGATGTCCAGCGTTACTTGTCATGAAACATTTGAAAAAAAGAGTAACTTACCTTTTGTTGTTCCTCAACTATGGTCATCTTTTTATGACTAAACCTTTCATTTTTATATGACGATTTTTCTTACCTTTTAAGATTAGCAGATCTGAAAAAGTATATAAAATGATATACACATATACATGGGTGTACTGGGAGGGGTTGTAGAATTTAATCGTTTTTTGTCATTAAGTTTAAAAATAAGAGTAGCTTACCTAGTGCTGTCCTTCAACTATGGTCATGAATGATAAATACTGCACATTTAATTTTTATATGACGCTTTATCTTACCTTTAAAGATAAAAAAGTCTGAAAGAAAGATACTCGCAATGTTTTTTTGAATACACTTACTCTTTGCCCTTGCAGCACTGCTCACCTTAAATTCGGCTATGTATTTGAAATAGGATATTTAAAACTACTCCTTTTTACGTTTACATAGCTTCACAGGGACCAAAAATGTCCTTAATCGTTACAATGCATATAATTGAATACAACACAAAGCCAGTTTACTTTTTTATGACGCACTTATAGAAGCGATATGATGACCGCCACTGTAGATCCCAGGGTGGGTAAGCAAACTATCTGAGCTCAAGCATTAGAAGTCAAGAGATGACAACCCCAGTGAATTTTGCTAAAAAGCAGATACTTTTTTATCAATATTAAACTGTCTCTCATGTGTCGTTGGGAAGTTGGCTTTTTGGCATTTTTTTTTTGGTTCGTATCTGTTGACAGCCGTTGGACTTTTGTTTTATCATGGCCAATACATCAACCTAGCAGCACCCTCTTTATATGATTAACTCGAATGGAATGTGCCAAAGTGCCAAAAATCAAATTAAATGGCTTTGATGTAAGTGTTAGTGACATTTCTCGAGTTGTTAGGAGGGTTGTCCATTCGTCGCTGTTTGATTTATGCATAACAAATCGATAGTTTGTGTTTGTCCTTAGAGAAAAGGGATAAGTGTCAAGTGTACAAGCCAAGGCACATGCGGTAAATAAGCATAATATTTTTCAAATATAAATATATATATAAAATCTTTCAGTAACAAGTTGACGGAAGCTGGCTTTCAATTGCTTCTATGCGTGCTTTTCATAGTTTTCTTCAAGAAATTTAAACACTGAGTTCATAGCTGCATATGAGCTCCATTCGTGCTCCGGATGTCCAGCCGATACACGTGGTACTTGACCGTCTCTTGTCTGCAGTTTGGTGTCCAACGGTTCTGAACAGGATGCCCAATTGCAGGAAATTTTTTGAAGATGGCTCTTGCAATTGTTAGGCAAAGTGCTGGCTACAGAATCGGTAAACGCTACTCCAAAGACACACTGCTGAAAGAATTCCGGATACTGTTCTGCCTGCAATGACATAGCTAGTTTAAAAATAATGCTCATGAGGTTTATTATTTCACACTTACCAAATGCAGCGTTATAGCTCCGCCATAACTATGTGCCACTAAGGCCACGCTCTGCGGCTTAGAAGCCATGACAATGTTCTTCCAGACATACTTTGCATGTGCCATGGGATTCTCTAGGCCTTTTATGGATGTGTTTGCCATTCACAATACGATCGTTATCATTTGTATTAGTAACAAGTATATCATAACCCAGCTTTTGAGCACGTTGTATATAAGGCAGTTGAGAACCATGTTCCAAGGAGTTGTTGATGATTAATCTATAAGAGAAAACATTTATCTTTTTACAAAAAGGGCTGTATAAATTGAAGAAGTCTGATAGGGGAAGCTTTGCGCATTCTTAAAGGCAGCAGCCAGGCTTCAACTTATGTTAATGGATATTTTTGTTGAAAGTTTGAAGTCACGAGCTCACAAACATAGCAGCAAGCGAGTGGATGCTGAAGCATTTTAGAATAAAAATCCTAGTTTCCTACGCGACTCCTATAATATGCTTGACTCTCTCTTTTGAAATGATTAAAATAAGAGCTTCAACATCTAGAACGGGTTGATTAACGAACGAACGGACGAGCTTGGCTGTATCTGCATTTGGTATATGCAAACTTCTTTTATAACACTTTTTCCCCATGTAGAGATACTTACTTTCTTGCCCACTGACCAGCGCGAACATATCCACTGCCATGAATAAGTACTAGCAACTTTTTTGAATTCTTCAACCTCTCCGGCTGTACAAAAACAAAGGTGGCCTGCTCTGGCGACGTATCCAATGGCACATAAGTGCGCTTCAATCCATTTTGTTCCAGTAGCGCATAAATAATTTCAGGTATTTGCTGCAATGGATTATAAATTATTACATGTTCAGCAGATTAATGTACGCAAAACAAACGTCTGCCAATTTCTCGTAGTGTTTCTGGTTTTGGGCCAAATCTTTGCTGACTTCAAACACAAACGGCTCTTTGCCAGCTTCGCCGGTGGCTGGATCAATCTTGCGCAGCTCGCCAGCTAGGTATTAATGTATAAAAATTAAAAATAATAATATTTACATATATGCAGTTAAATATACATATTTACCGGCATTGAAAGCATAGCCAAACTTTTTTAGCTGTGCAATTGCTTCCTGACTGTTCTGGGCCATTGCCGGTTTTTGTGTATGTAAAATATTGCGACGGCCTGTAGAAAGACGACTTAATGATTTCCTTATTAGTGCCCACATTGTATTGTGAATGCATTCAATACTTACACTAAAAACTCAAGTTTCCTTTTTTTATTTGCAAATTGTTTATTTTTTATTTGGTAGTAAAGCGCGCGTCTAGTTATGTGCAAAATGTGCTTTCGATAAATTGGTAATTGATTGTTGTTGATTGTTATCGTTGTGCAGCACTTTTCGATGAAAGTAAATGTTGTTATCGTTTTAGTTGGCGTTTTTATCGCTTAAACTTGCATTTCATTTAAATGAATTTATTTCTCTCTGGCTGACATTGCAAAGCGAAATATTTTAAATAAACTTTAGATGCATTACGTAATCACTACTAATTAAGTAATTAGTAATAAAATACAAACCAAGCCAAGCACGATCCGTACGAGGAAAAACGAAACGCACCATACAAAACCGTGGATGGGCTCATTTACGACCTTTTCGAACAAAGTTTCTGTTTGGGCATGACTTGCGTTGATCTCTATTTAAAGCCACTGTAGATCTATAGGTCTCGGCGTCCGTTTTCAATGATGCCACGCCACACCAAGTCAACGGTTTAATCTTTCTAAGTGCTCGAGACTTAGATGATTAAGTATTATACAGAACTTCGGCGGTCACGAAAACTTTAAAACATTTAATTTACCCTTTCAGCATTTTATTCATTTGACTTTTAATCCAATTCATATTAACACTGATCCGCGTAAAAGCAAATGGCTTACCAGTCTCACACGCTTTTCGGCCATATGAGAGCAAGCCATAAAGCACTTTAGTTACAGCATCTATTAAAGGACTACCGGAGTCACCCTGCAAATGTATAAATTTTTAATTATATATCTTTGTACTTTCTGCGCTACCCACATCACAGGCACCCCTTGCTCCTTTATGGTTTACTGCACAAATCTCCGAGGTAGTCAAATATTTAAAACGATGTGTCTTAAGGCATTCTGCATCATCTATAGTCGTAAAATGCACGGTTTCTAGATTTTTTGGTTTGCCCGGCTGCACGCGTCCCCAGCCAAGTAGCAAAGACTCTAAGCCATTGCGTTTTCTAGTAAAGGTTGCAAAGTTAGCAATACCAAAGCGCACATTATCCAGCGGAAATTTGGGCACAACCTTCAATATAACAAGGTCATAACCACGAAGCGGCTTGTAGCTCTGATGCGATCTCATGTCCATTACATAAAAACGTTGCATGCTGGTTTTGTTGTGCAGCTGCGTAGAGCCGCCAGTAACGCTCAATTCACTGGGTTTAAGTTTTTTTGGATTAAGGACACAATGTGCGGCAGTCAGCACGAATTGTGCACCGATGATTGAACCACCGCATAGATGCTTATAATGAGAATTTTCGCGTACTTGCACGGAAACTACAAAGTGGAAGTTGGTAGAATTATCAATCTCTTTAGACTCAGGGCGCTGTGTAGTAACAGCATTGAGCTCAAGATCGTTGCTTTCACGCTGTTCCGAGTAGGTGCTACTATTTATCAGTGCAGGCTCTGTGGGCTGATAGGAAATAGTATTAAGCTCAGGGCGCTGTGTGGTAGCAGCATTGAGCTCAAGATCGTTGTTTGTAGGCTGTTCCGAGTAGGTGCTACTATTTATCATTGCAGGCTCTGTGGGCTGATAAGAAATAGTATTAAGCTCAGGGGGCTGTGTGGTAACAGCATTGAGCTCAAGATCGTTGTTTTCAGGCTGTTTCGAGTAGGTGCTACTATTTATCACTGCAGGCTCTGTGGGCTGATAAGAAATAGTATTAAGCTCAGGGGGCTGTGTGGTAACAGCATTGAGCTCAAGATCGTTGCTTTCAGGCTGTTCCGAGTAGGTGCTACTATTTATCACTGCAGGCTGATAAGAAATAGTATTAAGCTCGAGCTGTGGCAGAGCGTTTGGATGTTGGGTTAGATGATACTGATCTGTAAGAGTAGTAAATACTTCAGCTGCTTTTAATTTCTATAATTTGCTTACGCACTATCAGCTACAATTGTAACTTTGGATATGGCTGCATTAATTCTTTGCAAAGAGCCTATAAATATGGCTAGTACCGCGAACTCAAGGTTCATATCAGCGTAAGTAGATACTAAGAATGACATGGTCTTTAGTTTTATATTCTCGCTGATATTTCGCTTATGGAATATGCGTAATGAACCATATAATAAGATTATACAACTTAATCAAAAGTGTTTCGGAAGTAATATACATAATACGTATTTCTGGGCATAAAGCAGCTTTCGGATTAGTGCTGGTACATGCTATTCGAGAGCCCTTCCCTTGGTCTGTGGCCGCAATTATTTTAAAGCAAATAAAATATGCAGAATCTGAGGAAAGTTTCTAGTATCCAGCAGCGGAACTATTCTTCAATATCATTATGTGGTGGTGTATTTCAATGAAAGCTATACCAACTTTCGTTCAATTAAATATATAATAAATTAAAAGAATATAGCTGACAAAGATCATAAAAATCGGTACAGTCGTTCTTGAGTTATAAATGGTGTAACACACACGACCCTATATTATATATATGTATACATTTAGAAATATAGAAAATTATTTAGAAATATTAATATTATATTATTGTGTTTAGACATCGATTTCTTATAGTTTGATAGCTTCTTGGAAGTACCTTTACAACAATATAACACTCCAAGCTTTATTTGCTTTGCACTTTGATTCAACAATGTGTTTTATAATAATTTTGAAATTTTACTGCTCAAGGTAAAAAGTTAAGAATTAATACAATTCAAAACTTTTCCAATTTCGTATCTATCATTAACAATAGATAAGTGTATTTATTTACACTGTATTTGTGGCAGAGGCTGCTTCAATCTCTCTCATATTCTTCAGCGTATTGGCCACACTGTTAAGCTTAGCCAGGCGCTTAAGTACCTCAAGATCTTTTATATAAGTGGCCAAAGCATCTTTGGTTGTTGCATCAGTTGCATCTTTGAGGTCCGCCAAGTCATCCTCTTTTTCAAGCTCTGTATACAAAAAATACATTAAAAAAAAACCTTATTTGAATATTGTTCATACATACCGTCCAACTCGGCCTCAATGTCGTTAAGTCGGTCCGCAACCAAATTTTGCTGCACTTTTACATGCTCAAGCAAACGATATTGACACTCCTCTGGATCGATAGCGGCCTCTGGCTGTGGCACATGAGGCATATTCTGTTGCTCTATTTTTGGTCGCTTAGTGGGCGTAGCAGCAGTTTCATTATCTTCATCCCATTTTTTGGCCCATAAGTACAATTTGGGATGACAGCGGTTCTTGGCTATATTCAGCTTAACCAAAAGCGAATGCATTGAGCGCTTGGTATCCAACAGATTGCCCGTAAGCGTGTGTGAGCGTTTTAAGAGCGAAAATTGCTTTGGAGCCTGAGGATTGGCTGTATAATAGCTTGCAGTGGGTAATCTACCTTCGAACAGCCAATCTTGATCATGCTTAAAACGCATTGAGTCACGCACACGTTGCGGATTGCGACAAATATAGCATACATATTTATCTGGTACATCCGACTCCTTGGCAATGCCATTGCAGGCGCCGTGTTGCCAACATAGGCACAGCTCGCACTGTACCATTAGACCATCCTCTTCGCCATATTCGCAAATGCAATTGATAATCTCCTCCTGCCGCATTGTCACAATACGTATAATCTCACCGTCTTCCTTGATGTACTGCGGCGGCGCGTTAACTGGCGGTGGTGGTACCAAAGCTGCATTAATGTCACCCTGATCGTTAGAAGAAGGTGTGGAGATTGAATCAACCGTAGCTGGCGAATCAATAGAGCTTATGGGCGTGCCTAAGCCGCCCACGCGTCGTCTTTTGGCTTCACTGGGACCACGTATTTCATGCGTTGGTGTATTAACAGACTGTCGCGTTTCCTCGCTATCCAAGGCCTGCATGTCGGTCTTTTCAAAACGTCTGTTCGGAATATTGGTGTAGCGGCGCTGAACGCGATGACGATTACTTTTGCGCGAGCCCGAAGAACGCCTGCTGCTTGACAAGCGTGGCCTCTTGGAACGGTCTCTTACGACAGTTCTGACTGGTGTTGTGGACACAATACTTGTGATTGCGGGCGCGGCAGCAACGTTGGGCAGCACGCCAGCAGCAACTGGGCCTGTTGTTGGTGATGAAACCGTAGGCAGCACTTCCATTTTAGGTGAAGCAATCGTTTTATTGGGCGAAATTAGAGTTGGCTGGACTGGAGGCGTGCTTGTAGTTGGAGCAGTTGGCGATGTTGAGGCAGCTGCTTGACGTCGAACAGAGCGCGATTGTTGTAAATCTTGCTGATGCAGCTTGGCAAAGAATTGTTGATTTGGAATCTGGTTTTTGGGTGTGCTTTCGCCTTGTTCAATAGAGGAAGGATGCGTACGTTTGACGGCAAGCTCTTGCATCTTGGGACAGTGACTGACATGCCTACAAAACGGAAAGGAATTAGTTTAGTGTATTTTATGAACTGCGGGAAACTCAATGTGCATACAAATAGTACTTCCTAAATTCTGCAAAATTATATCGTCGCATTAACAAATAAATAAAATTACATTTACAAATTCAAGTTCATCGGTAAAAATTTTGTTATCGATAAGAGACACATCTATCCGTTAGCTCAAGACGATTAATCTAATTGCAGAGGTTAGACTCGAGGGGTTAACATACAGGCAAACAAGGCTCTGTTAATACCTGAAAGTCAACCAATTTACATTTTCGTTCTCAGTCTAATCTACGCCAAAGCGTTGCAATTTTTCGCGACTTTCGCGGAAGATTTATAAGTTCATATAAATCATGAACTTACTGTGCAAACTCCTTGTGATAATGACGTATATGTATCTGTAAAAAGTCCTCCTTGCGATAGGTCTTGCCACAACCCTCGTTCGGGCATACAAACAAATTGTCCGTTATTTGTACTTTTAGACCACCTATGTAAGCTGTAAAGTACACAGATTAAACCAAGTCTCTAAAAATAATAGGCATTAGACTTACCATAACCATTCTGTAATAAAGCGCCACCATGTTCGTCAACGCCTGTTGAAAGACCCGTCATGCCGCTTGTGCCTGCAGTTGGTACTGCAGCTGCCTTTGCTTCTTCTGCTGCGCTTGCTTGTGGCGACATAAGCTCTGCCGGCGGCATTAGACTGGCCACGGGTGCTTCCATATACTGACTTTCTGTACGCGGAGCAACGGACGCTAGTGGCGTAGCTGGAACTACCGGCAACTTGGCAGTAGCATGTTCTTGAGTGCCCGAAGCATCAAGCGAAACATTCAAGTGTTTAGGCTTGTGTGGCTGCTGTGGACTATAGTCGTGTGTGTAGACATAGGCATTAATGTCCTTGGCGCGTCGACGATGTATACTGAAATCATATATGTCCGGATTGTATGTCAAGCCCTGAGACTCAAGAAACAGCTTAAGATCAGACTTGGAGCGAAAACGTTTGCCGCTGGGTGAGACCAAAATGACGTCCCATTTGCCCAATACATTAGACCTCTGGTACATGTGTTTTATCCAGCCCGGTGGCAAACGCCAGTCCTGCACAATAACTGTAGGTTTGTGGTGCTCACCCACAATTAGAAAACCTTCTGTGCCGATGGGTTGATCGTTTACCCAGTGGCAGGTCCATTCGCCATCACGTGGTATGTCGGGCAAACCAAGTGCAGCTAAATAAATTAAAATAAACGATTAAATTATTTTGAAATGAATAAAAGTTAAAAAGCTATGCAGGATTCTTTGTGTAGAGGGACAAGCGTCTTATTAGAATAAAAACTATTAAGACAAATCCCAATAGTAACATTAGACATCAAAGCAGGTGAACTTCACGCCAATTCCTTGGCATGCAAAATATTTTAGAATAATCAAAATTTGTTGTAAAGCATTGTATCTGCCTACTCCATGATCAATAGCTAACAACGTACCCAAATCCAAAGTAGACATATCCAGCAGCGGCCAATCTTTGCGCTGCGGTGCCGATTTGCCCTTTTTGTTGTTGCTGCTACTGCTAGGCACAATCGTTGCGTTGGAACCAATACTTGGACGTTTAGTTGGCGATGTGACACCGTCAATAGCGCCCAGTTGTCTGGGCAGTTTATTCATATGCACAGCACGCACATTTTTGCTATAGCCATCGTCAAAGAGCACCTCGTAGGTATCATTGCCCAGCAGCTTCTTAATAGTGCCGGGAAACTTGCGCGGTCCCGACCAACGCGCCATGCATTTTTCCTCTAATTCAAAGACGGGCAGCACACGTGCGCTAATGCGCTGACGAAGACGTTCCGATTTTATGCTCATCCATTCTTGATTGCTGACGCCAGGCGCTGGCGGCACCTTCTGTTTGTTGTTTCGATCGAAACGTATGAGCAGCGTTTGTTCGGCATCATTAATTTCCACTATGCGTGCCGGCAGCCAAGCGTCTTCGCTGTTGAGAGCCTCTAGACGTGCGCCAATGATTATATTGGTGAGTGGTCCATATTTAACCGGTGATGTTGGTGTGGGCGAGCTCACATTTGCTTCAGGTATGGCTGCATCGTTACTGGCAACTGCCGTTTCCTCGGCTGTTAGTGTACCCGAGGATGTAGCAACTTCAGCTGCTTCTTCAGCTACAGGCTTGGCTGCTTCTTTATCTGCCTTGGCAGCGGCAGCAGCAGCACCTTCAGCTGCTACATTGCGCTGAGCTGTTTCGGCTAAAATTTGTGATACAATTTGATCAACAGTAACTTTAATGACATCCTCATTGGTGCTGCTATTGGTAGCGCCCGGTGATAAGGCGCCATCGAGCGTAACTTGCTCCAATGCGCGATGGTCAGCCTCGACTTCGGCAGAATCCATTTTGCCCCATGGAAAAACAGTGGGAAAAACGCGCGCCTTAAGCAAATATTTACCATTACGTATGGGATTAAAGTCCAAGCGACGGAAATGTCGTGAACAAACCAATACGCTTTTAGTAATCTTACGATCCAAACTTATGCGCGAGTTCTTGATCCAAATGGCGCGAATGACTGCATCCAAGGGAAACGAATGATAGGTAACGCCATGATGTTCCGGCAGTCGTGAGGTGGAGGGACAATTGGCTACACAGCAACGACGTCCCATTTTATTTTGTTTTTGGCTCTGTTACTTGCAAAATATGCAACTTGGTACGCTTTTGCAAAAAACACGATTGCGTATATTTTTCACGTACAAATTGAAACTTGCGTGAATTTCATCACAATGACAAATACAGCACGGCAATTGTTGTTAGAAAGTTTTAAAACAAGGCAGGTTTAAGTAAAATTAGCAAAACTGTCTTTTTTATGATTTATTATAAATAGAGTGTAGCAAAAATATAACAAAAATGCGACACGAAAATAATTTTTGCAGAAAGTTTAGCGTTGCTAAAGTAAAAGTGTGTGCACATGGGCAGCAAGAAAAATATGCGCGTGTGCAAGTATTAAAATACCAACTTTAGCAGTGTTGCCATATGTCGTGGGGAAGGGGATTTTATAACACTCAGCTTGCAAGAGCGTGCAAGCGTAGGTTGAAAGCTGATATAACGAAAAGTAACTAACTGAATTTAAAAGTTGAATTATTAAATTGTTTTTATTTTAATTTCGCATTAATTAGTTTAGATTTTGTAAAGCAAAAATCTTAATTATATTAAAAATGTGCCATAAAACACAACAACACCGCTAAAACGAAAAAAGCCGCAGTGCTGGCCGATTTCAAAACTTAATTTTGTAGCACTCAACTTTTTGAGTCAATGGCGCCAAAACCGACTGTATTTAAAATAATTTAGTTGACATTGGGATTTAACTTGCAGCTTTTATTGCCCATAAAACTTAATTTGCATGCAACAATGCATCCTTTAAATATGTTCAATGCATAAAATATCACGTGCACCAAAGCGCATTGTGCCGACTCAAGGCTAACTTACAAAAAAAAAAACATATTTGAAAGGCAATTATTGTGCGAATTCGGACAACATTCAACGACACCTTGCAAATAAAATCGGACTTCAAAAAAAGTAACGTAAAAACCAATTCACAATGTATTGCTCACAGTAATTATGAATATCAACGTATTGCAACATTTAGGCAGACTATTGTCGAAATCTGTTTTTATTTATATGGCTTTGGCTATAATATGAAATATACATAGTTTTTTTTTTTATTTAAAATAGCGGCAACGTTCATTAACATGCCGCACCGCGTTGCGTTTAATTTATTTTTTGATTCCGCTGGAACTGACGCCCGGCTCTGGTCAGGTGCCAAAAAAGTTCAGCACTGGCACTGGCAAATGCCACCGCGTCGACAAAAACATTGGGACACACATGGCCTTGGCCTCCAAAACCAATTTTGTGATTTACATATATATTTTTTGATTTATTTATAGAAATAAACAAGTATTGCAACTGCATAGGTACTTTGGAATGTTGCTAAGTATTTGTTACTAATGGGAAATCCGTATTGATTGTTTAAGGGCGTTGGCAAAGGGCAAATTCTTTAAATTTGGTGACGTCACAAAATCACAAACTTTATACAGTGTGCGCCATTTGAATGTGGTCGATAGAAATATTGAATAACTTTGACAGATTTCAACCGATTGACGTCGTCGAACACATTTTGGAAAGGTTATTGCATTACAATTTTAACCATGAATCGATTCACGCCCAAAGAACGCGCGGAAATAGTAATCGTTCAGTTGTTGCAACGAATTTTAATGACTGATGAGGCCCATTTCACGCTATCTGGCACTGTAAATAAACAAAACTGTCGCATTTGGGGGAAAGAAATACATACTATCCATCAAACTCCACTGCATGATCAGAAAGTGACTGTTTGGGCCGGTGTCTGCTCAAAAACCATCATCGGTCCGTTCTTCTTCAGAGTTGGGGAAACTGTCAATGGGTATCGGTATCGATGGATGTTGGCACACTCTGTTTTACCAGAAATGCGTGAAAAAGGTCTTAAAGGCTTTTGGTTTCAACAAGACGGCGCGACATGTCACACCCCGAAATCAACGATGAACTTCTTGCGTCAAAAGTTTCCATCGACCACATTCAAATGGCGCACACTGTATAATGCTCAAAGATTATTCGTTAGCAAAATAAATATTTCATTTGTTGTATTTAAAAATCGCGTTTTGTGTATCCAAAGATTCTGTTCACCTATTCTCTGAACAACATAAAAAAATGTAAAACTTTTTTTTTCAAATGTAATGATTTTTATACCCTGTACCGTATGGTACAAAGGGTATATTAAGTTTAAGCAAGCCGAAAATGTATGTAACATATAGAAGGAGTCGTCGGAGACACTCCAAAGTTACCTAAAATATGATCAGGGTGAATAGAGAAGTCTCTATATCCATGTCCGTCTGTCCGTCCGTCTGTGCGTTTGAACGCCTAGATCTCAGGGATGGTAAGAGCTAGAGTAACCAAACTTTCACATTAGATCCCATATTATTCCATAGGAGACAAGTTTATTTAATTTTTTTGATATCGGGTATAAATTTTATAGCTCCCATATGGGTGTTTGAGACGATCTCGACAAAAAAAAAAAGGTTTTAGATGAATAACACAGGTCAACATGGTTCAGTTGTTGGAAAGCTAAGAGTCATTTCCGAAGTAATTTGGTGCGTAGAATCCGAATCCGGCGTCAGAACTGGCCCATCACGTCAGGATTTTGAGATATTTGAGGTTATGCTATTTTTTGGGTACATAACCTCAAATATCTCAAAATCCTGACGTGATGGGCCAGTTCTGACGCCGGATTCGGATTCTACCACCAAATTACTTCGGAAATGACTCTTAGCTTTCCAACAACTGAACCATGTTGACCTGTGTTATCTCAAAGGCTTATTGCAAATGCTAATGACGTCGAAGGAATATATCTGGTAACTTCGAAAAGCCATAACTTTGCGAAAAAAAATCGTAATTGATCTGTTGAACCCTTAAATTAAAGGGTAAGAGTTGTACTAAATGGTGTAACTGGAGAGAAAGACCGCAAAAATCTTTTGCGCCCTGTACATAACCTCAAAAGTAGGAAAAAACGTCGTTTTTTGGGTACATAACCTCAAATATCTCAAAATCCTGACGTGATGGGCCAGTTCTGACGCCGGATTCGAATTCTACGCACTAAATTACTTCGGAAATGACTCTTATCTTTCCAACAACTCACATGACCCCTGTATTTGTAGACCTGTGTAATTCGTTAGTTCATGAAGATATCGTAACCAAATTTGGTATTTAAAATTTTTATTTTTATGGTTCCCAAGTACTGCATCGAATTTCATCAAAATCGGTTGACTATATCATATAGCTCCCATAGGGCCGATCTTCCAAAAAATCGATTTTTTAACAAAATTTGTTGTGTTTCATTTGTTTATTGAGATATTAGGACCAAATTTGATATTCGTGAGTTTTTTATAGTTCCTAAGCGCTGTACTAAATTAATTCCAAATCGGTTGACTATATCATATAGCTCCAATAGGACCAATCGCTCCAAAAAAACGTTTTTTATACAAAATCCGATGTGTTTGTAAAGATATTTGAACTAAATTCTGCATTCAGATCTTTTTTAGGGTATTTAATCACTGTGTCAAATTTTATTGAAGTCGGTTGACTATATCATATAGCTCCAATAGGAACGATTGGTCAAAAAAAAATTTGTTTCCTAAAAAATTCTTCTGTTTTTGGTTTTTTGTGAAGCTACCGGATTTTATTGCAAACTAGTGGTACAGGGTATTCCAAAGTCGTTCGCGCCCGACTTTACGTATGTCTGTGCGTAAACTGTCACATATTTGAATATCATATTTATTCATACCTTAGGTTTATTCTCAGATTCTAGACAAAAAAACAAAACTTATTTCGGCAAAATTTACTTATTCCAAATTTTTTGTTTAGTTTTCATTTTCTGCTTAGTAATGGCCGATAGCGAGACCCCTCATACCAAAGAAGGACGCCCAATACGCATCCCAGATAGTTTTTGTAAGGAATTGAGGAAAAAACACCCAAATATAAAAGAAGAAGATTTTGCATATCATTGTCTAAGAGAATGGGAACAGTTATCATCAGCAGAGAGGGAAAAGTTCGAAACTAAGAAGCCTAAGTCTTGACCAACTAGCCTATCAAGTTTTGCTGGCTCCATCTTTAGCGTTAAGGATATTTAAAGATGTCGAGGGCAATGGCTAAAGCAAAGACCGCCTTTCCTGTAAAAGAGCCCAAAAAGATTAAATTTCAAGACCTACGTTAAAAGATACAACAAAAATTGTGCAAGTTAAGAATTCAATAGAGTATAAATATTTGCATTTAGTTTTATATTACAAATAATCTTCTGTGTTCAGTGTTATGCTAAAGTTCTTAAAGAATTCGAAGAAAAATTCAAAGTATCTAGCCAACTACCAAGCAAGCTGTTCTTTTCTTAAATATATTTTCATCAGCAGCGGAATCTCTTACCAACAATTAACTTTGAAGATTGTTTTATATCTATCATATCCTTTGAAAAAGCTTATAAAATCTTATGATGCCTCTGAAGACTCTTCAATCCTAAACTGCTAATAGAAATGGGATCTAATTCTTTTTGAAGTTCAAGTATCTGCGTCAAGATCTCCAGCGCTTCTTGACGCTCTTCTCAACTTGCTAAAAATATGAAAACCATAAAGTCAACTCCGCATTCAAGACAATTCTCCTGTAACTTATATAAAATAAATTCGAATTGATAAGAGGAATCTGAGATATTACTATGACATATCCGATTTATAAAATAAAGCTTTGTAACCATCTATTTGAAAGATAAAAGAATAGTCTAAAACCCAAAATGTCAAGTCATTTGTAAAAACAGAATCTACCCGAGTAAAACGCATTAAATTTGTTTGGAATTTAGGTTAGGTTACACCGGTTAAGTACATAGTCCTTAGTGAAAACGAAGGATGGGGTTAGTGTATAATGCGCCTTAGCCGTCGAGTATGTGCGTATGCTTGGCGAACACCAATAGCTTTTGAGGTGCCCTGTTGGCTGCCTCTTCCATTGAGTTAAACCAGATATATTAGTCTTGATACGCAAAAGATGGGGCAGCGCCAGATGAGGTGCTCCAGAGTTCGTTTGGCTTCTGTCTCCTTACACTTCCTGCATTCATCGCTGTTGGCAATGCCTAGCTGAGCTGCGATCAGGCAATCCCACTAGCCCACTATGAGTCTACATTCTCTTCTAGGGAGTTCAGGATATACTGGGCTATCTTACAGTTCGTTGTTTTGTACCACCTTCTGACAGATCTGGATACAGCGTCTTCTTCTGCTCTGTGGTAAATAGTTCTAAATGGAATCTTAAAATCGTCAAGTGACGGTTGCCTTGATACAGCACCTTCAATTGCGACCCTATCAGATATTTCATTTCCATCAATGCTCTGGTGGCTGGGAATCCAAAATATGCTCCCATGCTTGCAAATACACCTTTGGAATTGATGCTGAAGTCTAACATGAATTTTATTGCCGTTGACTGTCGACGAAAATATTTATTCACCTCTATGACCATCGTCCTCCGATTCGTCGTCAATTGCGAGGCCGTGGGCAGCTTCTGTTATGGCTGCTACGCCAATATCCTTCTCGACCTAACCAGCCTACAGCGTATTCGGGTGGCAACAACGGTACGCTAAATAAATTTCATCTTTAATGCAAATTAACTGTTAAATACCGTAACTCAAAATTACATTAAAAGTTGACTCAAACAAGATCAGCCAATTAGCAATCAAGTTATTATTTCCTAAATGTATCATCAGCATCAAAATGTCTTATCTTCGATTAACTTTGATATAACTTCGATAACTAACACGAGGTGTGTTCAAAAAGTGAGGTATTTTTTACACAAAATTTGATGCAAATCCGTTGATCCATATTTTTCGATAGCATAAAATCGCCGAGCACTCAAAACACTTATAACCTTTACGCCTGTCACAGCCAAACAAAAAGTGCCATTCACTTCAAATTTGGTACAGATGTTCGGGAAGAGTGTACCAACACAAAAAAATAAAATAAAAATCGATAATCAAATATACGTTGCCCGCGAAATTTGAAAAGTCGCCTTACTTTTTGAACACACCTCGTAGTCTTGGTTGAATGGTTTTGGCGCTTCCAGGTCGCATTCAAAGTCACTATCACTAACAGTATTCGCTTCTAACTGAATAGGCTCCTCCTCCGATGCATCACTTTGAGGTTCAGGTAATATGTTAGGGCTTAAAACACGTCTATACGCCGATGAGGATATTCCCATTTGGCTCGGTTTTTTCGGTTAATGCCAGTTATATTGACCAAACAAAAATAACAACCATCGTGGTGGTTCCCGGGTTTCTTCCAGACCAAGGCGGTTAAGTTTGTGCAAACCGAAAATGTATGTAATATATAGAAGGAGACGTCGGAGACACCCCAAAGTTACCTAAAATATGATCAGGGTCAATAGAGAAGTCGATATACCCATGTCCGTCTGTCCGTTTGAACGCCTAGATCTCAGAGATGGTAAGAGCTATAGTAACCAAACTTTCACATTAGATCCCATATTATTCCATAGGAGACAAGTTTATTTAATTTTTTTGATATCGGGTATAAATTTTATAGCTCCCATAGGGGTGTTTGAGACGACCTCGACAAAAAAAAAGGTTTTAGATGGATAATTCGTTTGTTCATGAAGATATAGTAACCAAATTTGGTATTCGAAAGTTTTTTATAGTTCCCAATCACTGTACCCAATTTGATCGAAATCGGTTGACTATATCATATAGCTCCCATAGGACCGATCGGCCAAAATAACTTTTTTAAAGAAAAATTCGCTATATTTCGTTTTTTAATAAAGATATCGTAACCAGATTTGGCGTTTGGAAATTTTTTAGACCACTTAAGCAATGTGCCAAATTTGAACAAAATCGGTTGACTATATCATATAGCTCCCATAGGTCCGATCTTCCAAAAAATCGATTTTTTAACGAAATTTGTTGTGTTTCGTTTGTTTGTTAAGATATTGGGACCAAATTTGACATTCGTGAGTATTTTATAGTTCCTAAGCACTGTACTAAATTTAATCCAAATCCTTTGACTAGATCATATAGCTCCCATAGGACCAATCGGTCCAAAAACACGTTTTTTATACAAAATTCGATGTGTTTTGTTTGTTTGTAGAGATATTTGAAATAAATTTGGCATTCATATCTTTTTTAAGGTATTTAAGCACTGTGTCAAATTTTATTGAAATCGGTTGACTATATCATATAGCTCCAATAGGAACGATCGGTAAAAAAAAAATTTTTTGTTTGAAAATTCTCCTGTTTTTGGTTTTTTGTGAAGAAATCGGACTTTGTTACAAGCTAGTGGTACAGGGTATCCTAAAGTCGTCCGCGCCCGACTTTACGTCCGCAATTTTTAAGTTTGCGCTAGATGGCGCCAGCAGTAACAACAACTATGTGGTTTTGCCACTAATCGCTAGTTCGTAGAAACTACTGAAAGAAATGCCGATGCTTATTTTGTACGCAAAAAAATGTTATGGGTAGAGTTTGTGTCCCATGTGTCGGCAATTAACATGTAGATAGCTTTACTAAAACCAGATGGCGCCAAAAAGTAAATCAGCTGTTTGTTTAAATCGGTTACTTGTGTATCAAATAATACAAAAGTTCAAAAATAAATTGCCATATAAACTTATCTAATATTCATTATAATTATTATTGTCTAGTTTTTTGAGTGTCAAAAATTTCATAGATACTTTCGAATATTTAAATTAATTAATATTGCAATCTAAAATATATTAGTGCACATTAATTACACTGCACAACAGATTGAGTTATGTTACATGATCTTAGTGCAATTTTTTATAATGATTTCAAATCTGTAACTAATATTTCAGTATCCGCTCTTGTAAAAAATATATGTATCATAGTTTTGTTTTATAAGAAAACACTATTTATTTATGAAAAATCGTATTTTATTTGGTACTTAAGTTGAAAAACTTTCTTTTATTTGTTCCTCCACGGTACGAAGGTCCTGGTGGAATCGCTCACCCTGTTCTTCACTTAGATATCCAAGATTGGGGGTGAAATAGTCAAGGCTGTTGTGAAGAAAGTGTAACTTTATCCTCATTATTAGTCTTTGAAAGTGAAACATTAGTTTTTTGACGTGTTGTGAATAGTCAGAACTTTTCTTATTTCCCAAAAATTTTGAACAAGCCAAACAAACTCATTCCATGCCTTTTTCTCAATCTCTGTCATATTGTTCGTAAAATTTGAGTCTTTTATTGAAGATCTTATCTGTGGACCGCCAAAAATTCCCGCTTTTATCTTTTTTGTACTTACTCGTATTAATTATCGAAGTTATATCAAAGTTAAACGTAGATAAAATATTTTGATGCTGATGATACATTTAGGAAAAAATAACTTGATTGCTAATTGGCTGATCTTGTTTGAGTCAACTTTTAATGTAATTTTGAGTTATGGTATTTAACAGTTAATTTGCATTAAAGATGAAATTTATTTAGCGTACCGAGAAGGACATTGGCGTAGCATCATAAGATTTTATAAGCTTTTTCAAAGGATATGATAGGTTTTATATCTAATCTTCAAAGTTAATTGTTGATAAGAGATTCCGCTGCTGATGAAAATATATTTAAGAAAAGAACAACTTGATTGCTAGTTGCCAAGATACCTCGAATTTTTCAGGAGTGTTTTGAATTCTTTAAGAACTTTAGCATAACACTGAACACAGAAGATTTTTTTAATATAAAACTAAATGCAAATATTTATACTCTATTGAATTCTTACCAACTTTTACAATTTTTGTTGTATCTTTTAACGTAGGTCTTGAACTTTTATCTTTTTGGGCTCTTTTACAGGAAAGGCGGTCTTTGCTTTAGCCATTTGACGGTATTGGCCTCGACATCTTTAAGCATCCTTAACGCTAAAGATGGAGCCAGCAAAACTTGATAGGCTAGTTGGTCAAGACTTAGACTTCTTAGTTTCGAAATTTTCCTTCTCTGCTGATGATAACTTTCGCCATTCATCTAGACAATGGATTCCAAAATCTTCTTCTTTTATATTTGGGTGTTTTTTCCTCAATTCCTTACAAAAACTATCTGGGATGCGTATTGGGCGTATGGCTTCATTGGTATGAGGGGGCTTGCTATCGGCCATTACTAAGCAGAAAATGAAAACTAAACAAAAAATTTGGAATAAGTAAATTTTGCCGAAATATGTTTTTTTTTTTTTTTGTCTAGAATCTGAGAATAAACCCAAGGTATGAATAAATATGATATTCAAATATGTGACAGTTTACGCACAGACATAACAAAAAAAAATGTAGTATTGAACGAATCGGTACAAGTCCTTAATATCATTTGAAAAGGCATATTCGATTCTTCAGAGGATACGGCATGACCTTTGAACGATTTTTACTAAACTAAAATTCAACCAAAGGATCTTCTAGGCAAATGTGTTTAAAATTGGTAATTATGGATTCGTCGCAGGGCGAAACTGCTTTTAATCGAACGATTTTCAGTTAATTACACTTCAATAGTTTTATACAAATTTTATGTAAGGACCGATTAGGTTAGGTTTATGACTCTTAAGATCCATTAAAATTAGAGTATGTTAAAACCTAAAAAGTTAATTTGATTAATTTGTGCTGCATGAAATCAGTCACCTGCAATATGGCGTACCAAAGTACCAAAGCCAACAAAAACAAAAGTAAACCCTAACTCAATCCTTAAAATACTTTTTCTAGTTTTGTTTTGTTGTTTTTGTCACGAAAAAAAATTGTTTATACTTTGTTAATGGCTTCTAAGTGGCCTCTTAAGGACAAGTGCAAAGTGTTTGGCTTTAATTAAAATAATTTTTATAACCAATGGATTTCAAAGGTCAAGAGTTTCCTCAAGCTCAAGAATATACATCACGGCATCAAAAACTAGGTGGACTGAGGAGACTTCCTAAGATTCGATAATTTTCCAAGCCTACACGCAAGTGGAGAGTATTCACAACGAGTATTCACAGTGGACCTCTACCCAGATGTGTCATAACGATCCAAGGTGACGAACCATCTCAAGCTGCGCTACGCAATTAAATTCTTCGTTAAACTCAGGAAAACCAAGACCAAGGACGCCTACGGTAATGCTGCCATTAACCATTCAACAATGTTCGAGGTATTTCCTTCGGTAGCCCTTAAAGAATTGATACCAAATATTAAGCTGTATGTATACGCCAAGAGTTCACAGTTAAATTGTGAATTAGTTAAAAATATCTCCATCCACGGGGATTGTATGGACAATCCATATCTGGCACTACTGGGTTTCAAGAGGAGAAAGAGATAAACTTTCATAGAAAACGTTTAAGAGCCGTGCCGTACACTCTGAAGGGTATAGAGTCGAAGATGCTTTTTCGCAGACTTTAAGGACTTGTACCGATACGTTCAGTACAAAAATTTTTTTTGTTATGTCTGTGCGTAAACTGTCACATATTTGAATATCATATTTATTCATACCTTGGTTTATTCTCAGATTCTAGACAAAAAAAAAAAAAAAAACATATTTCGGCAAGATTTACTTATTCCAAATTTGTTGTTTAGTTTTCATTTTCTGCTTAGTAATGGCCGAAAGGGCCAAAGGACCAAAGATAAGAGTCAAAGACAAAATCCCCGATAGTTTTCAAGAGGAAGAGAGGAAAAAACACCCAAATATAAAAAAAGAAGATTTTGGAATCCATTGTCTAACAGAATGGCAAAAGTTATCATCAGCAGAGAAGGAAAAGTTCGAAACTAAGAAGCCTAAGTCTTGACCAACTAGCCTATCAAGTTTTGCTGGCTCCATCTTTAGCGTTAAGGATGCTTAAAGATGTCGAGGCCAATACCGTCAAATGGCTAAAGCAAAGACCGCCTTTCCTGTAAAAGAGCCCAAAAAGATAAAAGTTCAAGACCTACGTTAAAAGATACAAAATAAATTGTGAAAGTTGGTAAGATTTCAATAGAGTATACATATTTGCATTTAGTTTTATATTAAAAAAAATCTTCTGTGTTCAGTGTTATGCTAAAGTTCTTAAAGAATTCAAAGCACTTCTGAAAAATTCAAGGTATCTTGGCAACTAGCAATCAAGTTGTTCTTTTCTTAAATATATTTTCATCAGCAGCGGAATCTCTTACCAACAATTAACTTTGAAGATTGTTTTATATCTATCATATCCTTTGAAAAAGCTTATAAAATCTTATGATGCCTCTGAAGACTCTTCAATCCTAAACTGCTAATAGAAATGGGATCTAATTCTTTTTGAAGTTCAAGTATCTGCGTCAAGATCTCCAGCGCTTCTTGACGCTCTTCTCAACTTGCTAAAAATATGAAAACCATAAAGTCAACTCCGCATTCAAGACAATTCTCCTGTAACTTATATAAAATAAATTCGAATTGATAAGAGGAATCTGAGATATTACTATGACATATCCGATTTACAAAATAAAGCTTTGTAACCATCTATTTGAAAGATAAAAGAATAGTCTAAAACCCAAAATGTCAAGTCATTTGTAAAAACAGAATCTACCCGAGTAAAACGCATTAAATTTGTTTGGAATTTAGGTTAGGTTACACCGGTTAAGTACATAGTCCTTAGTGAAACCGAAGGATGGGGTTGGTGTATAATGCACCTTAGCCGTCGAGTATGTGCGTATGCTTGGCGAACACCAATAGCTTTTGAGGAGCCCTGTCGGCTGCCTCTTCCAGTGAGTTAAACCAGATATATTAGTCTTGATACGCAAAAGATGGGGCAGCGGCAGATGAGGTGCTCCAGAGTCCGTTTGGCCTCTGTCTCCTTACACTTCCTGCATTCATCGCTGTTGGCAATGCCTAGCTGAGCTGCGATCAGGCAATCCCACTAGCCCACTATGAGTCTACATTCTCTTCTAGGGAGTTACAGGATATACTGGGCTATCTTACAGTTCGTTGTTTTGTACCACCTTCTGACAGATCTGGATACAGCGTCTTCTGCTCTGTGGTAAATAGTTCTAAATGGAATCTTAAGATCGTCAAGTGACGGTTGCCTTGATACAGCACCTTCAATTGCGACCCTATCAGATATTTAATTTCCATCAATGCTCTGGTGGCTGGGAATCCACCATTCCATTTGGAATTTGATATATCTTCGGTAACTAATACGAGGTGTGTTCAAAAAGTAAGGTATTTTTTACACAAAATTTGACGCAAATCCGTTGATCCATATTTTTCGATAGCATAAAATCGCCGAGCACTCAAAACACTTATAACCTTTACGCCTCTCACAACCAAACAAAAAGTGTCATTCACTTCAAATTTGGTACAGATGTTCGGGAAGAGTGTACCAACACAACAAAACAACAAAAAAAAATCGATAATCAAATATACGCGAAATTTGAAAAGTCGCCTTATTTTTTGAACACACCTCGTAGTCTTGGTTGAATGGTTTTGGCGCTTCCAGGTCGCATTCAAAGTCTTTATCACTAACAGTATTCGCTTTTAACTCAATAGGCTCCTCCTCCGATGCATCACTTTGAGGTTCAGGTAATATGTTAGGGCTTAAAACACGTCTATACGCCGATGAGGATATTCCCATTTGGCTCGGTTTTTTCGGTTAATGCCAGTTATATTGACCAAACAAAAATAACAACCATCGTGGTGGTTCCCGGGTTCCTTCCAGACCAAGGCGGTTAAGTTTGTGCAAGCCGAAAATGTATGTAATATATAGAAGGAGACGTCGGAGACACCCCAAAGTTACCTAAAATATGATCAGGGTCAATAGAGAATACCCATGTCCGTCTGTCCGTTTGAACGCCTAGATCTCAGAGATGGTTAGAGCTAGAGCAACCAAACATTCACATTAGATCCCATATTATTCCATAGGAGATAAGTTTATTTTATTTTTTTGATATCGCGGATAAATTATATAATAATAATTCGTTTGTTCATGAAGATATCGTAACCAAATTTGGTATTTGTTTTTTATGGTTCCCAAGCACTGTACCAAATTTAATTAACATCGGTTGACTATATCATATAGCTCCCATAGGAACGATCTGCCAAAATAACTTTTTTAAATCAAAGTTTTGTCACACAGTTGGTCACACCGAGCAAAGACAGGGCACCTTCCACTTGGTCTTTCCAACGCAAACACGGTCGTCCTCTCCGCCGACGGCCGCTGACTACCGCATCGAACACACGTCTAGCCTGAGCATCCTCGTCCATCCTAACGACATGCCCGAGCCAGCGAAGCCGCTGGATGTGGATACGTTGAGCAACGTCCATGTCATTGAAGAGCTTATACAGCTCCTGGTTAATGCGGATGCGGTAGTCATCGCCAACTCGAATAGGACCAAAGATCTTGCGCAGAACTTTCCTCTCGAAAACTCCCAAGGCAGCTGCATCAGTTAGCGACACTTTCCAGGCTTCCGCGCCGTAAAGAAGCACTGGAAGGATGAGTGCCTTGTATAGTGTTAGTTTTGTCGCGAGAGAGAGGTCTCTACTACTCAATTGCCTATTGAGACCGAAATAGCACCTGTTGGCAAGAGTGATTCTGCGCTTGATCTCCAGGCTGACATCGTTGTCGGTGGTAACGACGGTGCCAAGGTAGATGAATTCCTTGACAACATCGAAAGTATAGCTGTCGGCCGTAATCTGGGACCCAAGCCGCCGCACGTCCTACTTGTGGATAGCATATATGTACTTTGTTTTGCCCTCATTTACCGTCAGACCCATTTTCGCAGACTCCCGTTCGATAGCACTGAAGGCCGCGGTGACATCTCACTTGGTACGCCCAATGATGTCGATGTCGTCGGCGTACGCAAGGAGCTGGACACTCTTGTAGAAGATAGTGTCATTGCGATGTACGCCGGCCTTCCGCAGAACGCTCTCCATGAATAAGTTGAAGAGGTCGATAAGGGGTCGCCTTGTCTGAAACCTCGCACGGTATCAAAAGGCTCGGAGAGGTCTTTTCCTACCTTGACGGAGCTGCAGGAATTATTCAACGTCATTCTGCAAAGCCTTATCAGCTTCGCAGGGATACGGAGCTCAGACATTGCGGCATATACGCGATCACTTATTGGGCTATCGAAAGCTGCTTTGTAGTCGACGAACAGGTGGTGAGTGCCGACTTGATGTTCGTGGGTCTTCTCCAGGATTTGGCGTAGTGTGAATATCTGGTCGACCATGGACTTGCCAGGTCTGAAGCCGCAATGATAAGGTCCAATCAGTGCCTTGGCGAGTGGCTTAAGTCTTTCAAACAGTACGCTCGTAAGGACCTTATATGCGATAGGGAGAAGGCTTATACCCCTGTAGTTGGCGCAGATAGTGGGGTCTCCCTTTTTCAGGTGTTAACACATATAATAAATAATTGGGCTGCAAACGCGAATTCACTCACTCATCACTTTCAATCGAAATTATCTTAAAATCTTGTGTGCAGTACTTATGAGCAGTGTTGCCCTTTTTAATTGGTTTTTTCGCTAGATGGCGCCAGCAGTAACAACAGCTATTTTACAAAAATTAATTGTACACCAAGCTATTTTGATAGCTAGACTACTTATTATTTATTGTGTGGACTTTTATGAATTTAAATAAAATTGTTTTCTCACAAAGTGTAGAAATTTTACAAATATTTACATTACCATAATCATATTGCAAGAGTACGTGTAATTACAAAACTTGGGCAATATATCCATTGTGCATAATACTCATACATATATACTACAATATATATACATAGTAGGAGGTTTAAACATACATAACTACTTATAAATTTTCTACAATGTAAAACGTTTAACGTTTTTCCCAAACAACTGACCCAAAATTTTGTATGCTCATTATTTGTCAAAGTATTTTATGGTATAAACAAATATCAAGTTTAAACACAAAACATTTAAATATTTTATACAAAATTTTGCTGCCTTTTAATTGCGCATAAAAATGAAAGATTCATTTTTTAAAACATAATAACAATAAAATGATATAATTATAGCTTGATGGTTTTTATTGTTTAAAGCTTGCGCTCTTTCAGTTCATTTACTAATGCACATTATTTATTTAAAGAGTATGTACGAGGGTGGATTGATAAGTTTCCGGCCTGACCAAGAGATGGCGCCACTAGGCCTACCTTGAGGTGACGTTCTATAGTACCATCCTTAGATAGCTTGTAGCTATAGTTTCAGCCCGATCGCCATGTTAGTTTAGATTTGAGAGCTAAACAAGACACCTCTGTGTTTTTCTTGAAAAAATTGATTCGAAAAAACATTTCTACCGCCAATTTGACGTTGTATAAGCGTAATCCAAGTGAATTTTTGCGTCGATTCATAACCGTTGACGAAACTTGGGTCCACCACTACACTCCTGAAACCAAAGAACAGTCTAAACAGTGGATTGGACCAGGGGAGCCAACTCCAAAGAAGGCAAAAACTATTTTTTCAGCGAACAAGGCTACTGTTTTTTGGGATGCAAAAGGTATTATATATAATACATTAATTACCATGAAAAGGGTAAAACTATCACTGGTCAATACTACGCAGACTTATTGCAACGTTTAAGCCACGAGGTGAAAATTAAACGACCTCATCTGGCGCAGAAAAGAATCTTGTTTCATCACGATAACGCACCAGCGCACAAGTCTATCGTTGCGATGGCTAAAATTAACGATCTGAAGTTTGAATTGATGCCGCACCCTCCCTACTCTCCAGACCTAGCCCAGAGTGACTATTATCTGTTTCCTAAACTCAAAAAATGACTTGGCGGTAAGAGATTTGCTGACAATGAAGAAGTAATCGAAGCTGTAAATGGGTATTTTGAGGAGCTTGACGAATCAGTCTATAGAGTTGGCATTACTAGACTAGAACACCGCTATAAGAAATGTATCAGCCTTGGAGGAGATTATATTGAAAAATAAAAATAAAAATTCTTAAAAACGTTGTTTTTCTTGGTCAGGCCGGAAACTTATCAATCCACCCTCGTATATATGTATAGGTATATAAGTGAGTATATTATAAACAGCTTATGGTATAGTCTGCCATGGGGGCCACTTGTTGCACGCCACTTGCTAAGAGCTGTCCATGTTAACCATGTCAATAGCTGATAAGGAACGCGCCACAAGTGTCAATATTTCAAGAGCCAATTGCCCCACATGGCAGACTCCTCTCTGTGGCAAGTCGCAGTTGATTATTTTGAAAAAAAAAATAAAATAAAAAATTAAATAATTACCTCATATTTATGCAATAATTGTGTGGCAGCTGCCCCGCCCCGGCCGGGCCAACTGGAACTGACGTATCCCAATGAGTTGGTTAAATATTAAAGGAGAAAGTCGCCTCTGTCAAGTTAAGTTTTATTTATTATTTTTTACATTGAAAAAATGTTTCGCACATGGCAGAATGTGTTTACCCGATTATCAGTTTTATTTGTACAAAAAGAGAGTGAAGTCTATTTTTTTGCACAGGTGTAGATAATTTATGCAAATATTTATAGAAATAGCGGCTTGGCTACCTGAAAGTTTCAGCTTAACAATTTTTTTGATTTTTATATGTCACAATTGGCTTTATCAAGCGGATCTTGAAAAATGTCAAAAACTATTCCCTCGTCAAAAACAAGTTTATGAACTTGACAACGAACTCAATTATTATTTATGTCAACAACATATGGTACTTATATCATAATAATTAAAGTTTGCTTAATGTTTGCAGCGTGATTTGTATATAAATTTATAAATTTTAAATTTACTGGAAATTTTTCGTATGTTTGTTCTTGATTTGGCATGTGCCCCAATAGATTTTGCATTGAAACTATTCAAATTTTTAATCGCATTGTAGAAAATTTAAAAAAAACTTTGAAAAACTACTCCCTGTGGGTTCAAATGGGTACTTATTATCATAAGCAGCAGATATCCTTCAAATACGCTTGGTGTTTGTCTTGCACAATGGTCCCAAGAGGGTATTTTTGGGATAAAATTTTAAAAAAACGCGATGGACTTTCAATTCGGCATAGTTGTTTGTAATGGCCGAATCATGAACTTTTTGAAATTGTAGACAGATGCGAACACGCCCACACGTGCCGCCCCCAAATGCCCAAATAGTTATCCCATGATTTGCATTAAAACTGTCTTCATGCGATTTAATTACATGAATTTTTAAATATTAATTCTAATTTTTTTAGATAAATGTTTTCGGAATAATATTACTTTTCTTAACTAAATTATTTAGATATCGATTTTTCAAATTTAGGTAATGTTTAACAATGAATTAAAATCTAGGATTACAAATAAGAGTGATGGAGTTAAAAAAAAATAAAAGCGGAGAAAGTGCTTTGTATGAAAGTGCAAGGCACAGCATATAATATTTCTGAAAGGACTATCCGGATGGATTAAGTATAAGCTTTTAGTTTTTATCAAGAAATCAAGCGCAACTTTTATTTTGTGAATTATTTTGAAATTTATAAAAAAAAATTATTTTTTTCTAAGCAACTAATCTTATATTATGCAAAATTATACAAGGCTTACGATTCTTAAATAAAACTCGGATTTAAAAAAATTTTTTGTTCAATAAAAAAAACCCGTTTCATAAATTGTACAAACAGCTCAATAATATATTATTTACTCGTAGACCACAACACAGATTTGATTAAAAATCTCAAAGATTTTAAAGATTTGTTGGTGTAAATCTTACAAAGGTGAATGATTAGGCCTTACTAAATTAAATCACATGGAAATGTGTCCAAAGTGATAACTGCTTGAAAAGAGATGCCTTTTAGAAAACCCTATTAAAAAAAACACCCTTTAAAACACTACAAAATATACTGGTTGGTACATCATTTTTTTATAATATTTATTTACTATTATTATTTATTTTATAATTTTTAATAATTTATTAAATAAGTATGCATAACAATTTTTTCCTAAAAACTGTTAATTGAAATTTAAATTATTTAAAGAGCTTCTATTTTTACGGTGGTTTCATGACCGGTCGTAGGGTGTAGTCAAATATGGGGAAAATTGATATACAGAAAAAGTGTTGTTTTTTTCGGAATGGCGCCAGCAGTTTACACTAGATGGCGCTAGCAGCAACAACAGCTGTTCCGTTTTGCAGCCACAAATAAAACTAATATACAGCAAACTTATTGTGAAAGCAAAAAAAATTATGTCAGGTAAACAAAACCTTTTGCGTTTTCAAAGAATGACAAAATCTTAATAATGGGGAATTTTAGTTTTCTTTCCAACGATGCTTTGATATATGTTTGATAGAAAGATAAAGAAATAGTAGGTTAGGTTAGGTTACACTGGCCGGCCACAACAGAGTGCAGCCTAGCATAGACCTTTTGGTCCTTAGCTGTGCCAGATTTGAGGTTATTACGCAAAGTGATGGTCGGTTAAAAATTTTACTTTTTTAGCGAAATTAAGTAGCCGTCCAACTTGTAGCCTGGCCACCTCTTCTAGACCGACAAACGCTGGTTCTCCTAGGGTGGTCAGACGATGTCTAGAGATGGCTGGGCAGTCGCAGAGTACATGTGCTAGGGTCTCAGGGACTTCCGGATCCCTGCAGATCCTGCATGATTCGTTTGCCGTTAGTCCCATCCTATGCGCATGCTTCGCTAAGAGGCAGTGTCCTGTTAGCACACCCGTGATGGTCCTGCATTCAGTGCGTGAGAGTTTCATTATAAAGTTACTTTGTTCTCTGCCGTAATGAGCCAGGATGATTTTCGCTGTGTGACAGCTGTCTAGATTTTTCCATCTAGCTTCAGCTCTGCGCTTCATGTTGCACTCCAGCATAACGTAGAGATGTTTGATCGGTCGGCGTACGTCGTGTATTTGTCCCTCCGGAAGCTCAACACCGCTTTTGGCAATTGCATCCACTATTTCATTCCCCATTATGCCTTTATGTCCAGGCACCCAGTAGATATGCAGTTTACAAGCCGCAGCTAATCTCTGGATGACTGCCTGGCATTCAAGGACGTGGAAGAAGGATGTACAGTGCGATACAATAGCCTTGATAGCGGCTTGACTGTCTATAAAGAGGTTAATCTTTGTTCCAGTTGAAGTATTGGTGCGTGCCAGCTCAGCCGCCTTCATTGCGGCGAATACTTCAGCCTGGAAGATGCTGCAATGGTCCGGAAGCCTGTAACTTTGACTTACATTAAGCTCGGAGCAGTATACTCCAGCACCAACGCCCTTTTCCATCTTTGAGCCGTCAGTAAATAGGTTATAGGTATTGTGACTGGGTATAAGGCCTTTACGCCAGCTGTCTTCCTCCATCGTCACCTTTACCCTTTTCCCAAATTGTAGGTGTGGTATGATATAGTCAATTTCGTCAGAGAGCCCCTGTCCTATTGAACTATGTCCGTAGCGAATGTTCTTAAAAAGACCCGCCGCTTTTAGGCGCCCAGCTGTACGAGCAGCTGAGCACTCCGCGTAGAGGTCAATCGGAAGTAAATCTAAAATGATGTTTAGCGCCGCTGTGGGTGTTGAACGGAGAGCCCCTGTAGTGCACAGCGATGCAAGTCGCTGAACGCGTTCCAGTGGCCTCAGGTACGTCGTTTTGGTTGGAAATAATAAGAAGTATGAATATAAAAATATAAGATTGTTTTAACTAAAAAAAATTAAATTAAAAATTTAAAAAACCCCCGAACTTAAGTAATTTTCATTTAAAAAGTGAAAAATAATAAAAGAAACTTAATGTTAAAGTACCTAAGAATCTATTAATAATTCTAAAAAATACGTCGCGTTGGGGGACACGCGAGGGCAGACGTCGTTGACGGTCGTATCTTACATGCAAATTTTTTGAAGTAATTCTATGAAAGTTTTTGAAGTATTTTCTTAATTTTGTTTTTAAGTTAATCTTTGTTGCTTAATTAGACTATTTGTATTTAAATTGTTAGTTTAGGAGCGGTCCCCCAACGCGACGTATTTTTTTAGAATTATTAATAGATTCTTAGGTACTTTAACATTAAGTTTCTTTTATTATTTTTCACTTTTTAAATGAAAATTACTTAAGTTCGGGGGTTTTTTAAATTTTTAATTTAATTTTTTATTTCATACTTTTTATAGGTAGGTTAGGTTAAGTTAGACTTTAGTATATTATAATATACTTACTATAATTTAGATTCTTGTTAAGGTATAGATTACATTTAAGGTCAAGCTCGTTTGCTTTTTTTACGCATTCTCCCCACTTTCACTCCCCACAACTTTTAAACGGCTCGACCGATTTTTATCATGTCTAGGAACACTCGCACATAAGTCACCTTTAATACAAAAAAAAATAAATTGAAATCACTGCATGCGTTCGGGAGTTACGATGCCACAGACAGACAGACAGTCAGACAGACAAATTTTAAGCCAATCGGACAAAGTTGATGTTTTTAACTTCAAATGGCCATAACTTCTAAACGAGAAGAGATAGAGCAAAAATAGCCTCAGATTCGAATCAGTGGCGTCGTCAGCTTCAATAGGACCAAATTTTAGGCCAATCGGACAAAGTTGATTCTTTTAACTTCAAATGGCCATAACTTCTAAACGAGAAGAGATAGAGCAAAAATAACCTCAGATTCGAATCAGTGGCGTCGTCAGCAACAATAGGACCAAATTTTAAGCCAATCGGACAAAGTTTATGTTTTTAACTTCAAATGGCCATTACTTCTAAGAGCAAAAATAACCTCAGATTCGAATCAGTGGCGTCGTCAGCTTCAATAGGATGAAATTTTAAGCCAATCGGACAAAGTTTATGTTTTTAACTTCAAATGGCCATAACTTCTAAACGCGAAGAGATAGAGCAAAAACGCGAAGAGATAGAGCAAAAATAACCTCAGATTCGAATAAGTGGCGTCGTCAGCTTCAATAGGACCAAATTTTAAGCCAATCGGACAAAGTTTATGTTTTTAACTTCAAATAGCCATAACTTCTAAACGCGAAGAGATAGAGCAAAAACGCGAAGAGATAGAGAAAAAATAACCTCAGATTCGAATCAGTGGCGTCGTCAGCTTCAACAGGACCAAATTTTAAGCCAATCGGACAAAGTTTATGTTTTTAACTTCAAATGGCCATAACTTCTAAACGCGAAGAGATAGAGCAAAAATAACGTCAGATTAGAATCAGTGGCGTCGTCAGCTTCAATAGGACCAAATTTTAAGCCAATCGGACAAAGTTTATGTTTTTAACTTCAAATGGCCATAACTTCTAAACGCGAAGAGATAGAGCAAAAACGCAAAGAGATAGAGAAAAAATAACCTCAGATTCGAATCAGTGGCGTCGTCAGCTTTAATAGGACCAAATTTTAAGCCAATCGGACAAAGTTTATGTTTTTAACTTCAAATGGCCATTACTTCTAAACGAGAAGAGATAGAGCAAAAATAACCTCAGATTCGAATCAGTGACGTCGTCAGCTACAATAGGACCAAATTTTAAGCCAATCGGACAAAGTTGATGTTTTTCTCCCCACTTTTACTCCCCACAACTTTTAAACGGCTCAACCGATTTTCACCAAACATGTCTAACAACACTCGCACATAAGTCACCTTTAATACAAAAAAAACTAAATTGAAATCACTGCAAGCGTTCGGGAGCTACGATGCCATAGACAGACAGACAAACAGACAAACAGACAAACAGACAGACAGACAGACAGACACGTCAAACTTATAACACCCCTCTTTTTGCGTCGGGGGTTAAAAACAAACATAAGCAAATAAAAACTTTATCGAGCTATATCCTTTTGCGGATTCACCAAATCTTAAAAATTATTAAAAAAAATCTTATCGGCGAAAATAAGTGAAGCGGGCCACTTTTTCCCCGACCTTCTCCTATTTTGATGATTTTTACATATTTGAGAGTACCATTTTTAATTGCAAAAAACCAATTTTTGTGTCCTTTAAACTTAAGTATCAGGAGACAGTTCATGATACTCATTGTTACTTTAAAAGTTGATCTTAAAATATCAAAACTATTAATTATATCAAGTTTGAACTTAGTAATTTTCGCTTCCGAAGAGTTATGCTTATTTAAACGCATTTCGTAGGCTTTAAGTATCCTTAACAATATACCATATGAAAACTGAGTGCACTTATGACTTGTTTACGTACTCTATTAAGACCTGCATGGTGTTATTATCTTGAAGCTTAAAAGCAATCTTCCGCTTTTAGGCTAATTATTATGTTTTGAATCCATGTCAAGTCAAGCAAGTGTCAGCTTTCCTTTATATACAATTAGTGAGACTTATGTGCGCCGTGTGTATTGAAATTTTACAGAAACATGCGCAAACATGGGCAGGGCGCTTAGAGTAACGTAATCCAAGAGATGTATCTGTAAGATACACATAAAGTGCACCTGCCTTGTCTCTTATGCATCTGCCTGCCTGCCTGCCGGGCTGCCTTCACGTCTTAATGCAAAATGTCGATGCCAATGTAGTAGAGTTGACAACTCTAAAACTGGGCTGTAAAGATTTATCTCGTTGATTGACATACATATGGTACATACTCGTACAATCCATCGACAGGCACCGAAATGTTGGGCCCCAAGCTGCTGCTCCTGCATGCTTCAGTGCACGTGACGCTGGCGGCATCTTGTCAAAAAAAAAAAAAAACCAACCAAAAATGCCCAAAATGCGTCTACGCATTTTAAAATTTGTCGTTTATCTGTGTTGAAATGGTTAAAAAAAAAATAATAATAAACGTATAACTTTAACGTGTGCTGATGGAGGCACTTGCCCGCACCTGGAGGGCTCCCCGCTTTGTTGCCTCTTATCGTAATTTAGTTTTTGCTGGTGAAATTTCTTGCTGTTTACATACACAAAAGTGCTCCAACTTTTTATATATGTACATAAATTTTACTTTTGTATGTTTTTTTTTTCCTGAAGCTGACCTTGATCTGTAGCTGGGGCTTGCGGCCTATGGCCGGCCGGGTCTTGAGCTTGAGCTGCGTAGTGTCTGGTTGATGATGATGAGCTGGGGAGAAAATAATGCAGATACCTGGTCTCCAGTTTGTTTGATTATATAATATTACATACACATTTCTGCTTCTTCTGCTTCTTCTCCTTCTTGTTTATAGTTGTTGTGCAATGGACCTAACTTGACTAAACACTTGTTTACGGTTTACGGCTAACTACACATCGTATGGTAGGTGTGATCATCATTTGTCAATGGATATTGTACGCTAAATCTTTGTCGGTATTTCGTTTGTTATGGGATCAATTGCAAGTTTCAAGCAAAGATGATGAAGGTATTCTGCAATTGATACGGAACGCGTAGACAGTGCGATTTTTTGCAATCGAAAGCAGTCGAAATTTTTGTTTGCTTTTATACGCTACCTAGAAGCCAATGCGACTTTACAAAATTTATACCCAAATTATCACGATAGCAAATTTATTCATATGAGACAAAACCATTATATGCCATATACTCGTATATAATTTTGCCTTTATAAGTAGGGTCCGATGGTCCGAGTGAAAAAAGCGGCCATTGAAAGACAAGTGAATGGATCCTTTTCTCCATGAATATGAGTGCTTGATCATACATTTTGAAAGCTTTTCAAAATAATCAAATTTCATGCACTTCGGGCTTTCGAGACAATACTCTTAACTTTTAAAAAGGAAATGTTTTGGTTTGAATCCTCCAAATTTTCTAAAATTCTCTTTTTCAAACTCGAATAGTTTGTCCTGGACATAGAGAGCACGAAAAACATTCAGTTTTTTTACAGTTCACAGAATTTATGATTTTAGGGGATTTTTTTCGTAACAGAAAATATGATTTTAAACCTTCTAAAAATTTAAAAATACGGGTATACTTAAATATTTGGTAAATAAATGAAAATATATATGACGAAACTTTAAGTTAAAAGCGAACACAAGATAGAAAAAGCGAACATGCTCGCTTAAAATCGGACATATGGAAACCTCGTTTATAAGAGTCTTAAGCTTTAGAGCCTTATTTGCATCCATTTTTATATCCTGTGCCTTGAGGTGAAGTTCAAAAGAATAATGTCATTGATACACTAAGGAATCATTATGCTGCCTGCTAGACCTAAAGATCCCTCAGCTTTTTCTCTTTAAGCAAAAAATTCAATTATTTTGTATATCTTTATCTAATTCGGTTCCAAAAAACTACTACATGACGCATTATGATAAGGGAACTTACAAAGCTCGCGGCGAAGACCAATCTACGGCTTTTTTTTGCTTTCAAAATTAAATACCAGGCGGAAAAAACAGTCGACATTTCTCCAACTACTTTCGGAACAGACATTGCATGTGGAGGATTGTCCCTTAATTCCACAGTACCTACAAAATTTAAATTCCGCGATGTTCATGTTATTTAGGTGTTTCCTAATAAGTTCCGAGAGGTGGCTTCGGTCCGATCTGAATCTCTTCTGCAACTTTCCCCTTGTCGTCAATGTCACAGAAGCACTCTTATTCGTTAGTACGTCAGCAATTTCGTTGCAATGTATATTAAATAAGATTCTATTCTAAGATTCTAGCCATCGAGTTGCTTACTGATAGCCTCAAATGCTTCTTCATCATTTCCTTTATGCAGTGGGGGCATAGTGCATCAAATGCTTAGGAATACATGAAGTTTGTGTAAATGCATGTAACATAGAAAATATAACGCTGGAGGCTCCTTTAAGTTACTATAATTTGACCAAGAATAACCAAACTTGAGGTTTGGGCTCTTTAAAAGAGCAGTTAGATCAAGCTTTTTTTTTGTAGGGCCACACCCAGGGTCGTAAAAAGAAAATCCGGGCCCGGGGAAACAATTTACCGGCCCTTCTATTACTACTTAGCTTGAATCACGACAGGTCGACAGTAATTAGGTCGAGTCTCTAAAGAAACTCCATGCCCGAGATCATTGAAATCGAAAAAATGTCTGGTATACAATTGCAAAATAATTTTTTACCTCAAATCGCCTTAGTGTAAAGAGCATGCCTAAGGCCGCATCTCAAAACTTAAAGTCGAGTTAAAACCAAGATTCGATTTCCAGCAAAATCAGATTTTAAACAAATGGTTCAGCATTTTTAATATTCATTCCCTTTTTGTCAATAAAGTTTAACGGTTTACTCAAATATTTTTCAAGAAAAAATCAAAATGGCGTTAGCAGCCTACTTTTCTATCATAGGTACAGTTTTTGTTAAAATATGCGGATAACTTTGAAAGTTACATGCAAAAAAGTTCCTAATGAATTACCTTTTTTATAGATGCTCCACAAAAAACGACATATTTGTAAATATATTTGTTACAGAGAGCGCCAACATTTCTACATACAAAGTTGTCCCATAAATCTTAACACTAAAAATTTGAAACTTGACGCGAACAAAAGTTTGTGACCCACACAATATTTTCAAAGTCAGGGTATCCCAAGTATAACCGTAACTCTTGTTTTACTTTACGATTAGAATAGTTTTTGGCAGATATTAAAGTTTATTTATTTTCCACTTTTCCAAATGAATTTTAGTCTAGCAGAAATTTGGCAGTTGCTTGACATATTTATTAGCTTTTAAGAGTTTTGGAAATATGTGAAGTAATATATTGGGTGTACAAATAGAAAACCACCGTTTTTTCTCATGATTTGAGGCTTTATTGTAAAAAAATCGTTTCATACTCATTCTTTAAAATAATTTCCATTGTTAGCCACAAATTTTTTCCATCTTTTTGGCAGCTTCTGAATTCCTCGTCGGAAAAATTGTTCTTCTTTCGACGCGATGCACGAATCGATTCAATTTTAGACTTCTTCGAAAGGAGGAAAGTGCTGTTCGTCCAGGTCATGCGTCATCAATCGGAATAAGTAAAAATCAGAAGCGGCGATGTCAGGAGAATACGGCGGTTGGGGTAGGATGTCCCATTTCAAAGTTTCCAGGTATGTTTTCACTACCTTGGAAACATGTGGCCTAGCGTTGTCATGTAGAAGTATGACCTTATCGTGTCTTTTCGAGTATTGCGGGAGTTTTTCATTTAACGCTCGACTCAGGCATATTAGTTGCGTCCGATACAGGGCTTCTGTAAGGATTTCACCTGGATGCAAGAGTTCATAGTAAACAAACTCTTTCTGTTTCGCCGTTGGAGGAGTGGTTCGCAAGTGGAAATACGCCGTTCGATGTTTCTCGGCTTCAACTCGTAGGCACCCAATGTCCTACTTTTTGAATCATTCCTAAGCTTTTTAGGCGATGAGAAACGGCTTGCTGAGTCACGCCCAATAAATTTGCATGTTCCTGTTGCGTTATACAACCATCTTCATCCAGTAAAGTCTCTAATTCTGTATCCTTAAACTTTTTCACTGGTCCGGGATTGGGCTACCCTTATTTTCTTTGATTTGAAATGTTATCAGAGATATTTTGTAGCCGCATAGTTTCTGGCTACTATTACGTTCGTTAAAAGCTGTTTGTACGGCTAAACGGCATTAAATCTTTGTTTGTTACCAGCAAATTCTAGAAGAAGAATCTTCGTTGACGATGAATCTTTTCGTTGAATTTCTTATTAAAGAATGAAGGGAGGGAAGAGCTATCGTGACTGTGAGACCATCATATAAAGTTTGGGAATTTGCGTGGTTTACGTGCTGAGCATTTAACTCTTGCCATTCTCAGTTCACCTTGGAAAAATTCAGCAAAAATCTTATAGTTTGTCCGTATTTTGAATCGAGTCTTTACTATTTTCTTTTTATGATTGTACCAGCAAGAAAAATATAAATTTTTCTTTGAGTAATACAATGAAAGAGTCTTTGAAAATTTTTTCATGTACTGTATACTATATAGTAAAGTTGTTGCTGTAGCAAATATCTTCCAAGTCTTTCAGAGTATTAGAAGTCGTAATTTGACTGGAGACCTCAAAACACTTCCGTATCATGATCTAACAATGAGAAGGTCACGCAATACACAGACGCGTTATTTGTCGCTATCATTTTTTGTATAGAAGCTATATAAAATGGAGGATCAATTTTGATTTAACTTAGATTAAATAATTCAGAAATTTTTTGTTAGTAAGGTCCTCCTTGACCGCAATCTTACAACCTCAACCAAAAATATGGGCTAACTTATATTATTAAAGAGATATAATTAAAAGCTTTTAAATTATAAAGCTTTCTTAATGACAGGTTGTAAGATGGCAAGAAATCTTGAGAACTTTTTTTAAAAGCATCTTCTCTTTAACATTAATATAAACAAAATAATTATTATAAGCAAATTCTTTAAAAGTTCTTAAGTCTGAAGTCAAAATTAATCTTTTATTTAAGCTAAATAATTTCAAAAAGTATTATTTGTAAATAAAGAAAAAATATTTCAAATTATACAAAAAAAAATTGTTTACATAAAATCTTACTCAGATATAAAGTAACTCCATAGAAAAACGTTACAAATTTTTATGTTGTCTTTTGTGAGCCTAGTAAACAAAACATTTTGAATATATACGAGGTGTGTTCAAAAGTAAGGTGACCTTGTATTTTTAAGAAAAAATATTTATTTATTCATCAATATTTATGTTGTCCCCTTCAAAGTAATCCCCTCAGATACAATACACTTATGCCAACGGTTTTTCCAATCCTCAAAGCACTTCTCATAAGCACTTTTCGGTATAGCCTTAAGCTCTTCCAGAGATGCAGTCTTTATCTCTTCAATCGTTGCAAATCTCCGTCCTTTCAAAATCACATGGGGCCAAATCTGGTGAATATGGTGGCTGAGGCATGATTGTGGTGTTGTTTAGGCCAAAAATCTCTCACAAGCAAAGATGAGTGAGCAGGGGCATTATCGTGATGCAAAAGCCATGAATTGTTTTTCCACAATTCTGGACGTTTTCTTCGTATTGCTTCTTGCAAACGACCATATGGTAAGAACTCCTGATGCACCACGCCATGGTAATCGAAGAAAACAGTGAGCAAAACTTTGACATTTGATCGAACTTGGCTGGCTTTTTTCGGCCGCTTCCATTGGGACGATTAGGCTTTGGTTTCGATATCATAACTATATACCCATGATTCGTCACCAGTTATGACCCTTTTGAGTAAATCTGGGTCGATGTTGCGACGGTTCTTTTGGTCAAAATTTAGCAATTTCGGAACAAACTTCGCTGACACACGTCTCATGCCCAAAACGTTAGAAAAATTTCATGGCACGAGCCAAGCGATATACCGACATCCCCAGCAACTTCTCTGATAGTGATTCGACGATTTTCCAAAACAATTTTCTTCACTGCTTCAACGTTTTCATCAGTTGTTGACGTGCTTGGGCGTCCAGAGCGAGGCTCGTCATTGGCATCTTCCCGGCCATCTTGGAAGAGTTTGTACTACTTGTAAACATTTTTTTTACTCAGAACAGTTTCACCGTATGCTACTTTCAACATTTCAAGTTTTACGGAGCACTTAATTTTATTAATTAATTAATTTAATCCGTTAATCCATATTTTTTGATAGCAAAAAATCGCCGATCACGCAAAACACTTATAACCTTTACGCATCTCACAACCAAACAAAAAATGACATTCACTTGAAATTTGATACAGATGTTCGGGAAGAGTGTACCAACACAACAAAACAAAAAAATCGATAATCGAAAATACGTTGCCCGCGAAATTTGAAAAGTCACCTTACTTTTTGAACACACCTCGTATAATAGTTCGTTTGAAAAGAAAATATGAAAGATTACGATGTTTAGGTTGGCAAAGATGGTTGCTTTTTGGAGCTTGCTAGAGCTCTAGGCCTGGAGCCATAATATATTTTAGATTATAGCTCCATATCTAGGAGTAGGACCCTATATTCGTATCTTGCCTGGGGCAGCTCCGTATTGTTCTGAGCATTTTTCTACTACTTTGTAAGTTCAGATCTGCTTTAGAACAAAGTTATGAAAGAGGATTTTATAATCATATCTAGCTTGTCGAAGCTGTTTATAAGCAATAATCTTCAGACAACTTTTTCTTCAAGAGCCAGTTATGTAGGATTTCTGAGCAGATAAAGCAGATGCACCATCAAAAACATAAATTATTTATAATTCCTCAATTTTTACGCTTTTTAATTTCAATCCTTTTATAAAAAAAATGTAATAATTTTGGATCCTGAAATGATAATGCAGATCTTTCATCAAAAACATCAACTATGAATGATTGCCCGATATTTAAGCCTTCTAATTTCCACCCTTTTACAAAAATTTATCATGATTTAAAATACGAATTAAATAGAGATCCGTCCGGTATTACAACGGACCCGTCTAGGCCTAAGTATGCTGCCTCTTTAAGACATCTACCACCATAACTTAACCTGGGATACGATTGAAAACTTATGTTTATTTATTAATTCCGAAAGATATTTGTAAGTACGCTGCTAAGGAGCTACCATTTTTGTCTAAGTTTAAGACTCATTCTAGCTCACAAATTAAGCACCCTATATAATTTTCGCCAATTTTTTTCACTCTTACTCTTTTTGCGTTGAAGCACCTAACATACATTACATTCGTTTGACGAGCAAAATAAGTTGGGTCAACAATTCAAATTATGTAATGTACAACCAAACTTAACCAAAGTAAATATTTTTTAAGCCAATACAAACAGCACAAAACTAAAATGCATTAAAATATGCAAAGTTGCAGAAACAAATACAAATACGAAATTGCCAAGCTCGGAAAGATTTAAGCCTCGTGCGCTGCTTGTCCAGCTAATTAGAGATGGAGGCACGTTCAACAGAAGTATCTCAAAACAAAAACTCGGTTACCAGGGAAACATTATGAGACATTTCGGCTGGTCAAATGTTTGTCAATGAAATCGTCGGATCGTGTTGGTCACTTAAAATTCAGCAGAGCGTTCCAAGCCCAAAAAACGAACCACAAACAACTCCTCAGTGCAGCGCAATGTTCAATGAGTGACGTCGCAGCGACGTCAGCGTCGGCAGCGTCGACGGCAGCAGCGACGCGTCGACGCATCAAAACGGCCACGGTTAACGAACGAGTCCAAAACGATGTATCCGTCGTCGTTTGGTCTGGGGCTCTGGCTTGTTCATATATAAAGCAGGGTGACATCAAAAATTTCATGTCATTGCAGTTGCTTAAACTCGAGCGGTCGGTTGTTGGTTGTTGATACTCTTCTTCTTCTACGTCGTGTTCAAAGTCGAGAAATCGAAAGTGTTAATTGTTCTTTATTGGTGTTTTTGGGATTCTTTTGAGTGGTGCGCGAAATCGAAATATAGCTTTAAAATGAAAGCTTTCATTATTGCCGGTGTTTGTTTGTTCAGTGTATTGAGCATGGGTTCGGCTCAGTTCCAAAATGGACGTTTGGAGCCACCGAATCCACAATTGTGCGCACAGCGTATTATACACGAGAAGACACCCGATGGCAAAGGGTGAGTTGAGTGTGGATGAGAAAGTGCACAAAATGGAAAGAAAGTTAACAACAAGTATTTATCTTATGATTTCCATAGCTACTTCTTCTCATGGCGTGATCCTCAGCTGAAGGGTGTTGAGGAAGATTGGTTAACAGCAAGAAACTTCTGCCGTCGTCGTTGCATGGACTCGGTTTCATTGGAGACCAGCTTGGAGAATGAATGGATCAAGCAGCGTGTTGTTGGTGAAAATGTAAGTATTTGTTAACCATTTTGGCAAATATTTGAAAAATTTTTGAAAAACTCAAAACGATTAGTTATCAAAAAGTTTTAATGACTGGTTCCACATTTCTCAGATTTTTATTGAGTTGAAAGCTATTTTAAAGTAGACAGGATACAAATTCGCTTTTTGAGTGCAATTTTTTACGCTTTTTAAAAATACGACAGTATAGCAATAGTAAATTAAAATATTTCTTCCCAGGGTTTTTCCAAATTGAACATTCTAAAACATAAAATATTGGAATACTTTTCATCATTTTTATTTAAAATTTTTTTTAATAATTTCAAACAATTGTTTAAGATAAATTCAATCATTGAATGCCTGAAAATTTTTGGGTTTTTTTCCTAAGGTTTTTTCAAATTGTGCATTCTCTAATATAAAATTTTGAAGTACTTTTTGCCATTGTTTAGTTTTATTTTTTTATCAAAATTTAAACAAGTAGTTAAGACTCAATCTTTGAATGCTAAAAATTTTAACTTCATCTAAATATAAAATTCGAGCAATTTCTATTTCTTTTAAGGAAGTCTCAATACGGACAAAAAATAATAGTCCTCTGTGGGGCTGCCCTCAAACATCAATTTTTAGTTATTTGAGATATTGCTTTAGGCCAAAATTGAATTCTTTTATAAATTCTCCAGTATTTCCTTTGCAAGAGTTTGGATTTAAATATTCAAACATTAGCACAGGTCCAAAATAGTTTTCCTAGTTGGAATACTTAGATTACACAACAAAAAAAAAAAAAAAATCTGTACTTTTGACGACACATCTCATTATATGGATTTTTATGCGCTGAAACTGAAACTGAAATAAAAAAAATATGTTTCCCGACTGGATTTTGACATAACCTCAAAAAATCGTATTTTCACAAATTTATTAAGAATGAATTTTTTTTCGTCTAATCGAAACGCTAAAAACGTGAAAAATAATAGAGTATAGCTCAAAAAGTTGAAAACAATAAACTGAGGTTGGTTAGGTTAGATTAAGTAAGGTAAAAGTGTTATATTTTTTTTAGTATATTCGATATAGGCCAAAAGCTGTATGAGAGTTACCATTAATATTCAATTTGTTATTATTTTTTAAAGAGATAATTGCGTTAAGACTAAATTTAATTCTATTATTTGTTATCATTTTTCAAAAGATTACTTTTGTTGAACCCAATCTTTAATGCAGGTTAAAAATCGTCAAAAATTTTTGCTACCACCAGATTATTGGTTTAAAAAAAAAAATACATTACAAGTTTTTCAAAGATTATTTTTTATAGATATTTTTTTATATCTTATCTTAACGTAGTTTTAAATTTGTATTCTTCTGTGGGAGTTACCAATAATATTGCATTTTTAGTTTTTTCTCCAGAAATATAATACTTAGAAAAAAAATTTATTAAAAGATTTACCAATACAGATGTAAAATTAATTCTCCTAAATAATTAGTTTCAACCAAAAATATAACCCTGTTACAAAAATTTTTGAGATCTTTTTTTAAAGAGATTTTTTAACACCCAATTATTACGCAAGTCAAAAAATTATAAATTGCATTTAACTCTCTAATGCCCATTTTGAAAATATTTGGTTAACAGTGGTCGAATTGTTTTTTTCAAGATACTTCTAACTCCTTAATTCAAAAATGACCTTTAAAATTATGTAGGATTGTTCGTTTGCCTGGAAGTTGAGAAAATCTAAAAAAAGTCCCTAAGGATTTAAGTTAAAAATTCTCGCTTCTAGAATTTGTAGTCGAAAAGACTACATCGGGGACGCTATGGACTATGTTCGGAAGTTCCAATCTTCACTCAATAACACTTTTGCTTGAGAAAAAATGTTTCAATAAGAAATGCCTTAAGACACTATTGGGCAATAGAGGGTTAAGTAAAAATTTTAATATATTACAACTTTTCAAGGAATAATTTGTCACTTTTCGTATTTCCCGAGCTTTTCCTGTCTATTCCATATCCTTATTACTTACTCCCATTATCGATATCACAAAGGACCGGCTTTTAGCCTAAGTCAGTTAGTACGCTAAGTCTCACTCTTTTCTGCCAAAGTCATAATATTACAAACAGGGAAAATAATAATTGAATTGAAATCACATAAATTAGTATAATAATTAAAAAAAAATTAAAATAATTATCAAAATTTTTATATAACACAAAATGATTTTTTTATAAAAAACTAGTAGGCCCGGCAGACGTTGTCCTGCCCAAACTTTTTGAATACTCTTAAAGTGTATAAACATCGTAAGATTCTCTAGTTAGCTTATCTCGACAATCATAAGATTTTTGGACTTTTGATTGACTTTCATGACTCTCTAAAAAGCCGTATGGATGAACTTAAGTATTCTTAAGAGTAGCTCGCATATCAAATAAATTCATGCCCTACAAAAACAACGTTTCAACTACTTTTCGACTACGCTTCTGTCTGCACTTAACGTCCAATACACCGTGTTGAACAATTTCCTACTATGCTATATTTACGATATTCACAAAATGCGTATATCTCACAAACCAATACACACAAACACATCGCAATAGGCTTAAAACCTTCGTATTGACAACCTCTAAAACACGCAAAAAATAGATTTCAAATTTCTTGAAGCTTTTATGAGAACAACCGTAACACGTAAAACATAAGTTTTTTTTATATATAAAGATAAAATTTTTGTATAAAAAATATTTTATTTTATTAAAGTTAAAAAAATTAACAGATAATTGCAGAATTTGTTATCAGGATTATTTTTTCACACAAAATTTAAACCTATCCAAAAAATTAAATATTGTCATTGTTAGAAAATACTTTCGTTCCTATGGGAGCTATATGATATAGTCGACAGATTTTGTTTAAATTTGGCGTTTTGAAATTTTTTAGAGCACTTAAGCAATGTGCCAAATTTGAAAAAAATCGGTAGACTATATCATATAGCTCCCATAGGAACGATCGGTCAAAAAATCGATTTTTTAACAAAATTTGTTGTATTTAGTTTGTTTTCTAAAATATTGCGACCAAATTTGGCACTTGTAAGTTTTTTATTGTTCTTAAGCATTATTCCAAATTTGGTTACGATATCTTCATGAACAAACGAATTATCCATCTAAAACTTTTTTTTTGTCGATGGAATTTTAATTTCCTTGTTTACAATAATACGTCGTAACGTTAAACATTTATCGGACAATTGCAGAATTTGTTATCAGGATTATATTTTCTCATAACATTTATACTTACTCAGAGAATTACAATATTGTGCTTGTAAGATTAATACTGTCAAGAACCTAGTAAAGGTGCGCTATTTGAATGCAATCGATGGATATATTGAATAACTTTGACAGATTTCAAAGATGTGACAACATCGAACACATTTTGGAAAAGTTAGCATTATAGTCTTAGCCATGAATCGATTTACGCCCAAAGAATGCTCGGAAATAGTTGCTATGTTCATTAAATGTAATAAACCAAGTGTATGGATCATCTTAAAGACTGATGAGGCCATCACGCTATCTGGCACTGTATCCAAAATGCCGTAAAGCAATCGAAAATCGATCTGATCCATCAAATCGGCGACGATTGTGATTGTTGGGCAGATGATCGTCAGTATTTCCATCGACAATTCAAACGGGTACTCTTTAAGACTATCAAACTATTTTCAAGATTTTGTGAACACTAAATAAATTTTGATAAGCACTATCGTGATATATTCATTCCAAGATTTATAAGTCGCACAACTTAAGGTCATGTTGAAAAGTTCTTCGATTTAGTCTTGAAATATTGTAGGATCAATGTAATTTGACTCAAATAACTTTGAACTTGACTTAAGGCCACTTTCTAAAGAGAAAAGTAATAATAATATTAACTCAAAATGAAAATTTTTTCATGTATTACTATTTGAGTCAAAGTTTAAGAGCTGCCCTCTTAAACGTTTAAAAGATCTTATGAACTTGACCTCGTTTATCTGCATTTGTTCCAATTGCAATAATTCAAACAAAAGACTTAGGCAACGAACTTGACTCTTTATGTTCATGTAAATTACAAGCGAGTTAGAAACAAAAAACAAATGTAATTCAAAACAGAAGCTTGTGAACAAAAAAAATAAAATGCTCCCATTTAACAAAAGACTTAGGCAACAAACTTGATTTCTTAATTTATTTATTATTATTTTTTCAACTAAACAAATCAAGTCAAATGCAAATGATATCAACAAATGCTGGTACAAAAATTTAAGCCCATATCATTTTGTAGTCACATGTGTTGATTGGCGTTAACAAAAAACTCAATTCCATGGTAGTACCCATAAATAAATGCCAAAGGGAAAGGTATTAACCATGCCAAACGATAAACAAACAAAAACAATTCCACCAAAACCAAAAATTTACAAATGCATACCAATAAAATTTTTTAACACCTTTCAGTACCACGCCAATTCGACGCCCTTTAAAGATATTGCCAATAATTTACGATGTCTGTTTTTGGAATATTTTTATTTTTAACTGGTTTTTTGTTAAGACTTAAACGTTTGAGGTTTTTTTTTTTAATTTTTTGATTGTTTTTTTTTTGTTTTTCGTTTAGGCATTATGTCACTTTCGCTTTGACAGCTTTGTGCGCAAAATGAAACAAGCTAAAGACAAGTGTGAGAGAAAGAGCTGGATGACAGTGCGAATTGGTTAAATAACTTTGGGGCAGTCAGTCACATGTGAAGTTATGAGAAATTATGGCCAACAAGCACGCAGCGATCGGGCCAATTAATTTTTAGTCATTTTTTATTTTTCGAAAATATGTGCTGCCATTAATAAGGCCTAAAGCTTTAAGCCAGCTATGTGTGTCAGTTTAAAGTTGGAACCTACTTTAAAGTGTCAACGTATCATCATTAGTTGATCTTAACTTTTAATTACATGTTAAATGCTGGCAATTTCCGTCAAAAGTAATCAAATTATAATATCTATGTCCAATGTCAGCCGCCATGTAGTGCAAGGTTTAGAGCTGCTACAGCCAAACTTACCGTCCGAGTTCAATGTAAAAGAAACTTTCCATTGCAGCTTCCGGAGTCTGACTTACATTGGCGATAACCCAAGCAACTTCTCTGTGCCTGCATAAGTTACAAGTTGCCACAACAAAAACAAAGGCCACAAAACTTGTTGTGCTGCACAATGAATTTCGCACACACAACTCTTATGCAATTTAGTTATTTTTTTTTTTGTTTTTATTTTTTAACATATATGTGCAGAGCTATATACTCGTATGTACATACGCACATATGCATGTAGTTTGTATATAGATATCTACTTTGTGAAGAAGCTGGTCAGTTCGTGAGGTCCGTCCGGTGCGTTGCTCAATGCTTAACGTGAGAAAATTGAAATTAAAATTAAAACTGAAATGAAAACGAAAGTTTATGAGATGAAAAATCGAAGAAACGCATAAGTGTTAAATTTTCAAATTTCTCGAGCGGCATACTCTACATTCGATTTCGAATGGCTTTTCAGTTCCATTGGAATGATTTGGTTTCGTGATCCTAAACGCAAAGCTATGCGACCCTTTTCTTTTAAGCAGTTGCCAACTAATAATGATTTTCTTCGAATTGGATTTTGGTAACATTCATCGTGTTGTCGTTATAACGTGAAATTAGCACCTCCAAATCCTCTGTGCTGGCTGATTGACCAATAACTGTTGGGTACCCCTTGGAGATATGTTTCCCATTATTGTTTTGTTCCATGTTATTCTGACATCTTTTGTGAGATATTTCAAAGATTCTTTAGTTAGAAGCCGCCCGTGATATCGGGAAACAGACGCTTATTTTATGGCAATTTGGCTGCCAAAAAGGCATCAGGGTTTGTTGTGTGGACTGTTCTTAGCTTCAGGACTCTTCATCGACCTTACCGGCATGGGTGGCCCTACCGATAGCTATGCTACCGCCGGCGTCGCTCTTGGATTCATCATACCTAATTAGCCCTCTCACCACCACATGGTGGCAATCCCCGAGAGGGAAATGGAGTAATTATTGAAAAAACGTTGCTTCAAAACCAGCCATACTTAGCAAATACTCTTTATAGAACACTTGCCGTTTTAACATTTTTATCATCTGTTGAAGTACTTCAGCATCTAGGACACCTCTAAACACTTTTATTGGTATAATTCCAAGTCATAATCCCATATTCATTTAATCTTAAAACATACGACATGTCGTCATGATCAGCAAATTTCTAATTTGTAGTTCTTCATTTTAATTTTATTTAATTTTTTTTGCCGCTTAAACATTTTTATCGGCTGATGACGTTATTGGGTTTCTATAATACAACTAATATGGTGCCTTTGATTGGAATCAATCGACGTGACATATCCATATTTCTTTACGTTTTGGGCACGTTAGTATTTTCGTTGTCATTAAATAGTTCCTGAGCCACGATTGTTTTAGCAATTATAAAGCAAATCTTGGTATCCCACGTTTCATCTAAAAACACTCCAAAAAATTTCAGGGCAAATCACGAACGATATTGTGACAACCGCAGAAACATCTAGAAACTTTGGCTTGAACAAACTTGAATTTCGCTCCGACACCCAAATTTTACTTTCCGTGATGTGTCCCATATTTGGGGAGACAGTCATACACATAAATTTCAAAAGTCTCCGCAGCAATCTGGGATTGCTGTAATATACACTGGACCAACATTCCCAGGATAAACGAATTTGAAAAGCTGGCGTTAGGTGGTGATCCGACATAATTAATAGGAACTGAGATCTTCTGCTACGACAAGAGCAGAGTTCCATTCGAAACGCAATCCTGATCGGCAGAGCGAAATTTAGGTAGGCGAGGCGGCTCTTCGGTTCCTATGAACTTAGATAGATTAAACACAATTCTTTGAGATAATTTTGGTGCTTAAAAAGCATTAACAGGAATTGAGCCCTTCTGCAATGAATGACAAGAAGGAGCGATCCAATTAAAACGCAATCTTTAACAACATAGTGAGAGTAATAATGTAGGACAGAGCATCTCTTCGCTTCCAATAGCTTAGATTGATTAAAGAAAACTTTCCGATTGGGTTACAAACGTGCAGACTCAGGAACAACGTGAGCAATAAGGACATTGATTCAGTGAGATTCAGGAAGAAATCCAGCCAACACATACTTGCAGAGTACGACGCTCAAGTCAAAGGAAGAAAGTCCTTCTTGGGGGGACATATAATCTTGATGCACGACGTGATTGGAAGAACTGCATACAAATAAGTCTATTACGGGAATTGAACTGAGTCACAACAACATTATTAAGCCCTTAACGCCTTCCACAAATAAATGCGATTCTCGATAAAAATCTTCCGTACTATTTCAATGATTTTATACGAACAGAATCTAAAAGACTGAAACTCATCTGTTAACATCTGTGTCCCATTTAGTACTATACCCAAAGTACGTAATCCAATTTTAACAATATTTGAACCCGTCCCCTGATTAAAAAAAATTCGTTGGTATAGATTTTTGTAATGCTGTAGTATCTGTTAAAAAATTACTAACAATAGACTAAGATAGATAGTTTTTTATAGAGCAAAAAAAGACTCATGCAACCAATAAATTAAAATGATATATTAGGTACTATGCTAAAGTTTTCAACACATTACCTGATAAAATATGTTATTGTAAACAAAGTCATCATAGTGATAAATTTTAAAGTATGCGATAGGGTGTTTTTTTTTTACTAAGCGGAATATGCTATCCAAATGTATTCTTAATTTATTGCTGTTCTCTATAGAAAGCTCATTCTTGACTTAGACGTCAACATAAAGTTATTGCTCAATATAGATTGTTGCTTTCGGGCAACATTGTCCATTGTGTGGCCATGATAACCTTGCTCGGGTTACGGCCACTACTTTGCGCGCGCTTTCACAAACCGTAGATACCAAGGGTGGATTCGAAATTCCTTCACGTGAGCTTACCATCGGAGTCGCATTAGTCTCCAGCGTCTGGCATCGCTGGCTTTCACAGACGCTATTTCGCCAGAGAATAGTCATCTATACGGCTGACATGGTCGAACCAGCACAGCCGCCGTATCGTGAATCGCGCTGATACAACATCGTAGGTCGCCGTAGAGTTTGTACAGTTCGTACAGTTCTTAAAACAGACGGGCCCGATGACCCTACGACAAGTTTCGTCTCAAACACCCCAGGAATTATTTGTATCAGTCAGTTGACTCGATTTATGATTTTACTTCCGGTATCCAACGATAGTTTCACGCAAAATCATCGATATTGTTGCAGCTAAAAATCGTAACGTGATGCATTATCACGACGATTCAATATTAGGCTATAAAATCGTCGAAAAATCTTAACGAAACGAAAGACTTAAGCAACGAACTTTTTCTAGAACAATTTTTTTGGTACACACTTTGAAATTCTTGTAGCTCACAACTTTATACACTTAAAGCCATAAGTATCGTATTAAAGTGACCTAAAAACTTTTATCTAACCCGTTTTTGTAAAGCATTTTCCAATTCAAAAGTCATGATCAACGCTAGGTCTACTCAAAAATAGAGAGAAAATCTCTTTTAACAGATATTATTTATGTATATGCAGGGCCGTAGAGAGAATAACCGGCCCCGGGGGAAATCTCGGATGAATTTTTCTTAATTCGTGAAAAAAAAGTAAATTTGTTGAAACGTGTGAGATCAACAAAAAAAAAGTACAGAAAGGATTTCTGAGAGAATTGATAATTTGATAAAATCATAAAATTGCAAAGAACTTTTTATTAACTAAATTAGCCTTCCATATGTTTCACAATAACCGTCAAGATTCTTAGAATTGCGCCTTCCGTGCTTTAGCTGGGCGAAAGATTTTATAATATCATCAAAGTCGAGTTTTCTTGCTAACTCAGATTCCAAATACAAAGTTGATAATCCTGAGCCTCGATTCTTAGCTGATTGACTCTCGAGTCTGGGCCCCGCCGAGAGCTTCCGGACCCGGGGAAAAAGTCCCCGATTGGGGGGATCTCCTCGGGCCTTTGTATATGCTTATATATATGTAATAGTGATCTCGTTGCAAAAAAAAATTTAGTAGGAAAATCGGGCATAAATGCAAAAGAATATCTGAGTAAAGACGTGAGCGATTCTTACAACGAGGCATAAAGTTAAAAATACCAGAATAGTAAGAGTTAGAACTGTGATATAAGTTGCACTGTGAGAAAAATGCTGTTTATATACTTTGTGATCTTCAACTGCAGAGGAATTACAACTTTAAACATATTAAAAAAAAGATATATATACTTCCTTATCAAGCACATACTATAACAAATAAGGCCAAAAATATTATAATAAATATGTCGACCCTCATGAATATTGTCTTTTTGGCATGAATGAACTACTCTTTGTAGTCAAGAGTCTTGGTAGACCCTTAAGGGTGACCTTTTTTTATGTTTTATTGCTATTGGGTTTCTTACCGCCTTCTTGGATATAAATATATTATTATAAATTACGTTAAAAATAACGTTTATAAATCTTCGAACCAATTGCAGTGTATAATAAGATATAAAGATACATATCGCAAAACTTTTTACTAGATGAGGATATCGTATCAGGAGGTGAAGTTACACAAATCTTAATATTATTGCCAAGACAGGATTAATATGTCGTTTTCTATTTTCTATAATCCGTCATCCTTTCCATGTATCTAAAGAAATTTGCCTTGACCATATTTGAGGTATCGTACCATGACATGGTCCCTAAGAATACTGCAAATTTTAATTTTTTTTAATTTTCCACTGAAACATGTTTTTCTAAATTTAATTTTTGATATTTGAAATTGCTGGGAGTTTTTATAGAAATTAACCATAACTTCCACTAAGTACTTTACAGTCTATGTGTGGCTCCCAAGGGGTCAACCGGTACAACCAAACCTCACTTTTATTGGTTAAAATTTTGAACTAAAGAATCAAAATCAATGACAAAGTCTCTGATTATCAAATTAATTGAAAATTCCAAAATTTATTGATTCAATAGATTTATCTAAACTTTTCATCAAGGTTCGTAATTTACTAGGAACATAAAAACCGGTTTGGTGGCTAAATTTTTAGGCATTAAATGCCTTGTAAAAGCTACTAGTTCCTAACCCTTTCACCCACCTGGATCACTTAATTTCTTTTAAGGCTGTCTCTACTGCAGATTCCACAACCAATTTCCAAACTATGACTTGAGTCATAAATCAAACAGGTGAACTGCTGAACTTCCGCATTTATTCAATGAACAATGGACAACTAGTACTTAAAGAAAAGTAAAAAACCAGTCAGGAAAATCCAATTCGTTGGCTACCAGTGCTGGTTGCTCCTAAATGCTCATTGCCCAAAAGCATTCGCTAACCAAGTTGAATCTAACCAACCAAAGTTCGTATATATTATATGCCCATGTGCCTGGTATGGTAAAGTAACATTTTTATGGCCCCACAAGTGAAAGTGAGTGATGAGCCGTGCTGCGGCAGTGACTCTGACTGCGCCTATGGCTTCACTGTAGACCAACGTGAAATGTTGACAGCCATTTAACCAAAAAGCCGCAACTTGCCCGGGTGCGGCCGCAAAGGGCGCGACAAGTAATGAGTAGGCGGCATTCGCTTTCAATGCTGCCCAACAATGGTTACCGATCGGTTCCACGTTTCTTTTTTTTTGTCATTGTGGTTGCGTTTAAGCTGGGCGTGCCCACCAAAACCCATCCAAAATCTATCAGACATATGTGCTTCCAGCAGCGAACCGTGTCAACGCATTTTCATGCGTAGCTTTTGATAACAGAAAGTTTTTTTTATAGTTTTTAACACCTTTTAACGTCGAGTGCATTGAACTTGAGCTCATGCTGTCTTTCAACTCTTTGTTTTTAGGTCAAATACATATGGACCAGCGGTCGCTTGTGTGACTTCAAGGGCTGTGACCGTCCCGATTTGCAGCCTACCAACATCAATGGCTGGTTCTGGACTGCCACACTACAGAAATTGGCACCGACATCGGAACGTTCACAGGGCGATTGGTCACCCACTGGCGGCATTGGTCTGCCACAGCCGGATAACCGTGAATTCAAGCAGAACGGCGCACCCGAAAACTGTCTGGCTTTGTTGAATCAGTTCTATAATGATGGTGTCAACTGGCATGATGTGGCCTGCCATCACAAGAAATCATTTGTGTGCGAGGAGAACGATGCTTTGCTGAAATATGTGCGCTATACGAATCCCAATTTGCGCATTTAAGTGTGTAATTGGAAGCCTTGAGCAGCGTCTCTAAATAAACCAAAAATTGATATTTTTATATGCGTGTGTACTTACTATGTACTGCTTCCTGGGTGCCCTTGGCGGTGCTGCTCCTCCCACTATATGCTAATCCTTGAGTGTTGGCTCTTTTAAAATGTTGGCTTATTGTATGAATTTCTTATAAAGTGCTTCTGTATTGTGTGCTTTTCAACGATTTTCCAAAACTATTTCTCATTATTTAGTTTAATTCTTAATTTTGTATTAATTTATGATCCTTTAAATTATAATAAAACATTGAAATCGACCTTTTGTTCATGCGTGCTTTATTTGTTTGCTATCAGGGGGACGGCACATTTTTTCTATTGAAATGAAACCTTGTTCCTGAACATTAACATTTTTAAATAATAAATAAATTTGTACAAATTATATTGTATAAAATAATAGTTTTTATTTGTTTCATTATTTTGTTTTATTTACTACAATATAATTTTTGCATTAAAATAAATCCTTTGCGTTTTATAAGCGTTATCAATTTTCAAATTAAGCTACTAACCGATAAAAAGAGCCTATCGATGAATCGCTGTTTACTTATCGCTTTAATTTGTCCCTCGTCTAACATGCACACACTGTTCAAGTGTTTATAGGTAAACACTGACTGTTTTATTTAATGTGCTGCAATTTGTTTAGCTCGATTTAATAATTTTATTAAACAATTAAAATATTGCTGCCTATTTTGTCTAATAAGTGACAGCAATCATAAGCATAAAGTGTACAAATTGTTGAATAACCTTTGATCAACGGCACTCCATTAGCTAGTGCATAATTACTTAATATTATTTACAATCAAAACGCCGCAAAAGTTGCATGCCGCTAAGCACAACTACGCGCGAAAATGGATATTGGTGAGCTGTTGGCCTTCAAGGTAAGTGAATTCTGTCATATAGCATTCCAAAGGACACGCCCATTCATATCTATTATGTATACACATGTACACAGCCCGAGCAAACGCCCAAGCGGCCTCACGAGGACGACGATGACTTTGCAGTACCAGAGCCGGGTAGTGAAACTGGCAAACGTGTCGGCGAGGAAAAGGCCAAACGTATGCGTCGCATAGCAGAAGCCAAGGAAACGGCAAACTACAATAAAACGCAGGGCGGAAATGCAAGCACAACCGGCAGCACATTTGAGTTCGATCCCGATCTAACCGAGGAGGAGCGAGAACGCATCATAAGATATGTAGAGAGCGAGGACGCAGAAGGTGAAGTGCTGGATGAACAGGGCCTTAAAAAACTCATACTTGTATTCGAGAAACGCAACCTTAAGAACCAGGAAATGCGCATAAAATTTGCAGATAATCCAGAAAAGTTCATGGATTCTGAAGTTGAACTTCATACGGTCATTCAGGAACTTAAAGCCGTAGCCACAGTGCCTGATCTTTATCCATTGCTAGTCGATCTACATGGACTGCACAGCTTGCTGGAGCTGTTGGCGCACCAGAATACAGACATTTCCGTAGCCATTGTAGATCTGCTGCAAGAGCTTACCGATGTGGACATATTGGGCGAGAGTAACGAAGGAGCTGAATCGCTTATAGCGGCGCTGCGGCGGGAACAAATCTGCGCTTTACTTGTACAGAATCTGGAACGTCTGAACGAGCAGGTCAAGGAGGAAGCCGATGGCGTGCATAACACACTGGCCATTGTGGAGAATCTGACTGAAATCGATGGCGAATTTGTGCGCGCAGCCGCTGAGCAAGGTTTGCTAGCTTGGCTGCTCAAACGTCTGAAGGGCAAATCTCCTTTTGATCCGAATAAGTTGTACTGCAGCGAAATACTTTCCATTTTAATACAAACAGAAAACGAGAATCGGCTGCTGCTTGGTTCACTGGATGGCGTTGATGTGCTGCTGCAACAACTGGCTGTCTATAAGCGTCACGATCCTGCCAGCAATGAGGAGCAGGAGTACATGCAAAATCTATTTAACTGCATGTGCTCTGCTCTAATGGCGCGCGAAAATCGTGATCGCTTTCTAAATGGCGAAGGCTTGCAGCTTATGAATCTAATGCTGCGCGAAAAGAAAATGTCACGCAATGGCTCATTAAAAGTGCTCGATCATGCCATGGCCGGTCAGGATGGACGCGAGAACTGCAACAAATTTGTCGAAATACTTGGCCTGCGCACCATTTTTCCATTGTTTATGAAAACGCCCAAACGCAATAAGCAGCGTCTGCTTTCGGCAGACGAGCATGAGGAGCACGTTGCCTCGGTCATAGCCTCCATGCTGCGTAATTGCAAGGGCACACAGCGACAACGCATGCTGGCGAAATTCACTGAAAACGACCATGAGAAGGTCGATCGCTTGCTGGAGTTGCATTTAAAGTATCTGGCAAAGGTGGAAGCCATTGACAAGGAAATCGATCAGCAGCCGAGAGTAAGACTTGACTTTTGTTGTTATTACAGTATTTTAATTAACGTTTCGTTATAGGATTCCAGCATAGATGAGGATGAGGAGGCTGAGAACAATTATATCAAGCGTCTTACGGGCGGTTTATTCACTCTACAGCGCATTGATTATATACTGCTTGAAGTCAGCGCTACGTCGGAAACTGTTAAACAGCGTGTCCTTCAAATTCTGAACTTGCGCGGTGCCTCACAAAAAACCATCAGAAGCATAATGAGAGGTAAATTTCGACAAGCCTCATAGTTCATGCGAACAATAATTGCAAAATAGATTTAAAAGTTGCAATTATTACGCATGCAGCAAGTTATAGAAATGTTTCAAATTAAAACCTTATTCACTTGCAGAATACGCTGGAAATTTGGGCGATGGGGACACTGATTGGCGGGAACAAGAACAAGCACATATTCTATCTCTAATTGATCGTTTCTAGGCACCTTCTTTTACAAAAATCAAATAACTAACTGAATTTAAATAAACAATAATGGCACTTAGCGTTATGTAAATTAAATAAGACCTACATATAATATGTGGCCAACTTTAAATATCGAACTTCTTTATCGATTTGGATATAGTAATAATGCCGAATAAAGTTTGTGTGTGCATAAACTTTAGATTTCTTTAATTGATTTTAAAATGTACCAAATTGAAACATCAAAGCTATGGGAAAAAATATTTAAGACCGGCATCAAGTGATTTTTGGGTAATGGTTCATTTGAAAGTTCATAATATGGTGTGGCATATCGTTCCATGTTTCGTTCCAGAATAGTGTGCAATTTAAACTATGTACTTGAATATATAGTATGTCAATTAATATGTTTCGGTTTTTTCGCTTTTTTCTGAATTACTTATTTCTTGCATTTGCCATTCCTAAAAAAGTATTTGAATTACGATTATTGAATGAGTATAAATAAATGTCTTCTGTCAAGGCCTTCACAATCACTACGAATTGCGATTTAAGAAATATTTTCGTATTATTTTTGGTCATATTATTGTGAAGGCGTGACAGGGTATTTACTAAATAAAATTTAAAAATACAATGTACCTTAAGCCAAAGGATAAAGACTGCTGTATTGAAATACGTGTTAAATATCGAAGAAGCTAGAAAATTTCAGCAAATATATTCTAGAGCTATAAGCGCAGTAAACAACAAATTTAACTTTAGTTTTTAAAGCCGCTAAGAAATGGTATTCTGTTCTAAAGCATTCACCAGAAAAAAGAACGTCACTTTGCTTGATAACTCAAAAAACTTCAAGTCCTAAAATTTGGATACGAATTATCCATCTAAAACTTTTGTTTGTTTTCAACGTCTTTCGTGATATAATAAGTAATTTAATCTCAAAATTGTGTTGCTCGTGCTTGTACCATCTCTGAGATTGGGGCGTTCAACGGACAGACGTATTTGGTATATCGGCTTTTTTTGTCACCCTGATCATATTTTTGGGAGCTCTTTGCTTCTGTATGTTAATAGTCTTTGCTCGAGCTTGTACCATGGTTATATCGGCTTCACTTGTCAAACTGATCATACTTTTGAGTGCTCTCCGATATTTCCTACTATATGTTAATATACCCTTTGCACCTTTGGGTACATGGTATAAAAAGGTCAAGAAAATTTAAACTGGTTTTGTAAAGTTTTCTCGTTTTGGAAATTGAAAAGGGATAAAGTACTATAAGCGCTACATTGCAAATTCCAACACATCCTAATTCTGTATTCATTGTGGATGTGTGTCATTCTTGTCCTAACTTAAAGACGAATCCCATACAAAATAGTATTAATTATTATTTTAAGCACTACTTTTTTTTTTAAATAAAAGCGTTTTTAAAAATCAATGATTTTAATTTAAAGCAAATTATTTTTAAAATTGCATAATACAAGTCGACTTACTACTTTTAAAGCAGTTTTTTTTTTTTAAATAAATTAAATGAATTTTGCAAAAATCACATTTAGTTAGCAATTGTTAGTATTATTTCGAAGTTCGGTGCTAATAACATTCATAATTTTAATTTACAATCTTTCAAGGTGCAAAAAACACACAACTCTTAAGGTTATTACAAATTGTTGGTGTTTATAATATGTTTATACTTAAATAGGACTCATTTGTTCAAAGTACACTATATTTACGGTTTTGTGAGTTTAAAAGTGTTTAACTTTAGATTATTTGCAAATCTTTCTTACTTTCAATTCGACTTTCAGCTTAATTTATATGGTAGCTAACTACGAAAGCATTGCTATCTTCGAGTAGTGTAAATTGTAGCTAATGTTGAGTAAATGTGGCATTTTTGTTGTAGTGTTTTTTTGGGCTGTGTTGTTTTCGACTAAGCCCTTGTTGGTTTGTTTCGAAAATTAAATAACATTTACTTTTGCTCGGGGGGAATCTCAAAGTTGACATCCATTTTCATTTCACGTGCGAGCTTGACAATTTGCGCCAAGTGCACAGCCAAATCGGCAGCCTTGTCCAAATCATTACGTGCCAAAATCTTCAAGCCTGAAGTGCGTATCAGCTCACGAGCCTCCTTAACTTTGGTGCCCTGTAAACGTATTCATTAAACATTTGTTAAAATTGATTAAATTTAAAAGCACTTACCTGCAAGCGCACAACTACAGGCATATTCAAGTTCAAGTCCTTGGTCGCGGCAATAATGCCCTCGGCAATCACATCGCAACGCATAATACCGCCAAAAATATTGACCAGAATGCACAGCACTTTCTTGTCGGAGGTAATGATTTTAAAGGCAGCTTTTACAGCATCAGCTGTGGCACCGCCGCCTACGTCAAGGAAATTGGCAGGTTCACCACCGTACAACTTAATAATATCCATGGTGGCCATAGCAAGACCAGCACCGTTGACCATGCAACCAATGGTACCATCGAGCGCAATGTAGTTCAAGTTGTATTTGGCAGCTTCGACTTCCTTAGGATCCTCCTGGGTCCAGTCACGCATGCTGAATAGTTCTTTTTGACGGAATTCGGCATTGTCGTCAAAACGCAGCTTAGCATCGAGTGCAAAGACTATAGAAGGAAAACAAGATCATTAATATTTTGCAACATAATTCAAATGTTTAATTATGGGTTTCCAATTGCTTAAATAGAAAATGAAAAAGCTCAAATGCTACAATTTTGTGTGAAAAAGTTAGTATTTTAGTAGTACTCACAGCCTTAAAAAAGAAACGAACATCAACAAAAACATGAAATTAATAATTTAGTATCCAAAAATGATTATATTTGTAAGTATATTAAAAAGAAAAATGAGATTAGATGAATTCAATAAAAATATGTGCGAACTAAAGATTTGGCATAACTGCTAAAACTACTTACAGCCTGATAGAGCATCTTCAGCATAGGGATTAATTTCAACCAAGAGTGCATCCTTCTTGACGAAAAGCTTGTACATGTTCAGTAACATTTCAATATGTTCTTCAGCACCATCACCACCAAGACCAACTTTTTCAACCATCTTGCAGGCCTGTTCTCTTGTGAGGCCCGTATCAATGTCAATGGGTTCATAAAGAATGGCTTTTGGATTTTCTTTGGCAACTTCTTCAATGTCTACACCACCCTCCTTGGATGCAATCAACACCGGCCCCTATAATGAAATGTTACAGTCAAAATCATATTGGTGACGACAATTTAATATGTAGATTTACGTTAAAGGCACGCTCCATCATCACAGCAAAGTAGAATTCACGTCTAGGGAACTTACGTTCAGCAACCATGACCTTTTTGCAAATGCGACCAGCAGCGCCAGTTTGTTTTGTAATCAAAAGTTGGTCAACCATTTGTGAGGTATACTCCTCGGCAGATTTGGCGCTAAAAACAACAAATAATTGGAACATAGTTACAAGGATAAAAGGAATGTAGACTTACTCAAAGACCACACGCACGCCACCCTTGAGTCCATTTTTGAAGGTACCTTTGCCGCGTCCACCAGCAAGAACTTGAGCCTTCAGTACAAGATTATCTGTTTTTAACTTTTCAGCTATATCATGCGCTTCCTTGCCATTTTTGGCAACAGCAAAACTGTAAATAGATAAATTAAAGACATTTTTATTAAAATACGCCAAATTTGTTTAAATTAAAATCAGGAATTTGATCTTCGAAAAAAAAGGATTGCATTCCTTATTATAAATATATTTCAAATCAATCTCGTAAGTAGCGAAAAGATGATTGAAAAACTTGGTAGCAACGACCAGTTAATGATGCTAAAACTTTTCCAAAAGATATTCCAATTTAGGAGTATTATTACTACTATAGATTAAAAAGAATCGAGAAGTTTTACTTCTATCTATCTATTTATGAAAAGATATAGATATATATTGTCTAGCGTCTAGATGACAAATGCAACAATTTGACTAAAATTCTTAATCGGAATTTAAAATGCTTCCCCATGAAGGTGCTTAAACCGATTTGAAACGCTTTTTATGACACCTATAAATTATACAGTTTTCCTAGACTGAGCTTATTCCCAGCTAGAATTAAATCGTGTTGGAAAATTGCCAAGAAAAGAGTGCAACAAATTAGCTGCAATGGAAGGGCGTATGTTATCTAGGACTGACGGTTTGTTTGTTAGCCTTTGTTGCTAATTAAGGCACGTCATAATTTGATTTGTTTTTATTTTCTCGCCTGATAAGCGAGTCAGTCGCAATATGGAAGCCAGTATAATTATAGCTGAACTAATCAATTGGCGCAATTACCAAAGTCCAAGCAAAAGCATCGTCAGCATTTCTATTGAACTTTGTACTGATCCAGCATGAAGACTTACCGTGGCGTTGGGATGCCGTTCTCATTTAGTATGGTATATGAGACATGTTCCTGTACATTCAGATTTCTGGATGGCTGTACAAGCAGGGGAGTGTAGTTGAGAATCTGCAAATAAAATTAAGCGTAAAGTCATGCATTAAAGATTTTGCTGCAAAAACTGTAAAGCACGAAATTCTGCTAGCAATAACCGGTAAAATTTGGTGTCCTAAAGGATGTCTCTACGTATGAGGGAAGGGACCCAGCTAATCCTATTTCAATAAAATTATGTTCTACCTTTCACCAACTATATTGCACAAATCTATAATCCCCTTGACCCTATGGCGTACCGGTTATAAAAACCTGTCACGACAGCGTCATTTGCATATTAGCAAAAACAAGCAGACAAGTTATGACGCAGGGTTATTAGCCACATATCAGAGGGCAAACTCCAATGTAGGCTAAAACTTGTCACCAAACAAAACAAACGTCTGGCATGATGATAATCAAAAGTAATTTACGTAGATTAAGCTTAAATTAGTGGGCCTGTCAGATCCAACATCGCGTTGAAAACAAAAGCAACAATTGTCGAAACGCTCATTGATAAAAAAAATTTAGACTAGATCGCGAATAGATACAGCTTCAAGGTTTCGTTATCGCTCAATGCCAACCGCTCACTTGCTTCCCCCCAAGCACCCAACCACCCGCACACACACATATGCACATGTTGCGTCACACTTAAAAACAACAACAAATTCCACGCCAGTCAGGTGGCTGCCTTTCAGTGTATTTGTGTGCGTTTGTGTCTGTGAGAGCGACTCATTTTCTTTGCTCTTCACCTTGCGCCACTGTGCAGCGCTTTTTTTTTGCAATTATGTAAAATGTGGCACCGCGCATTGAATCTAAAACTTTCTGCTTACCTTTGATAGTGTGTTGGATTTACAAGATGCAATCAGTGTGCCAGTGTTACGCGCCAAGAATGAAGCCATTTTTTTTTACTAAATTTAGTTAAATATTGTTATTAATTTAAGCACTTTTTGACTCTAATTAGAAATCTACTCTGCTTGAGTGATTGACCGATTCTAGCTCGATGAATTTTTATGTTAACTGTGCTGACGATAACTGAGTGTTTTTTGTATCGATGTGTGCTTAGTGAGAAAACATCGTTAACGGCATGAGCGCTGTGCGATATTCAAAGTGCGCGCCTATCGCATATCGTTCAAATAAAACAGCAAAATACATTTAAGACAGAACTTAAATTTTTTATTTATTTTACGTTTTTTTTTGGATTTTACATTGCTTGTTATAGTTTGGACATACAAAAAAAAAAATTTTACCATCACCACGAACAATTCACATACATACAAAACATTAAACAATAAATTTAGTTTAGCAAAGAAAGAATAATACTAAGCGAGTTTTATGTACAATTGCAAGATTTTAAGCTAGTTTTAAGCTACAAAAATAACACGTCATTTTATAGCGCTATTTTGAAACGTCTTATGAATGCAGCTTAACTTTTTTTAACACTTTGAAACATTTAAACATTTAGCAGAAAATTGTGCAATTATTCTAGCTAAAAATGCTTGAACACTTGTAGAAAATCAGCCGCGGCATTGATTACGTGTAAGTCGTATAATTTAGCTAAAATAAAGGCATTTTCTTAGGAATCCTGAATCATAGCTCAAATGTATACTGCGCACAGTAACAGTTTCCATACAGGAGCATGATTCATTTTGGAGTTCTCAGTACAGCAAAAAATAAACATAATATTAAACAGTTTATAACATTGCAATGTTTGTATAAGCTTTAAAATTGTATTTTGTTTTTATACACTGTGCATATATCAAAACAAAATACAATTTAGAGTTTATAGAAGAATAACAAGTTATAGTTACTGCCTGCGCTAAATTCTTTTTGAGCTTGATTTTTTGGCAAAATTTTTGGGATAGCTACAAAAATGTTGTCAAAAAATCAAAAACTCGTCAAAAATTTAAATGCAGGCCGCACTAACTTGGCAGAAAAATAATTTTTACTTTGAACTTAAAGCTAACATATAGGACAGTTATCACATAAATACATAAACATATATAGACAAAACACAAAACATATATATTAGACAAGACAAAACGCACATACATAAAACATATATTAAGTACTAAGACAATCTTTTTAAAAACAGCGTGCCGTCATTTGTAGAATCGTAAAACATTTCAATTTGTACGCCTGATGGTACCTGACCAGCAGTGTTGTTGTGGTTCGCTATGCTAATCATAATCCAGTCTTGATTCTATCATCTTGAGCACACGTTGTCGTCCGATTTTGTTCCAGAAGACATAGTGCCCTGAAGAGCCCGTCACTCTACGCGGACCGCTTAAGTTTAAAATAAGGAAATTAATATCTTCTAAATTTTATAACCCCAATAAGCACTTACGTCTGAAAGCAGTCAAAGAGCAAACAACCACGCTCGTTGACCAGACAGGAGTGTATATCGATGACAGTGAGGTAACGCCCCTCTTTGCGTATAAAGTTGTTAAAACGCGTTACCTTCTCGCAAATCTCCTTGTCGTATCTAAAGTTGGCCAACGGCGCCAGAGTGGTTAGTACCGGAATAAACTGACGCTGGTGCATGTCATTGATCAGCTGTCTAAAGTCATGCTCGATTTGTACCAAAGGTTTACCCTTAAGAATGTCTACGGAGCCAATATTCACTATAATTTTGGTATCTGGATTTAGTTCCACACGGCGTATGCGGCGTCTGGCGGCCTTAATGGTCTGGCCCGAAACGCACAAGCCAGACTGGAGCACTTTTTCCGCTGAACAGGGATTGAAGATAGGTACAAAAATTATGAATATGTGGGGATAGGAGTGAATTAAGAATTAAAGGACGTTAACAAATTTAAAAAATTTTCCTATACTAGGTGTGTTAAAAAAGTATCGTGAATTTTGAATTTTCGTCGGTTAGAAGGCCGAAAAGATGTGAACGACGAAGACGCCCGAGCACTTCAACAACAGACGACAAAATTGATGAAGTGAAGAAAATGGTATTGGCCAATCGTCGATGTTGGACTTTGTCCGCGACGACCCAAATTTGCTCCAGAGGGTCATAACTGGGTCTATGGTTATGACGTGGAAACCAAAGCTCAATCATCTCAATGGAAGCTGCCGCACGAACCAAGATCGAAAAAAGCGCGCCAAGTTCGGTCGAATGTGAAAGTTTTGCTTTCAGTTTTCTTCGATTGCAGGGGCATGGTGCATCATGAGTTCTTGCCACAGGGTAGAACGGTCAATAATTACCTGCAAGCAATCCGCTAGAGCAAAAATGGATGGGCAAAAATTGGCTTTTGCACCACGATAACGCCCCTGCTCACACATCGTTGCTTGTGCGCGACTTTTTGGCCAAAAACACACACTAATGATGCCGCAGCACACCGTTAGTTACCATCTGCAGAAAATCTGGCCTATCGGACTTCTTCTGTGTGCAGGCCCTAAACTGAAGAGGCCCATGAAAGGACGACGCATATTCGCTACGATTGACGAGACAAAGACAAAAGTATAATATCTCATGGGGATTACTTTGGAAGGGGACAAAATAGATATTCATGAATAAATCAAGTCAATTTTTGACAAAATCACAAAATGTCGCGATACGTTTTTAAACACTACCTCGTATAGTCGATATAAGTGCTAAAAGATGTTTTGGACTCATGACCGACAACACTGTGCTGTTTCCAAAATTAGGAAAGCTCCAGCTTTTATCAGTCTCTGCAGATGTAGTCGTTCATCTTAAAAAACGTCTAATAGCTGAATTTTCTAGTCACCCTTATAATACTTAATAGTAGCTTTGGGGAATTTCCTATATTCTTCAATTCTATTAACTCACCTTTTTTAAAACGACAGTTCAACTCCATGCGCGCCATATACATAAAAAAATCATCACCCAGCAGTGGAAAGTCCAATAAATACGCATCATAATCCGAATTAATGGTAAAAATGGAAGAATTTGCCCGACTATTGGTATCTGAAGTTGGCGGGGTGTAGTCGTTGCGTAGCTTGAAACCAAAGGGGTAAACTTTAGCTGGGGCATTTTGTGGTTGTGGATGTACTTGCTGCTCCCGTGGTGAGCTCTGCAATTGCTCTGAGGCATCATTACAGATGTTGTTCACAGCAAGTTGATGCAATGGTGCCTGCTGGAACTGATTGTTGCTGCAAATAACACCAATAAAAATACATATGAGTATGCAGTAAATGAGCTGCTGCCCAGTACTTACAGATGATTCCAGTTATCCTGATAGCACCAGTTTTGCTCCACAAGCCCCTCAGAAATTTCCATGGGTGAAATGGAGCTAACTTGCGGCGTCGCTGCTGCAACTGTGGCCAAATGCTGCTGCAGTGGCGCCTTGCCCAGCTGGCTGGACTTCATTTCATAGTTGTTGTGGTTCATGTTGATACTTCTCAAAGGTCTTCGCTGGTATTGTGAACGCCATAGACGTGGTGGTTGTTCCAGCGAAGAGGCAACACTGCCCGACCCGATGCTGTGAGTGGAGTCAACGCGCTGACGCTGCTCCAGGATCATATCGTGCAGGTGCTTGTTCTTCTTTGTGGGTTTTATATTAAAGATGCGCGTACCAATCTCATTGCACTCTGCGGTTACCATGGGTATTGTGAGCAGAAAGTCGGTGATGTTTTCGTGCAATGGAAATGAGGTGCCCGTTAGAGTGCGATATTCTTCTGCAGGGAGAGAGCACAAAAGTTATCAAGGGTGTGGTGTTAACTATAACTTTGAAGTAGTAGAGCTCAAGATAAGTATCAGGGATTTGTATTCTATGGAAAATTCGAGAGGTATAGGTTATTCAAGAAGCTATGATATTCGTCTATCGGAGGCAGCGATCTTTAGACAAAAAGTCTGTGATACTCTAGCTCTTACCATCTCTGAGATCTAGGCGTTCACACGGACAGACGGACATGGGTATATCGACTTCTCTATTCACCCTGATCATATTTTAGGTAACTTTGGGGTGTCTCCGACGTCTCCTTCTATATGTTACATACATTTTCGGCTTGCACAAACTTAATATACCCTTGGTACCATACGGTACAGGGTATAAAAATATAGCATGATTAAAATTTATTTTTATAAATCAATGTGAAAATATAGAAATAGAAAAACATAATGATAATTTCATGAAAATTTTTGTTCAATGTTCTGACCTATATATCTAGAAAACTATTGTGCATCCCCATGTATAATATAATATTTTTCTTTTTGAATTTACGGAATTATGTTTTTAATTTTCTAAAAATTTTGATGACTTATTTTTTAATAAACATTTTTGAGAATTTACTGATACTAGCTCTAAAACTATAGGCTTCATATACAAAAATATTTTGCGCGATTTTAAAAAATAGTTTATAAAATAAAGTTCATAATCAAATTTTGTTTATTTTTAAAAAAAATGTTACACGGATAAATTTAAGAATATTTTTGCATAGAAACAATCTTTACTAATATTTATTTTCAAATTAACTAAATTAGATTTTTCAATATTCTACAAATTTTTTTGGAATACCAATCGATCTGAACACTTTATTTATAAAAAAAACCCACAAACACCCACAAGTTATTTTAAAAAACTGTAACAAAATTACATTATTATTGAAATTTTCAAAAATCTGCATAAAAATAATTGGTTATACGAAAGTTTTTTAAAGAAAAAAAGGATCTAAAAATATTCGGCTTTTTATTAGCGGTTTAATGTTACTAAAAGAAAAATGAATTAGAATTTAAGCAATAACTTTCAACGATATCTCAAATAATCGAATTATTTACAACTTATTTTAAAGTCACGAAAACCCCATGTAAGTTGTCACGGAAACAACTGGTTGCAATAATTAATTTTAAAAAAATTATTTCTTTTTAAATGTTTGTTCTGATGTTTTAATTCTATTTTAAATCAAAAAGAATTAAAAATTTAATCGAATAATTTCCACTTCCAACTAAAGCTCGAACTATCGTTTTGCACAGTTACGCAATCTTTGCCATATCATTTTTTATTCTACTTACTTTTTATGTCCGATATCGTAATACCATTTTGGGCATTGGCCATTAGTATGGCGCGTATCTCCCTATCTATATCGGGATAATCATCGCGTATCCCCATATAAGTGCCATCCAAAATGGTCATTTTCTTGGCCAGCAGCAAAAGCTCCGCTTTTGTGTAATATTTAATGCTGGTATCCAAGTAGCTGCCGTTGCTGCTGCTGCTTTCTATCAAGGTCGATGAAAAAAGATTGGCCACAATCTGCACCTTGGTGCTGCTAGCGTGTCTTACTTTGCTGCTCTTGGACAAACGCTTTATTCCACCCGCTGCCTGGTCAGCCAAATCCTTATCACTCCCAAAGAGCTTAAATTTTTTCAAGTGCGCCTTGGTTTTTTCACTAATTAGTTTACAATATTTTATGTTGGTACGCTGTTGTTGCTTTAGGGGCTCAGCTCCAGCTGCCCATGTACGTCGTAATCCCTCTTGGTTCTTCAATTGGAGTAGCAGTTGCTGGCGCCACTGCTGGAAACACGTGGTTAAATGTTTTTTCAATGCCGTCAGGCGGTTAGTTCGGTTCGGCACGCTGTTGAAATCACTTCTGAAAGTCGCCATCGTTGTAACGAAAGTGAACTGCAATCGTTTTTGGAAGATGCTCAACGATCCACTAATTTGGTTTAGCAGTTCTCTTTACGCGTGGAGAGTGAGAACTCAAGAAGAGCTTTTATTTGGAGACATAACTGTTGCACTATTGTGCATTCCGCTTTGACAATTATCTTTGTTTGTCACTTTAAGCCTTAGCGGGAATTAGGGTGATTCACTATTTGACATTGAAGTATTTAAGATGGGTCATACTTACGCATTGAACTTTAGGTAAACATAATCTGTCACTAATATGCAATCTATGGTATTATAATTTTCAGGCCATCTGTATCGGATACAGTCTCTTAGTTATAAAGCTAACCATCTATCTACACTAATAATAATTTCCCTGACTGAGGATCTCTATTAATAATTGTTTGAAGAGAAGAGAGCTACAACAGTTTATAGTGAATCCGAACGGCGGTGTCTTGAATTAATAGAGATTAGTAACTATAGTAGGTGCATTACTAAATAGTCATAAGTGATTTTGATCACCAAATAAGTTAGGGTATAGAAGCCTTTTAAATATAATAAAGTAAAAGGCAGAAGAGTATTTTTAGACTGACAATTATTTTCTAATTACAAAGATTTTATTGTGATTTTTGATTGAAAGAGATTCTAGAAAATCTGCCTAAAATATGAACTAGTACCAGAAGAAAAGCTTGGAATTCTTTAATTATTAAAACTTTGAATATTTTTCTTTCATAAAATCTTATATATATTTAATTATTATTATTAAACCTTTCTAAAGATTGGTTAATTTTATCATATTTTTACACTATGCTTCATCTAAGAGTGCAAAAATCTGCCGTGCTCCGGAAGGGTGTCACGTTTTTGGTTTTAGACTTTTTGGATGGTCCTTAATATATTAAATAAGAGAAATTCCAGCAGCCAATTTTTTCTTGGTCAACCCCTTTTTATACCCTGTACCGTGTCCGTGTGGTACAAAGAGTATATTAAGTTTGTGCAAGGCGAAAATTTATGCAACATATAGATGGAGTCGTCGGAGACACCCTAAAATTACTTAAAATATGATCAGGGTGAACAGAGAAGTCGATATACCCATGTCCGTCTGTCTGTCTGTCCGTTTTAACGCCTAGATCTCAGAGATTGTAAGAACTAGAGTAACCAAACTTTCACATTAGATCCCATATTATTCCATAGGAGACAAGTTTATTTTTTTGATACCGGGGTTAAATTATATTGCTCCCATATGGGTGTTTCAGACGACCTCGAAAAAAAAAACAAAAGTTTCAGATCAATAATTCGTTTGTTAAAAAGATATCGTAACCAAATTTGGAATTCAAAAGTTTTTTTTATAGATTCCAAGCACTATACCAAATTTGATTGACTATATCATATAAATTGAATATATATCGGTAGACTATAGCTCCCATAGGACGAATCGGTCCAGAAAAACGTTTTTTATACAAAATTCGTTGTGTTTCGTCTGTTTGTAAAGATATTTGAACTAAATTCATTCGGCATTCAGATCTTTTTGATGGTATTAAAGCAATGGGCTAAATTTGATCAAAATCGGTTGACTATATCATATAGCTCCCATAGGACCGATCGGCCAAAATAACTTTTGTAAAGAAAAATTCGCTATATTTCGTTTTTTAATAAAGATATCGTAACCAGATTTGGCGTTTGGAAATTTTTTAGACCACTTAAGCAATGTGCCAAATTTGAACAAAATCGGTTGACTATATCATATAGCTCCCATAGGTCCGATCTTCCAAAAAATCGATTTTTTAACAAAATTTGTTGTGTTTCGTTTGTTTGTTAAGATATTGGGACCAAATTTGGCATTCGTGAATATTTTATAGTTCCTAAGCACTGTACTAAATTTAATCCAAATCGTTTGACTAGATCATATAGCTCCCATAGGACCAATCGGTCCAAAAACACGTTTTTTATACAAAATTCGATGTGTTTTTGTTTATTTGTAAAGATATTTGAAATAAATTTGGCATTCATATCTTTTTTAAGGTATTTAAGCACTGTGTCAAATTTTATTGAAATCGGTTGACTATATCATATAGCTCCCATAGGAACGATCGGTCAAAATCAAATTTTTTGCTTAAAAATTCTTCTGTTTTTGGTTTTTTGTGAAGAAATCGGACTTTATTACAAGCTAGTGGTACAGGGTATCCTAAAGTCGTCCGCGCCCGACTTTACGTCCGCCATTTTTTTATACAAAATCTGATGTGTTTTATTTCTTTGTAAATATATTTGAACTAAATTCAGCATTCAGATCTTTTTTAAGGTATTTAATCACTGTGTCAAATTTTATTGAAATCGGTTGACTATATCATATAGCTCCCATAGAAACGATATATCAAAAAAAAAATGTTTGCTTAAAAATTCTTCTGTTTTTGGTTTTTTGTGAAGGAACCAGATTTTATTGCAAGCTAGTGGTACAGGGTATCCCCAAAGTCGTCCGCGCCCGACTTTACGTACGCCATTTTTTTATACAAAACTCGCTATATTTAATTTTTTAATAAATATATCGTAACCAGATTTAGCATTCAGAAGTTTTTTAGATAACCCAGGCATTGTGCCCAAATTTAAACAAAATCGGTTGACAAGCTCCCATAGGGCCAATCTTCCAAAAAATCGATTTTAAATAAAATTTGTTGTTTCGTTTGTAACGATATTGGAATTAAATTTGGAACTTATAACTTTTTATAGGTCTCAAGCTTTGCACCAAATGTTATTAAAATCAGTATGCTATATCATAGGACGAATCGGTCCAAAAATACGTTTTTTATACAAAATTCGATGTGTTTCGTTTGTTGGTAAAAATATTTGAACCGAATTCGGCATTCAGATCCTTTTAAAGGAGCACTGTGTCAAATTTGATCGAAATCGTTTGACTATATCATATAGCTCTAATAGGAACGATCAATCAAAAAACAAAATGTTTGCTTAATAAATCTTGTTTTTGGTTTTTTATGAAGGAACCGGATTTTATTGCAAGCTGGTGGTACAGAGTATCTCAAAGTCGTCTGAGTCCGTTTTTACGTAGAGGGCTTCTTAAAAAAACTAATATTTTTTTCCGATAAAAATATTTGAATTAGTGAAGATTTTAAAAACATCTTTGAGATGACAAAATCTGATATGGATGTAAGTCTAGCCTTATAAACAATTTTTGACTTTTAAAATTGAAGTAACTTTATATAAGACAAACATGTTGACCATCATAGTTCTGACTACTCTTTAAATCCATGGCCTTTCAAAAATCGGGGTAGTCACTAAATATAATTACAATTCAAATTAATGCAAAAGTGATTTTATAAGTAATTGCAAATTGTTGGACTGGGTGACATGCTCAAATCAACCACAATTTGAATTGCCGCTCACGTCCTCCATGTTTCCTCTGTAATTAAGAGTGATTGGGTTGGTCACTGGTCTTAAGCTTAAGCTCCACTTAGAGTCTAATATGGGATATACATATTTGCCAGCTGTCTGATACATTTCCTGTAGGGTAGTTAGCACCAGTCAAACGCTTAGCCCACAATAAGGGTGCTTCCTGCATCATTCATCAAACTTGGTAGCCAACCCTCAAGTGACTTGGGATGACTCACATGGTTTGGTTTTTGGTGCATCACTTGCTGTAGACTCTCTAAACAGGTGAAAAGGCTCAAATCAGCTTCAAAAATCAGCTGGGAATTGAGACAAAAGTCGCGTGAGGCATTTAATTTTTAGATTGCCAGTGCACGCGGTTATTCTCAATGGATCCCTTTGAATCATCGCACATTTTTATTATTTATGAGAGCAAGTGGGTAGCTTGTAATTACTTTTTCACTTATACCTTATCTTTGTCACTTTCGGAAACTACAAAAAATGCAGCTGGTCTTGAGAGAAAAATGCAGGTGATAAATATGATATTTTATGAAAAGATGACAGCTTATCACAAAATTTTATTAAAATTCTTTTGTCAAAATTAAAGTCGCTGTAGGGCATAAAAAATTATAATGCAGTACTCAAGGATGTCATATGTGGTACTTAACTGTGAACTCTCGAAGTTGTTATAATTATCATTTTTCGGGGTAACCTGATTGTATGAGACGAAATAGTTGAGGCCTTTTTTTTAGCCTGGCGGCCTATGTTGCTCTGGCATAAAATTATTTTGATTCCGAGAATTTAATTCTAAGTTACAGAAATAAATTATTAAAAATTAAGTGCTTTTGATCTATCTATTAGCATAATTTCGTCAATAACTGAATAATCGTGGTATCACATGATAGCAATGGATCTCAAGAATCTAGTGTATGGCGAATTATTAAACATTTCTGTACTTAATTTAGACTGCATGGGTGAGATTATAATATTATTATAAGATGATAGGAAATCGTAAAAAATATTCAGCTGCATGTCGCGCTAGGCGTATTCCACATAGCCTTGGATTATACAAATACCTTCCCTTCCAAGAATTATGAGAACAGAAGGCACAGTATGTTCATTATAAAAAGAAAAAACAAAATAGTTTTTCTTTTAAATTGGACGTTCAAATTGACTAATGAAACATTTGTTTTTTTATTTATAGGTGAGTGCAACCCGCCTGCTCCAAAATTTTAAAGATTTATGACTATGTGAGTAGTATCTATATAAGCCATTATTCCATTCTTTACCTTTTTTAACATTTTTGTATTATTTTATGCCGCTTTTAAGAGAAAGGGTCCCTGACAACACTCTGTGATCGGGAGAATCCCCTCCTCGTTGGGCATGCCTATATCCAAAATCACTATTTTAAAACTATATACACTGCAAAAAAAATTATATTTAAACATATTCCCAAAAAAGAAACTACAAATCCACAAAATAAAGTAGTATGAACTTTGTCCGAACACGAGGTCCAAAAGGATTTGAGATAAACTACAAGAAACCACAAAACATTCTTTTTTCGATTTGTGGTTTTCAACGATGTTTTTATATGTTAGAGGGGTTTCCGAACGCGAAAATTGTTTATTTTTTTTTATTTTGATAAAATCGAAAAATCCCACAAGGTTTTTTTTCGAAACCGGCTGCCCGGCAATTGCTTTTTTTATTGGTTTAAGGGGTCACTGAATCCGAGCTCAAAAAAATCCCAGCACATCAGGTTTTTGTGATAACCTACATAATTTGTATGAGGGCAAGTTTATATTTTTGTCCAATTGACTTGAAATAGAGTGTACGAGGGTCATATTTTTATTTTTTACTTTATTATTATTTTTTTGTATAAATAATTTGAATTTCTTTTTTGGATCATTTTGTTAGAAATCGTATTTTTCTTGGGATGATATTTACTTAAGTAACGAGTTCGTACTATAAAATACGGGACCATCCGGAGGTAGTTATTACTGGGTCGTTGTTTCCAAAACCGCGCTATTTTTATACCCTGTACCGTATGGTACCAAGGGTATATTAAGTTTGTGCAAGCCGAAAATGTATGTAACATATAGAAGGAGACGTCGGAGACAGCCCAAAGTTACCTAAAATATGATCAGGGTGAATAGAGAAGTCGATATACCCATGTCCGTCTGTCCGTCTGTCTGTGTGAACGCCTAGATCTCAGAGATGGTAAGAGCTACCAAACTTTCACATTAGATCCCATATTATTCCATAGGAGGCAAGTTTATTTTATTTTTTTGATATCGGGGTTAAATTATATAGCTCCCATAGGGGTGTTTGAGACGACCCCGACAAAAAAAAAGCGTTTTAGATGAATAATTCATTTGTTTATGAAGATATCGTAACCAAATTTGGTATTCGAAAGTTTTTATAGTTCCCAAACACTGTACCAAATTTGATCGAAATCGGTTGACTATATCATATAGCTCCCATAGGACCGATCGGCCAAAATAACTTTTTTAAAGAAAAATTCGCTATATTTCTTTTTTTAATAAAGATATCGTAACCAGATTTGGCGTTTGGAAATTTAGACCACTTAAGCAATGTGCCAAATTTGAACAAAATCGGTTTACTATATCATATAGCTCCCATAGGTCCGAACTTCCAAAAAATCGATTTTTTAACAAAATTTGTGGTGTTTCGTTTGTTTGTTAAGATATTGGGACCAAATTTGACATTCGTGAGTATTTTATAGTTCCTAAGCACTGTACTAAATTTAATCAAAATCGTTTGACTAGATCATATAGCTCCCATAGGACCAATCGGTCCAAAAAGCACTGTGTCAAATTTTATTGAAATCAGTTGACTATATCATATAGCTCCCATAAGAACGATAGGTCAAAAAAAAAATTTCACTTAAAAATTCTTCTGTTTTTGGTTTTTTGTGAAGAAATCGGACTTTATTACAAGCTAGTGGTACATGGTATCCTAAAGTCGTCCGCGCCCGACTTTACGTCCGCCATTTTTTTTTCCATTTAGTACTCCTCCAGGGAGCTTAGGACTTCAACAACAACTTTCCACCGGACTCTGGTTGGCGCAGTTTGCTTTGCTGTGTCCCAGCTGATGTTGTGTTGGGACAATTCGTTGAGTGTTGTACGACGCCAGGTTGCCTTTGGCCTTCCCACTCGTCTGCTTCCTTGGGGGTTCCATTCCAAGGCCATCCTGAATATACTGCTTCGGTCTTTTCTCAGGCCAATCCAACGCCACTTGCGGGTTCTTATTTGGCTACAGATAGGAACTGCCATAGTTCCGCGTTTGATATCCTGTTGGGCCAAAATATCCCTCATATAACTCTAAGGCACTTGTTGACGAATGATTGTACTTTTGATATCATTCTCTGCGGGGCCATCCATGTTTCGCTGCCGTACAACAAGATGGACTTGACGCTCTCATTGAAGATCCTCAGCTTTGTTCTTCTGCTTATTGGCTGGTTTCTCCATATGCGGAATAAGCCTCCAAACGCTGATCGCGCTTTGCTTAGACGATTCTCTATATCCTCATCCACCCCACCTTTGGTAGAAATTGTGGTGCCAAGGTATGAGAAACTGTTGACTAAGTCGATAGTGTTCCCGCAGATGGTTATGCTACCTTGGCTGTTGTGGCTAAGGCGCAACGCTTTGGTTTTGGATGCGTCCAATCTCCCAGGATCTCAAGATCATTCACTTTCGCATGGATGTCACTAAGTTTATGAGAGATGAGACATATGTCGTCCGCGTAATCCAGGTCTTCCAAATAACGGGTGAGACGCCACGTAATCCCACGCCTAGACTTCATAACCTCGTCGGCTACTATATTGAATAGTAGTGGTGATAGGTGGCATCCTTGCCTAACACCGGTGCTTGTTTGGAAAGGTGCACTGATTTTCCCGTTGTGTAGTAGCGCCAATTCCGCATCATCGTACAACGTTTTTACTATCGATACGATGTTGACCGGCACTCCTTTCCTCGCTAATGCCCGCCATATCGCTGCTCTGTCTACTGATTCGAAGGCCTTCTTGAAGTCGATGAACAGGAGGAACAGTGGATATCCCGGGCCATTTGGTCATACAATCAATTATCCATTATACCATTCCAACAATGTAAAATGGTGAATTCTGAATATTTATTCAACGAAATAAAGATCACATAGACACAGATAATGAATTAATAATAGAATTAATGGGCCATCTGGAAGGTCCTGATTTAGTTTAACACTCGGAAAAAGAAAAAAAGAATTAATAAACGTCGGTTTTTAACATGTAGGTAAAAAAAGTCTTCAACTGCTTCTCAATGTTTTGTTTCATAAATAGGATTTGTACCGTCTTAAAAGCAGTTATTAAGATTCCCCTAGCACATTGGAACCTTTGTAAAAGCACCGAAAATCTTGAACGCACAAGAAAAAATCAGTTGAGCAAGCTTATAGACGATTACTTATCGTGGGAGTTTAACATTTGTCCAAAAAATATGTTGTTTTGATTTTATATAATTCGGTATAATATCAAAAAACAAAAAAAAATTTTAAGTCGAAGCGGACAGGTGGCGAAGACCTCTAGTTACATCGTTTTAGCAATGAAATATTAATAATGTTCTATTATTATTATCAAATAATTTGGAGTGGGCGTGATAAATCCAAAAAAGCAAAACAAACTAAGTTTCCCGTAATCAAGTATGCTCTAGTGTGTTTTTTTTTTTGTACATACATATAAAAAATGTGTAAGCTAATTGACTGATAAAGTCCGCGGGCCTTATCAGTTGTAGTGTCATAGTAGATATACTCATACTTAGCTCTTACCCTTTAGTAGTCAGCAATAGTCTGTCATGAGTTCAACTATTAATTAAGAGTATCTATAAGATTCAGTTACAACGAATTCTTTTGAGCATTTGAATGCATACGAAATTCGGAGTCAACAGCTCAATACCCCTCAAACAGCTGTTCCATGCAGCTATTTCTCGATTTGGCCTATCTATAAATTTGTTTACCTTATCAGCAACCAGATAGCTCTAAGCTACTATGGACGCAAGGCTAAATAGATTTTGTTTTTGTAGTTTTCGTACTTGACAATGCTTTTTTATTTGGTTGGTTCCATTCAGTCGCCATATAACGCTGGTCGTTAACGAATCTTGAAAATATTGTATAAAAATGAGTTGCGGTACAAAAGCTTTGAAAATTTCCTCATTTATTTTGGATTTTTTGTGTTGTGTGAGTGTCATTTACGGATTTAAAGATCTTTCAATAGATATGAGTGTTTTTTATTGTGAATCCCCCCTGTAGGTGTTTGGTGCACTAACCATTGCCGCTTGTTCCTATGCCTTGGCCACCTTAAAACAAAGTAATGCCATACGTATACCCTGTATTCTGGGCATAGTGCTGGGCGTGCTGCTGTTTTGCAGCACCATCTTTGGATGCATTGCAGCGCTGCGGGAACATATTCGGATGACTTGGATTGTAAGTAGAACAATTGTGTTATGGTTTGTGTTGTTATTTTAGCAAGTGTCTGCTACAAGGAAAAGAAATTGACGTACCTAGACCAGGACTTTTTTTAAGCGAACTTAAAGTATATTTTGGAAAAGTAAAGTTTCTTTTTTAAATTTTTTCAAAATTTGAAAAAAGTTTATCTCAACCAAAAATCTCTTCAAAACAACGTAAAATTTCTTCTATTAAGTCTACAAAAATAAATAAAGGCATACTTTTAGGCCCCAAAATATATTTGGGATTTGCGCTTCAAATATACGAGTTTGTGACAAAAATCTCTAGTCAATTTTATCTTAATTTTTGTACTAAATCCCTAAAAAAAATAATGTGGCCCATGCATTTAGATAAAATTCTAATGCTCTTTGAGGACTGATAATGTCAACATTTTGACATTGATGGCTGTTGGGCTGGAATTCGCTTGAAGGAGAGTTAAGTCAAAACATTTATCTTATAAGTTAGTTTTATTATAAATTATATTTATTAGAAAGTGAATTAAGCCAAAAATATGGCGTATCATAAAAATATATCTTTTTTGTTAGGACTAATTTTATGTCTTAGAGCTTATTCTATTCTTTGATTTTTACAAAAATATTTAAAAGGGTCCAGCTGGATAATAATGGATTGAATCCATGCTCCGACAGAGGGACATAACTTCATCCCAACATGGTACAACAGTCAGCATAAGAGCTGTAAAGGGTTGTCCACAAGGAGGTGTGTTATTTCCCCTGCTATGGTCTCTTGTAATCGACGAACTTTTTACTAAGCTGACAAAGCTTGGTTATAAAGTCATTGGGTACGCAGACGACTTGGCTATCATAGTGACGGGTAAATACGAAAGCACCATCAGAGAGATGATGGATACTGCTCTTCAAATTACCCTAAACTGGTGTCTAAGTGAAGGACTTAGCATTAACACCCAAATGGCTGTGATTGTTCCCTTCACGAAGAGATACAACATTCAGCTTCAAAACCTTGTTATAAACAACACTTAGGTGGAGTATTCAGACCAGGTCAAATATCTAGGTGTGGTCCTTGACAAACGACTCAACTGGAACTTCCATTTAGAACAAGTGCTCTCCAAAGCTACTCGAGCCATGTGGGCCTGTGGGGCTTCAGCCATCATATTATAGAATGGATATAATGTATGATGGTACGGCCTATCGTCACATATGCAGCCCTTATGTGGTGACCCAAGACGCAGCAAAATGTGGCCATCAATAAATGCAGCAAGCTTCAAACACTAGTATGCATATCTCTCTCGGAAGCGATGCGTACCTGTCCGACAGCTGTCATGGAGTCAGTCCACTGCACTGCACATTTTAATCAAAAAGTCAGCCATGCAGTGACTACTACGTACACACATCTGGACTCTTAGCAAGTGACTCTGGTCATGCCGCACTTATATATTCTTATTAGATCAGATCTTATGATCACGGAACTTTTTCATAACAAGAAATTTAGATCTCTTCTCCAAAGTCGGGACTCTTGGGCCGATGGCAGCCCCTGTGGAAACCCCCGGTGGCAACAATGGTTCACGTATGGGCCCAAAACTAAGCAGGGTGTAGGTGTTGCAATCTTTTGACCTAACAACAGAATCTCTACCGCAATAGGCATCTGGCCCAGCGTCTTTCAAGCGGAGATTCATGCCATAGAGATCTGCGCCCTTAGTATCCTTCTCAAGGGAACTAGAGGAACAAACATATGCATTTTTTTAGATAACCAAGCTGCTATTAGGGTGTTGTCATCCTGGAGCAACTCCTCCAGGATGGTTGAAGAATGCCATAACTACCTCCAAACCCTGTCCTCCCGAAACAAAGTCGTGCTATGTTGGGTACCTGTACACACAGGAGAAGATGGTAACACGATCGCTGACGATCTAGCACGACAGGGTAGCTCCACCCTGACTACATCTCCTACGCCATTCTGTGGTATTGGTTGATCCATAATCAAAACCATGATAAACAAATGGGCTGCAGGAGAACATAGGAGACACCAGCAAAAGTACTTGTCAAACCTTTGGAAGCGACCAAGACAAATGGTCTTGGCAGAGCGGACTTCAAACTCCTGGTAGCGTACCTATCTGGCCACCACACTGTTAGATACCATCTTCAGAAAATTGGCATAACGGACTCTTCAGAGTGCAGACTCTGTCTAGAAGTCGATGAAACCACCAGACACATTCGCTGTGCCTGCCCAGCGCTGGTATGGGACAGAGCCTGTTACATGGGAAAGAAACGGATTAGTCCCTTCCATCTCAGGTCCTATTGCTATTCAAGCGGAAAGCAGAAAGTCTTTTGCTTCAATTTAAGGTTATGGTACAAAAGACCTTTTGGTCGCAGTGCCCCACCTCTTTGTGAGGAACACGGGGGAAAAAAGGTCGCTAAATCCATAACCGAGACCAAGTTTTTAAAATCTCCAAAATAAGTGCTCAGAGCCGTAGAGAGAAAATCCAGGTCCGGGGCGCAAAATGTTCCGGCCCCTCTATTACACCTTTAGCGTGAACCATTGTGTTCTGTAAGAACGACGAACTTTTTCACTCGAAAAAGATAGTGTGAAAAAAATTATCCAGTAAAAAAAAATACCAAAAAATTTTATTATTTATTATTACACCGGGCCCCTGACAATTCTTTGGGCCCAGCGGAATCCTTCCACTCTCTCGATGGACTTGTGTGTACCTATTTTTTTTAATGAGGTTTTTGAGATAATGTTAGAAACCGGGAGTTTTTGCAGCTGGGATTCGAATTCAAAGACCCCATAGAAGACATGGCCTGAACTATGAACATAACACAGCCTACCGAAAGTTTTTCAAATACTGATAGCTACTGATATTCGATGACGTTTCGTATTTGTTTTAGAGCTACTGCATTGGAATCCACTCGCCAGAGGAAAATAGTCCCAGTTCTTCAGGGTGTTAATCATTAGTTTTTAAAAATCGCTATTTTCAGTACCTTAGATAAAGCCTTTAGATTTTAACTTAATCTTGAAACCTTTGAAAAATTATTTAAATAACAATTTTAGTTAAAAGAGTTTCGTAAAACATCTTTCTTATGAAAAATAACTAATGTGGACGCCAAAATTGTATTTGAGTCTTTTGACAACGGCTTACTAAATTGAGGATATTTATTAAAATTTCTTATTTCTTAAGTACGCGGGAATCCTATTGACCTTGACATTTGCCCAAATCACCGTAATATTCGCACAACCCATTAACTTCGAAAGACTGGCCAATGAAACCATTAGTAACGCCTGGCAACGTCAATTATTCCAACCGGGCAGCATGGCCTTTTTTGAGATCAAGGTAAGCTTTAAATGTCTCTAGAAAAAATCTTAAGATTCGTCTAACTGATTTTTGCAGTACAATTGTTGCGGCAAGAGTGGACCACAGAACTATAACCAGAGTGGACTCAGTATTCCAGCCAGCTGTTATTTAAATCAAAACACATCAATCCCCATGGATCTCTTTCCAAATGGTTGTGATGCCAGATTAGCAGCGGCATATACCAAGGGCACAAAGTGGGAACGCATAAGTGATTGGTCAGTTGTGGGCGTGGAGGTCAGTATTTTCTATATCAATCTATTCATATACAATATATCGTATAATATAAATCTCTGCTTTTATATACACGACAGCTGCTCACGGTAATGGTTGCCGGTCTATTGGCTATTTCTCTACAAAATGTAGAACGAAGACGACTTTATCGTTGAAACGTTCCTAAAATTTGTGTATTGGATACACCGGAATCATTACACAGTATTAAGATCAAGAAATGTTCTATTAAGTGACATTTAGTTAATAATACATTTTGTAGAACTTTGTTCGTAAGGTGATACTTTATATGAATAATAAAATCAGAATCACATTTGAGCTACAACACTTTTTGTACTTAAGTTTAGATTATAATCAATAAATCTGAAACATCATTTGAAAAGCATTTTAAGATAAAAAACACTTGACAGATTTTTAATACACCTAATTCTGTTTTTGCGCGAACTTTTTTCAAGCGAATTTGATTTAAAGCGATTAAAAAAATTATTCCGATTAGTTTTTTTATTCGATTTAATTTGATTTAACGCGATTTTCTGGGAACGTTTGTTATCTATCGAAGCTTGCACCGATCGGTAATATGGCGGCTATATAATACACTCCACCAATTTTTGATACAATTTCTGTGAACCTCTAAAAAACTTTCGAACGCCGCAGTTGGTTGCGATATATTTTAAGAAACGAATTATCCATCTAAAACTTTTGTTTTTTTTGAGGTCCTCAGAAGCGTCCCTAAGCAAGTATATAATGCAACCCCGATATAAAAATGAGAAAATCAGCTCATATGTAATAATAAGTAATCTTGTTTGAGAGTTTGGTTGGTCTAGCTTTTACCATCTCTAAGTTCTTTGCGCTCATGGGAACAGACAGGCAGGTCTAGTCACCCTGATCATAATTCAAATAACTTTAGGCGGCATCTGAAGGTTCCTTCTATATATTACATTTTCGGCTTGTAAGGCACAGGTTATGAAAACTTTACAGAGTATAATAGGTGATTCATTAAGACCTTTTTTTAATGATTTGGCAAATGCAAATTTCAAAGGAATGATGTGATCTTTATTTATGATTTCGAAAGGATATTTTATGGCATTTATTTTTTAAAAATAATCTCATTCAAATGTTGGCCGCAACTGCGTTTTAAATGGTCCATCCTGAAGGTCCAATTTTCCATGACTCGTTCAAGCATTTCCACTGGTATTTGGCCAATAAAACGAGTAATGTTTGCATCCAAGGCCTCAATCGTTGCTGGTTTGTCCATGTAAGCTTTTGACTTTATGTAACCCCAAAGAAAAAAGTCGAGCGGTGTGATATCGCACGATCTTGGCGGCCAAGATCGCTCACCAAATTGACCTCGCAATAGAGCCATTGTTTCATTGGCAATGTGGACCGGAGCGCCATCCTGTTGGAGCCAAATGACATCGAGATCACGGGCAACAATTTCAGGCAGCAAAACGTCCGTTAACATGGTCCGTGCGCCATTGATGGTAACGTTCGCACCTTGCTCATTTTAAAAAATACGGACCAATGATTCCACCAGCCCACAGACCGCACCAAACCGTTGTTTTTCTTGGATGTAATGGCAGCTGGTGAACCTCTTCGGATTGATCTTCTCCCCAAATTCGGCAATTTTGCTTATTCACGAAGCCGTGGAGCCAAAAGTGGACCTCATCACTAAACAAAATTTTGGTCGAAAACAACGGATCTTCATCGATCTGGCCAAGAGCCCATTCACTAAAACGGCGACGTGCAGGAGGGTCATTCGGCTTCAATTCTTGCCTGAGTTGAATTTTGTATGCTTTCAATCCGAGATCCAAATGTAAAATGTGCCAAGTGGTTGAATACGACAGGCCAAGTTGTTGCGATCGGCGCTGAATCGATTCCTCGCGGTCATCGTGGACACTGTCAGCTACCGATGCTATATTATCTTCACTACGTGCTGAATAAGGTCCATTTGGTCGTGTATCATCAAACGATGAATACTGGGTTTCAAATTTGGTGATGGTGCTACGAATTGTGGGTTCGGTGGTTCGATTATGTTGACCATAAGACAATCTCAGCGCACGAAAAACCTTCTTTGCAGAACGCTGATTTTCGTAGTACAATTGTACAATTTGTAATCGTTGTTCGGGTGTAAGTCTTTCCATGACGATTTGCCAATGAATACTGAACAACTTTGCCTTTGACAGCTGTCATGGATCACGCGTGATCCACACGAAAATCCCTATTGAAAAAAAGTCTTAATGAATCACCCTGTATTTATGTATTAAGGAGGGTCAATTTGTCTAGGTATTTCTTCGGCAAAGTTGCTTAGGATTTTCCGTAGAATACTCCTAGGGGGCGCAGAAATGAAAACCCGAAGTGCTGGTCTCGGAAAAAAACTATGTTACATACAGAAGGAGTCAGGGTGACTAGATAAGTCAATATACCCATGTCCGTCTGTCTGCCCTTATTAACGCCTAGATCTCAGAGATGGTGTGATCTAGTGCAACCAATCTTTCTGATTATATCCCTTATTATTTCATAGGAGACAAGTTTATTTTATTTTATTGAGATCGGGGTTAAATTAAATAGCTCCCATAAGGGCGTTTTAGACGACCTCGAAAAAAAAAACAAAAGTTTTGGATGGATAATTCGTTTGTTTACGAAAATATCGTAATCTAATTAGGCAAACAAATGTCTTTTAGCAATACGAGTATACCGGATTTAATTGCAAGCTTGTGGTATAGGGTATCCCAAATTTGATCCTTAAAAATACGAATCTCCTTATCTAGATGGCCATTGCTCAGATGTCGTTAGAAAAAATTCAAAATTTTTAAATTTGTCTTAAGAAATTCCAAATTAAAAAAAATGTGTTTTGATATTTTTAATTTAAAAGCTGAAGCTCTATTTCTTAACTGTCTTTGCTATGTAAGTAAAATATATATACATTTTTTTCGATTTTACTCTCATGGTTTTCTAAGGTCGGTGGTGTGATAAAGATCGGTTCCTGTATAGCAAATATGAAGTATGCCAATGGTTTAAGTAGTTTATATTGGGTACTGTTCATAGCGCGCATACTTTTGGGTTGTTCTATATTTTTGGTAGCATTATATGGCTTTTATGGTATGCTCGGGGAGTACGTAAAAGCGCTATGGCTGGTTTGTATGCTCTAAATTTGACTCAAAAGTATTTAAAAAAATATATTTTCTAGTATTCCCTGTTATTGGCTATTCTAACTCTTTGCAAAATTGCAATCATTTTGATACTGATGCATTGCGATAACCAAATAACAGGTATGCTGGTTAGACACATCTACAAGGTGGAAACTCTTGAGACTATCGAGACTGCGGTAAGGCGTCTGCGGTATGATTAGTAAGCCTTCCAGCTTTAGTCCACTGATTGAGTTGCTTACAGTATAAATGTTGCGGCAAAACGAGCGTTGAGGACTACTCCCAATCCCATGTGGCTGTGCCAGGTAGTTGTTATAGTCAGGATCACTTCTTGCACAAGAAGGTAATGTCACACGATGGCTGCGACGCCAAGTTGAAGCATTTTTTTCAACAAAAAAAAATGTACGTACTGCTGATGTTCTGTGTTTTTTCGTTGTGTCAGGTAGCATTTTTTTAAAATTATTTTTGAGTTTTTTTACAAATTTCTTCTATAAAGTTACAGATCTGCTCCATTTTGGTAGCTTTACGCTTAGCCAATCGTTTATCAAAATTGCAAAAGATACAACAAGAAATCGAAGAAATGAAACAACTGGAGGAACCTACTACCAGTCAAAAAGCTGCCGTAAAATAAACAAGTTCAACTTGAGAATTCGAAATGACTTTGCGGACTAGATATTCACATAACTTCTGAAAAAATGCGCTCAAGTTGTGGTTTTATGACTGTTTCGATTGAAGGCGGCATTTTTAGAGCTGTTTGTTGCACATTAAATTCCAATGATTGTAATCAAATCTTATATAACATAGCTCATGTTATTTATGACATGTTGTAAGCGTGGGCGTACACTTCCTATCCAACTTGGTAATTAACATTTTAAAGTTTCAAAGATGTTTGAAAAAAAAAAGAAATATTTTTAAAATTTGCATTCGGATAATAATACTTAATGGTAAACCGGCTTTACCTTATAGGTGAATCCTGGGATCGCTGAGTGACACCTCTGCACTTGGGCCTCACGTATAGTCCAACATTGTGACCCAATGCTTCTTTTTTATCGAATACAGAGAAGCATAAAGGAGGGTTATGTAAACTATATGTTTATATGCATGAAGGATGCAGGTTCATGTGTTCGGTCGTAACTTCTATACCACTTACCACAATTGCTCAAATGGCCAATTGTTAAAAGCGACTTGAATATCAGCTCGCTATAGGCTATTACATTAAGTGCCTCAAAAGGAGATTAAATCCTGAAAAAAATTGTATGATACGGTGTTGTTGGTTGTTACTCTCGGCATTGCTCTTATACTCGTATATTCAAATAAAATAATTTAAAACAAAATTTAATTAAAAAAAATTATCTACAACTAATGAGAAGAGATTAAGACTATATAAGGCGTCCTACAAAGGAACGCACGGATTCCTTGTCTTCTAGCTTGCTGCGAGAGTCTGCAATGAAGCTTTGGGTAAGATGAACGTAGTAAATAGAAAGTAAGTTTTTAGATTTTTATACGTTTTTAGTCAGCAACCTAAAGTCTTTAGTGTTTCATTGAACATGGCTGAGAAAAGATTTATTAGATAATCTTATATCTTGGCACTTGACCCCCTTTTGGATATTAAACAATAAATGAAAACCCATTTTGAAAAGAACCATGTTTTAAATCAATAGTAGTTAGAAAACAAAGGTAGATATTATAATAGTACTTATTATAATTTTTTTATTTTCTGTAAATACCATTTTTTGACAGGGCTTATTCGTTTAAATAGACCCCCTCACCGTGCCCCTTGTGACACAGTAACGGAATATTTTTAAAGATTTTCCATATTATTTTTGTGTCTCATGACGCTTCGCCAGAACCCCCTACCTGGTGCGTCACATCCCTAATGAAATATGAGTTCCTCCAAGGAATCGAATTAAATCCATCCGAAAGTGCACTCGACTTACTATCAATGTTTAACTATTGACACATTTGGCTCCGAGCTGGAAAAATGGGTGCAGCACGAATTGATCAAAAAGGACGACGCGTCGCCCCGAAGCTTAATGAATCGCTTTACTTTTTTGAGATGAAGCACCGAAACCCTGCCCGAATCGAGACATCAACCAGAAGAAGCTGATGGTGACTGTTTAATGTTCTGGCGGTTGTGTGATCCATCACAGTTTCATTAAACCGGGCGAATCGATTACGGCGGATGGCTACTGTAGTCAACCAGACGAAATGATGCGAAGACTAATCATGGAGTGACCGAAATGCTCTTGCACCATAGCTCGCGAGTTTTGGAAACTCTCGATGAATGACGACCCACCATATTCACCGATTACCACTCCTTTTGAAATTTGGCCAATTTTCTGGAAGAAAAAAAAGGAGCTTTGGAAAGTGCCTTACAGATTATCATGACTAACAATTAGTAAATATCATTTTGTTTAGGAGGAACTGAAATTGTCACTAGAGATGGAAAACTGTAAAACCATTAAATTTACATCATATCTGTGCTAAGTGGCGATGGATTGGGCATACCCTTCGAAGATCCAACGAGAACCTCGCTCGACAGGCACTTCGTTGGAACCCTCAGGGGAGAGGTCGTCGCGTTGGTGCGCCAGCCAAAACATGGAGAATATCTATTGATCACAAACTACAAGCCGCCAGCTACTCATTTTCCTCGATCTACGTACCTAAGTTTGGAGCATTTCTTTAACGTTCAAGATGTGAGTGAGTTGGTACATGGAGTTAGGAATTCATTAAATATATCAACATTTGGAATATAGTAAGATGTTTATTTTTTTAATTTTTGTGTTAGTGTTATACTCTGCTGTTGCTCTGAACTTGTTTCGTGTATCCTAGGCCCTTTAAAATAGCTAAGAAAAGGAAAGTTCCTTTCCGTCGGACTCCATTTCGACTTGGGGCGTTACCTCACCACTGGATTGCGGCATCTACCCTTCTGCGAAATGCATATTGTTCATATAATTGGTGTCGGATCTTTGCAGCGCTCGCAAATACCCGAAGATCGTCGTATATGCAATATGATTTACATTAGGGAAGTACCTTGTGCCTTGAATATGATAACTGCAAGTTTCGTCGCACATCCAACTTCGTTGCTCCATCCAGGACACACGATGGGTCCTTAGATAGCCTTTGAGTTTTTTTATATCGCCACGAGAAATCGATTGCAAGGAATTGAATACCATTCCCTCGTCAATGGCTTTAAGGATTTTCTGGTTTCCTTGTATTGCCTCTAGGACATGAAAAAATGGACCTAGGCAACCTGGCTTACTATATTTTATGTCATTAAGTAACTGCATGGATAAAAAACCAAAGCGAATATTCTGTAGGACATCAAAAATATGACTTATGCGTGCTGGCCATGAATGATCGAGCCAGATACAAGCGCCATAAAATACCTAAAGTAAATTCGCGTCATTTAAATTACATTTCATATATACCTATATCCTGAGCTTACCTCGATTTCAGAGTTTACTGCCAAATTTCGGGATCTAATTAGTCCCATGACTTGTTCCACATTAAGCAAAACATATTCCGCAGTCAAGAAAATAATCAAAATTGATTTCGAAATTCGAGGTATCATCAATTCATGTAAAAAAGTCATATTTGTAAGTTCACGCGATTCGACCAAGAGCTCATAGGCGCCAAATTCATCGAAAACCGGCGATTGTAATGCTTTCCAGATGCGGGTTTCAAGCAAAGGTACTTCCAAGAAAATGGCTGCACTTAGCATGTCAACTATATGGCCCGAAAAGATCACATCGTCGTCGGACTTCATCCAATTGTATACCAACTCAAACCCAAATGGAGAAATCTCCGGAGAAACAAAAACCGCAATATCTTTTCGTTTGTATTCGAGAATACGCTTACAATACAAAGCCATGATATCGTAATGAACTGGGTACGCTCTGCCGCAAACGTACACCAGCCGATCCATGTGCCTGTTATTCATAAAGTTATAGAGGACTTTTTCCAATGCGTTGGAAATCGGTGCAAGGATTATTGGTTTGGCTTGGTCATTATGGAAAATAAATTCCTTTATGTTGCGAAAGTCAAAGTTTTTGATGAGTCGCGCTACTTCTGGCGTTTGCCCCGACTGTTCATTTCTTTAGTGGAAAGTGTGGAGTGTTAAAAACGTGGAAAAAAACGGTTAGCTTATGTGCTTATTATTTACCTGGCTTCCAATGCATCCTTATCATCAGGTTCACAGAGCAAGTGAATATTTCGGAACATTTTTGTATAAATATTATATTTTGTAAAGAAATAATTATAAATATTTATTATTTCTCTGTTTATTCCACGTGTTGTTACTTCAGAGAAAATTTATGGAATGACAATTGAGGCGATGATAATTTGGTAATGAAAAATTTTGTGTTGACAAGTTTAGTGTGGTCAAGTTGATTGAGTTGAGAATTTTGGTGTTGGTAAATTAAGTGTTTAGAGTTTTGGTGTTGGCAATAAATATAATGACAATTTCTAGTGAATTCCTTGGTCCTCAGTATCATAATTTTTTTTTTCCCGAAAAATTGTTCCTCACAGAGAGCTGGGCCCAAAAGGTCTTTTGTACCATACCCTTAAGTTAAAGCAAAAGAATGCACAACAGTCTTCCTATTGTCCAATTCTGGCCGCATCTGGCCAATCACTTTCTTCAATCTGGTTAGTTGTTGATAATACAGCTTAAAAACGCGAAATATGCCTTATTTAGAATCTAGGATTTGGCCTTGCAGAGGTTCTTCACTTTGAAATGTATATAAAAGGTTTTTTAATAAGAACAAAAGTTTTTTTAAATAAAATAAAAGCGGGTTTGGATATCAATGAAATTCTTTATTCCTGCAAAAGCACATTCAATGCCATTTTATATGAACCCAGGGTTCGACGGTATTCAAGCATATATCGGCCGATTCTGCTGCAATTTCACGTTCGATATTCGTACGATGTTCATCAATCGTCCCTGGCTTATTGGCATAGACCAAAGACTTGACGTAGCCCTACAGGAAATAGTCTAACGGCGTCAAATCGCACAACCGAATTAACAGGGCCATTTCGTGAGATAACACGTTCACCAAACTTGGTTTTCAATAAATCGATTTTGTTATTCGCTGTGTGGCTTGTGGCGCCGTCCTGTTGAAACCACATATTGTTCAAGTCCATATCATCCAATTCGGGCCAAAAATATTCGGTTATCATTCAGCGCTAGCGATTCCCATTCACAGTAACGTGCCGGTCTTGAAGCAGTACGCCGCCGGCCCATAAACCACACCAAACCGTAAATTTTTCAGGATGCAATGGTGACTCATGGAGTACGTGTGGATTGCTGCCTGACCAATAATGCATATTTTGCTTATTGACGAAGCCATTCAGGCAGAAATGAGCCTTATCGCTGGAGATGATTTTTCGATGAAAATCCGGATAATTTTCAAGTTGTTGCTCAGCCCAATTCACGAACATACGACGCTTCTGGTGGTCAAGCAGCTTCAGTTCCTGCGTCAATTTGATTTTGTAAGGATCAAGGCCATGATCTTTTCGCAAAATTCGCCACAACGACGTCACAGAGATGCCCAACGCTTAAGAACGTGTGAGACACTGATTTGGGTCTTTCTCAATTGATATGCTAGCGGCAGCAAAATTCTCGACACTACGGGCACTTTTCTGTCTCACTGGCCCTGGACAATTATGACGACCATAAATTGGACGTAGCGCTCTTAAAGTTGAGGCCACTGATTCCGAATCTCGGTGGTAAATTTGAATAATTTCGACTCGTTGTTGAATCGTATATCTTTCCATGATGAAATTGCAAACCATACTGAAGAGAAATGTTATAAGAACGTGGAAAAATATGGCGTCGCGACGTTTGCTGACCCAATCGGTCTACTTTTGTAGCGTCCCTATTAAAAAACTCGATATAAGTAAATGTGCAAAAAACTAAATTAAAAAAAGTGTTGAAGAAAGTTTAAATTTTAATTACCATTAATGGTTTATTTATCTTTTATTATTGTTTAAGGCTTTATTGATATTTTTTGTCATGGAGATAAGAAGATTCTCCAAAGTAGATTCATCTATTGCTGCCTATTCCAATAATGGTATTTTTTGAAGGGTTTCTCTTGTCTAAATTGCTCTGCAGCTAAATTAAAAGGTCGATATGTCCGCATTTCTCCTTTTAGAAACTAGGGACTCAAAGTTATCAACCATGATTCCGCATCGATAAAATCTCGATATGTATTTATTTATCATTGTATTGACATAGTTTAACAAAGTTAGTCTTCAAAGGGACTGTGCGCCCAGCAGGTTGTTTCGTGGTGCTACCTCTTGAGTTCTCAAAATGCATTCATACGGAACAACGGCTGGAGAAACAGACTTGCACATCCGTAACATACATATCACAAATCTAGAATATCCTTTGTACTAGTGGCGGAACTATGGTGGTTTTCGGTTCAAGTTGGAAATATGAGTTCACAGTTTTTGGTGAGCTTTCACATATATACACCACCCAATACCAAACCCTGGATCCGCACCTGCTTTGTACCTATAGGTATAGGGTATAAAAGTGTGTTATCTCAACTACCACCTACTTTTCAAATCCCTCTAAAATTACCTCTCTAGGGGTTCGCATCTTCGGGGATTTCAAGCAGTTGCTATTATTCCATAGCCATTCCCCACCTCTTGCCAATATCGCCAGAGTTGCTTCTCATTGCCATTGCTGTGGTTTACTTGCTTCTTGATTCGGTTGCATGCTGGGACGAGAACAGCGTGCTTTAATTGAATTGGGCCGGCTTGCAACCAGAGCCTTAGGAAGTTACTTCCATAGTTGAAGAAGAGGAAAAATATATTTCTTAAAAGCTTTCAAGAACGTTAAAGAAATTGGTTGTAGCAATCCAACCGGCAACACTCTATTACACTCTATTATCTATATTCAAGCCAAATTGAATGATCTCGAGATCCTTGCCAGCAAAGTTAGACTCTCGATAAATGCATCCAAAACCAAAGCGATGCGCCTCAACCATACCAGCCAAGGTAGCATAACCATCTACGGGAACACTATCGACTTTATCGACAGTTTCTCATACCTTGGCACCACAATTTCCACCAGTGGTGGGGTGGATGCGAATATAGACAATCGTTTAAGCAAAGCGCGATCAGCGTTTGGACTCTTATTCCGCATATGGAGAAACTAGCCAATAAGCAGAAGAACAAAACTGAGGATCTTCAATGAGAGCGTCAAATCCATCTTGTTGTACTGCAGCGAAACGTGGTTGTCCCCGAAGAGAATGATATTAAAATTACAATCATTCGTCAACAAGGGCCATGAAATTATATGCGGGATATTCTAGCCCAACAGGATATCAAATGCGGAACTATGGCACTACACCAGTGAAGTTCCTAACTGTAACCAGATAAGAACACGCAAGTGGCGTTGGATTGGCCTTGCTCTGAGAAAAGACCGAAGCAGCATCTTCAGGATGGCCTTGGAATGGAACCCCCAAGGAAGCAGACGAATGGGAAGACCAAAGGAAACCTGGCGTCGTACAATAATAAACGAATTGTCCCAACACAACATCAGCAAAGCAAACTGGGCCAAACAGAGTCCGGTGGAAAGTTCTTGTTAAAGCCCTAAGCTCCCTGGAGGAGTACTAAATGGGGGGAAAAAAAATATATATATACAATATATATATCGACGCCAACAAGTTGTAATAATACGTACAAATGTGAGTTATGGGCGCAATGACATATCTATCATATTATAGAATGGTATAATACTACAGATATGTCTGTGTGCCAGATTTTGGAGGAAATAATAGAACCTTAATTCGACGAAATAATTGGCGGCCACCTGAACAAGTGTGTATATTCATATCCATATTGTAAGTCGTTGCGCTGAAATAAATTTAAAAAAAAATTTACGCAAGACAGCTGTTCGAAATCGGACCCAATTATACTCTCCCATAAAGACTGCATCTATATTTCACTTGGTAGCATTTAAAACATGCTACATAGCCTTTGTAAGTAGATATAAATATATGATTTCCTTATGCCCTGTTGGAACATAGGACGTCCTAATAATGAAGCATGAACATCATCTAGTAGTGCCGTATTGCTCATGAGCAACTTTATAGCTCGCTCACTGAGTCAGCCACTTACCCGTTGAGCAGATGAGCAAGACTGTTCACTCAGTTCAAAATGCGCAATTGAGTTAGTTCTTGAAAGTCAGCCATCTTTACACAACAACATCCATGTAGCACATAATAAGATTAAGGTATGCGTTAACATTAATATTACCAACGTAGGCTGAATGAGCCCTAAACGCCCCAAAAGGGCGTCAAGATTTATTTGTTTTAGATACTGCATAACTTGATGGTCGCTGAAAAGAATAATCGTGTCGCCTGGGGCAACCGATGCCAAAAAACATTGATAAAATCGTAATAAGCGATGATTTTTGATCATGATTCTAAAATTAATTGATTAGTTTTTCGCACTTTGACATTACAAAAATTACTAAAAAATACCGCATCAAAAAGCGATTTTAGCAACTTTAACATTTACCATCTAGAATTAAGAATATGGTTTAGGTTAAGACAAATCGGGATATTTAGTTTTTGCTAAGCGAATTAAATTTTCAACTGCACAGCTCACAAGCAACATTTCACACCACATTTGTTTTTTTATAAAGCACTTAACAGCTTCTGTTAACGCGATTTTTATTATCGATAAAATACGATGACTATCGCGTACTGTGCAGCTCTAAAGCGCGTTTAACTGTTAATTGAAAAAAAAAATTGCATGCGTAAAAGACGCGAACGTGTTAAGTGCAAAAATTAAAGCTTACTTTCTGTATTATAAATATAAATATTTAAAATAATTTTGTTTAAAACAAATTGTGCAAGCTTCAATAACATTCTGTGTATTAAACAAACGTACACAATTTGCAAAAAACATGGAATCAACCAAGGAAGCCTCAAAGGCTGCGCCCAGCGCCACTGCACGCAGCGAACCAAAGCCGGCTGAAGCAAAGCCAGTCGAAGTAAAGCCAGTCGGAGCAATTAAGAAGGAACCTGAGGATGCACCACGCACCACTGGGCGCAAGCGCGTAAGCCAGACTATAATTCCAGAAAGCCCTTTAACTCTAAACACATTTTATATTACAGAAACCTAGGCAGGTGTTTGATCCATCTGATTATATATGCACACGATCTCGTGTGAAGAAGGTAAGCCAAACCATAATCATAAATCTATAAATGTTTCGAGTTAGTACAAAATCAGATCAGACTTGACGCAAAGTTTTGGCTAACTGCAACTTCATATTTGTAACTTGTAGTGCGTGCAAATAAGTGTGTGTGTGAATAAGTGAGGTTATGTTTGCTTTAGTATGCCATCTTTTTTGTAGTTTATTTGGAGTGCCTTGTTGGAATGGGATGACCATTGTTTCAGATCGTTGTTTTGTATATAATATACATATATGGACAGATTCGCAAGACAGCTCAGATATTTAATGAAGGGCTTTTCCACATAAAGTGTGGGTTGTCTAGAACGAGCACTTGAGTTGCAGTTTACGTGTTGCATGCTTTGTATACTCTACAAACTTTTTTTTTTACCATCTTGCATTAAAAGAACAAATCCTATATGGGCAAATTTGCAAGGCAGCTCAGATCTTTGGAAAAGGTTCCAGATACCTTGTGTAAATTTACTAAATGTTCAGAATATCTATTAGTTGTACATTTTGAAACATTGCAGCTCTTTTGTTTTAGTGAGTTGAATATTCTTTTAAAATATGTTTGTGGGTTTCAGTTACAGAAAGGGCATGTTGGAGAAGGTGAATTGTGTTTCATTTAGTGGGAGTGAGTGAATTTAGTGAAACCTAGACGAAGACGTATCAATTTAATTTCGTTTAACCTGCTTAGAGTAGAGTTTTTAGAGAATTGTGTGTTGTTGAATTCATTTTTTTACCATGTTGGCTGCCATATCAGCAAATTCGTTGCCTGCTATGCTTTTGTGATCTGGAATCCATACTAGTTTAAACTTTCTGTCATATGTTGAACTTTTTTTTTATGTTGTAAGTAGTTCGAAGGGAAGTATTATGTGTTGTCGATGTTGTTGATTGGATCTAACGATGAAAGTAAGTAAGGGATTCTATGGCTGCAAAGATTGCCATGATTAACATGGGCTGAAAAGTTCGTTGGCTAACATCAAAGAATATAGAACTACAGTAGTTCTATAGTAGTTCTATATTCTTTGCTAACATATAAAAACACATATTTTTTGGCACAATTTGATTTTATTATTCAATATAGTTGCCATCGAGGGCGATACACCGATTATAGCGATCCTCCAACACTTTGATACCATTTTTAAAATACGTTTATCATTCGCATCAAAATGGGCCTCCATTTATGCGATCACCTCTTCATTGGAGCTAAATCTCTTTCCTGCGAATATTCTCTTGAGGTCTGAGAATAGGAAAAAGTCGCTGGGGGCTAGATCTGGAGAAAACGGTGGATGCGGCAGCAATTCGAAGCCAAATTGATGCAATTGTGATATCGTTTTTATTGATTTGTGATACGGCGTTTTTGGTCGATTGTGAGCCTGCGCGGCACCCACTTGGCACAGAGCTTTTGCATGTCTAAATATTCATGCACGATGTGTCCAACACGTTCCTCTGATATCTTCAGAGTCTCAGCTAACTCGATCAACTTCACTTTTTGTTGACTTTTTTGATTTTTTCGTCCGTAACAGCCCTTTTGGGCTTCCACTGCGTACATCGTCTTCAGTGCTTTTTACTTAATGCTTCAAATTTGAAACCACTTCTAACCGTTGATTTTTCTGGTGCAGAGTCCGAATAATGTTTATCAAGCCAAGTCTGGGCTTCAACAGTATTGTTTTAGCCAAAAAGCAATGTTTAACAAACACGAAATTCGTTTTTATCCATGTTTTTCATAATAACAAAAGTAGCTTCACTCAGAATGGTGTATCTCATTAACCAATAGTCCGACAGTTCTCAAATTAATACACAAATCTTGTGAAAGATTGTACTAACTAAAACTCATATGGATTTAATTCTAGTGCCGTCATATATGGGTTAGCCCACGAACTTTTCAGCCCAACTAGTACCAATGAATAGACTATTCTGGGAGGATGCCAAGTTTAAGGATCTCATTTTCTGTTGTTATGGCGTAAGATGTGTTGTGACTGTTTTGGGAACCGTCAGTATAGATACATTTAAAAGATTTTTTTTTGATTTTATGTTTAGAAATGACTTTTGGTACACAAAATCTATAGCAACGAAAACAAACGTGTTTTATTCTGTTTGAATTTGATGTATCAAATTGAGCTTGAAGTGCTTAAGGCACAATCCAACTTGTATATATAATTTAGGTATAGACCAAACAAAATAAAACACGTCTGTTTCCGTTACTATAGATTTTGAGAGTGGCGCTAACCTTGTATAGCGCGTTTAAATAAGCTAATGGTTTTGACCGTAGCGACGCGGACTTTACCATCGGCGCCTTTGATTGTCACGATGATTATCCCCATTTTCCACTGTTGTGGTCGTTTCAAGTTCGGCAGTTTGTCGTCTGTTACGGGCTCTGTTGACGCGGATGGCAGCACTACGAGCGTTGTCTCGACGAGTAGATGAGCTGGAGTTATTGGCTCCCCGTCGTTGGGGTTGGCGCTTGGTGCGACCTTGAATTGAGTATGGCCTAGGAACCAGAACGGTTTCTAGCTCGTCTTGCAGGAGCACTGCGCTTCCGATTGCCTTGACGAGGAGGGTTTTCGACGACTTCACGGCTGCCTCACAAAGGCCTCCGAAATGCGGCAATCTAGGTGGGATGAAGTGGAAGCTGATTTCTTTGGCTGCAGCAAACGCTGACATGGCATCTTTGTCGGTGTTGATGTGGTCTATAAACTCCTTCAGCATGCGGGCAGCGTTGTCGCAGTAAATTTTAAATCTGTTTTCGTTGCGATAGATTTTAAGAGTGAACAAGTTTTGGATTTATCATGGATTCTAAGTGATGTATGTGTTAATTAAACTTTGGTTATAGGCTGAGCTTATGAAAGTGTTTAAGTTTTGGTTAAGATGTATAATACGGTCTATTGCAGATAAGTGCACAGATAGCTTACTATTTTTGAACTTATGTGTTTTTAAAATTGTGTGATTTGGAGAATCCCTCGAGTTTGTAAGTGATTTTTCACGTTTAGCCCCAGGGTACTTCTTACAGCGGAGTATAATGAGGTGTTTAGTTTTTTTAAGGAAGAAATGTTAAACCAAATTGTAGTTTTAGAAATTAGCATTGCCTTAACTACTGAAATTAAGGTGTGTGTGCTTTAGTGACGGATAGATTTAGTTTGTCAATGTGTTCGTACCATTCATATTTATATTTCAGGGTTATTCCTAATATTTTTTCTATTTTTATAATATTTGTATTTAATGTTCCTGTAGGGGCGGTGCAGATATAGAAGTGTTCGCATTTGGATGTTGATAGAAATGCTCCTGAGTTGGAGCAGCGCTTATCAATTTCGTCTAAATATCTTTTGTAAATCGATTTTTAAATTGAAGTCATCTGCTTAGGCACAAAGACTGATTTCTATATGCATAGGAATAATGTTTGTAAGTTTATTGTAGGCAATAATAAACAGCACCACTGACAATTGAAAATTTACTTAACCACATATTACCTCCGTAATTTAAAATATAAGATCTTCTAGATGATGGATACTGCTCCTTATCTCTTATGGTGCAGTGCAGCCTTATAATTTGTGGAACTAGCAGGTAGCTCAAAAGATGAGTCCATTTTCGTTTTACCTTAATATAGTCAGAGCCTCTGTAATTCAAAATGTTTGTTTTATTTTGTGGTGGTCTTTTATACGCGCAACCTCAAGAGTTAGAGGTAGTGTAGTTCCGTTCCTGACATGCTCATGAGTCCCTCACTACTGACCAGTTTCAGCGTCAACGTCGTGTTACGTAAAAAGTACCCTTCGTCGAGTTTTGCGAGATAGTCTTAGATAGTTAATTTCTCCTTACATACAATAGATTATTTTGTTAATTAAACAAAGTTTACCAAAGAGAGAGTGATCATGGATATGAGACATAGGTAGCTCTGACAAGGCATTGTCCAGGGAATCTGTGCTTAGGCTTGACGTGGCGTGGTGACGGCATAAAGTTTCGCGATTTTCTTCAACAGCATCAATAGCTTCATTACTCTAACGTGGATGTGCTTTAATCTTAGGCGTTGGCATTGGCAAAGAACCACTTTCTTTAACTTTCTTTGGATACTAACTTGTGAATTGTCTTCGGTGCTAACACATTTCGACCGCGATATTTACTTCTATATGCTCTTCCTTTGGGTTAGATTGCTCCAAAGTACAAATTTCACAGAAATTACGCTTCGAAAATACAACCTCCAACATGTCAACCGGACAGCTATTGTCTTTTATATTCAAAACTAAGATTGGTTACCCCAAGACGGAGCACCCTATATATTCGATTGGCATGCTTAACACTACTTCTAAGGCAATTAATATATATAAACTATTTCTTTAGCAGGAAAACACACTCATTTGCAGCGTTTGTAAGCAAGTTGATCCCTATCCAAAAGCCTGGAGCATCCATGTTGTACGTGAGAATTGGAAGTGCGTGCAATGTTTGGTCAAGCTGGAGAAGAACAACGAAGAAAAAGCGTCGTCGAAAAAGGCTAAGGAGGAGCCAGTCGCTGGCAACATCAAGCCGACAACTTCGGTTGCCAACAAGCCGAGCACCTCGGTTGCCAAGAAGCCGAGCACCTCGGTTGCTTACAAGCCGAGCACCTCGGTTGCTTACAAGCCGAGCACCTCGGTTGCCAACAAGCCGAGCACCTCGGTTGCCAACAAGCCGAGCACCTCGGTTGCTTACAAGCCGAGCACCTCGGTTGCCAACAAGCCGAGCACCTCGGTTGCCAACAAGCCGAGCACCTCGGTTGCCAACAAGCCGAGCACCTCGGTTGCTTACAAGCCGAGCACCTCGGTTGCCAACAAGCCGAGCACCTCGGTTGCCAACAATCCGAGCACCTCGGTTGCTTACAAGCCGAGCACCTCGGTTGCTTACAAGCCGAGCACCTCGGTTGCCAACAAGCCGAGCACCTCGGTTGCCAACAAGCCGAGCACCTCGGTTGCCAACAAGCCGAGCACCTCGGTTGCCAGGAAGCCCAGCACATCGGTTGCCAAGAAGCCCAGCACCTCGGTTGCCAACAAGCCCAGCACCTCGGTTGCCAACAAGCCCAGCACATCGGTTGCCAACAAGCCAATAAATGCAGCCGAAGGCAACAATATTAAGGTCGAGATTGCCGAAATAAATTCAAAAATTCTTACTGAGAAAGTTCCCGACGAGCAGATTTCGGCAGCTCCTAGTACTTCAAAGATTGGCGAGCAAAACGTAAAGTTGGCTAAAACCTGTAAAGGGCCTAAAAATATGAAAAAGGATAAGCCTTTGTCTGGAAAAAAACCCGGAAATGACAGCAAGCCAGCGGAAGCTGAGCCTAACCATAACGAAGAAACTGAGAACAATCGCTATGTTGTGATGGATTGGACCGTGGATCAGGTGGTTAAATACATTGAGGGTTACTACCCCGAAGATGCTCATGTTTTTAGAGACCAAGATATTGATGGTGAAGCCTTACTTTTGCTCAGCCGTAATGACGTGCTCAAAGGATTTGGCGTTAAAATTGGAATAGCTTTGCGTCTTTACGAGTTGGTCAGCCGTTTGCAGAATAGAAGTGATGACATAGCCCTGACTTGGGCTAACTAACATCATCATATGGACACGAAAAGTTAATGAAAGTTGGAAGGTTTTTTTTTTCATAACAAAGTTAATCACGATAAATTTATCATCACTAAAAATCACGTAACACATTGAAAAATTAATTTTTAAAAATAAAATAAGAAATAAAGCGATGTTTGCGATATGCAGCATTTAAAAATAATATGATTTTTAAATGGTAAACAAAAAAAATTATTTTTAAAAATTTAAAAATAAAATATAAATAAAATGAGAAAGTATCATATGCGCGAAAATAATTGGAATTTACAAAAAATTATTAAAATAGATTTAGTAGATTAATATTAACGCAAAACTTTTAATTTGAAATACCAATTAGGAGTTAGATTTAAATTAATATTTTTTAATGAAAAAGCCATAAAGCTTTAAAAATTAAAGCACAATTTAATGATTCTTTTCAGTGAAAATAAAATAAAAATTTTTTAACTAAAAAAAAATACATGAAACGATAATCAAATCTAATTCGAAAGCTTAAACCATATTTTCGAAATACTATAAATCTGGGTAATTTATTTTTTTTATAAACGATAAAAACGAAAATTTTGCTCATAGATACTTAAAAAACTAAATATTTATATATAAAAAATAATACTTAAGCAAACAGATATGAAAGCAAAAACTTAAAAAATAAGCTTTTAAAGTAAAAAAAATACTAAAATATTTTGAAAATTAACATAAACAATTTTTTAAACTTAATTTAATTCGAAAAAATAAATTTTAAAGTTAAAACGTGAGCGCGCCAATATTTAAATTTAGAAGCAAACATGGCATATTAAATTTATAAAAATACAAAAAAAATCATGGAAAATGAAAAAAAATTTATTTTTTAAAGAAAAAAAGATTAATGGAAATTGAAAAAAATGAAACTGTCGAATATATAAAAGTACAAAAATTACATAAAAAAATATAAATTTATTTTTGAAAGAAAAACTATAGATCGATGATAACTGAAAAAATGTATGTCTATATAAAAGTACAAGAATTTCATTGAAAATTAAAAAAAAAAATTTTTGTTCTTTAACGAAAAACTAAAGATTAATGCAAACTAGAAAAAAAATAAACTTAATTTTAAAATTAATATAAAAACGTAGACTTAAAAATTAAATAAAAACCTTTAAAAGTTTCAAAGCTGAAAATAAATTTATGGATACTTAAAAAAAAAATCTATATTACATTTAAAATTAAATATAAAAAAAGAAAGTACCATCTCAGTAAAAAAAAAAATGCAAAAATATAATAGAAAATTAAAAAAATATAAAAATAAATTTTATAAATGAAAAACTTTTAAATTAAAATATCAATTAAAATGCGGGCGTGCTTAAATGTAAGTTTAGAAGCAAAAATGGCAAATTTATAAAATAAATTTATAATAATACAAAAAAACATAGAAAATTAAAAAAAATATATATTTTTTAAAAAAAAAAAAAGATTAATGAAAATAAAAAAAAAACTCATGTCGAACATATAAAAAGTTCAAAAGTTTCATGAAATATTAAAAATATAAATTTTTTTAAAAAAAAAGATCGAAAAAAACAAAATCATGTCGGATACATAAAAGTACAAAAGTTTCATGAAAAATTAAATATATAAATTTATTTTAAAAAAAAAAACTAAAGAGCAATGAAAGCTGACAAAAAAAAATAAACTTAATTTAAAAAATTAATATAAGAACGTAAGTTAACTAACAGTTTGTATTTTAAATTAAAAACGTGAAAACTTTTAAAGTTAAAAAAAAAACTTAGGGATTTTTATAAAAATTAAATTTGAGTATTACAAGTTAAATATAAAAATAGAAAGAGAAATAAAAAAAATTAATTTTAAAAATGCAAAAATGTAAAGGAAAATGACACAATGAGATCAATTAAAAAATATATATTTTTTTCTTAAATAAATACAACGCTTTGAAAATTAATTTTTAAATAAAAGGAAGAAAATCAAAAATTGAGGTACAATTCAATGATTAAAAAAAATAAACATATTGAGACGCTTAAAAATAAAAACAGAAATTATGCATTATGCAAAAATAAGCATTTATGAAAAGTATATAATAAAAATTTATTAGTTTAAGATTTATAAAAATATATGTAAATCGAAAAATGTAATAAAAAATAAATTAAATATTTTTAAAGCCAGTTAGGCAAATAAATCTGATTTTAGCTTTTAGCTTAATCATCTCGAAAGATTAAGTATTAAGAGCTTTTATTTATTTATTTACAAATAGCTAATTTATAATTAAAATTAAATTATGTATAATTAAATAAACTAGCTTAAGACTAATAGCGGTGGCTGCGATGACCTTTTGCCCGTCAGAGTATTATACATTTATAGAAATCGTTTGTTTTTTCTGAAAGTTATTCAATGTTTACATACCACCATAAAATATGGAGCACCCTGTATGTTATGTTAAATTTTAAATTAAGTGGTAAATGTTTGCTGATTTCAGGAATTTAATTGTATTAGTGTAGATTTAGGTGTAGGATTGGTGAGAATGTCGATGGGATTAGTGTTGTTGAGGATTTGGTTACGAATGTGTTTGAGTCTTGTGGATATCGGATATCGTGAAGCAAGTTCGTAGCCTTTCATTCCTGAATGACCGGGAATTCACATTAGTGTGAATTTTGGATGAAATTTGATTAAGATGTTGCGGGCAATAGAAGGATTGAAATCAGTATTATTGATGTTAGCTATTGCTTTAATGGATGAAAGTGAATCAGAACATATTAAAAATTTTCCGGGTTTCTTTTTATATATGTTTAGTGCTTCGGTAATTGCTACTAATTCGGATGAGAGTACAGATGAATAAAAAGGTAGAAGTCCTGTTTTTATTATATCATTTTCGGTTGATAGAATTGCATTGCGAACCATCAGTGTAGATGACTTTATAATTTGGATGTGCGTTGAGATAATCGGTAAATATTTTGGGTGGGTTTCTGTTTTAAAAGAAGATTCTATAGATGTGTTTATGCATGACGAAGGCAAGCACCACGGAGGTAGTACTTGCGACAATGATCTTATTTGAGGGATACATGGAATGGGTTGAGTACATATGTATAATCTGATCAATGGTGGACTGGTATTTGGGTTTGCTATGTGTTTTGTAATTTTTATACCCTGTACCGTATGGTCCAAGGGTATATTAAGTTTGTGCAAGCCGAAAATGTATGTAACATATAGAAGGAGACGTCGGAGACACCCCAAAGTTACCTAAACTATGATCAGGGTGAATAGAGAAGTCGATATACCCATGTCCGTCTGTCCGTCTGTCCGTCTGTCCGTCCGTGTGAACGCCTAGATCTCAGAGATGGTAAGAGCTAGAGTTACCAAACTTTCACATTAGATCCCATATTATTCCATAGGAGGCAAGTTTATTTTATTTTTTTGATATCGGGGATAAATTATATAGCTCCCATGGGGGTGTTTGAGACGACCTCGACAAAAAAAAAACGTTTTAGATGAATAATTCGTTTGTTTATGAAGATATCGTAACGAAATTTGGTATTCAAAAGTTTTTTATAGTTCCGAATCACTGTACCAAATTTGATCGAAATCGGTTGACTATATCATATAGCTCCCATAGGACCGATCGGCCAAAATAACTTTTTTAACGAAAAATTCGCTATATTTCGTTTTTTAATAAAGATATCGTAACCAGATTTGGCGTTTGGAAATTTTTTAGACCACTTAAGCAATGTGCCAAATTTGAACAAAATCGGTGGACTATATCATATAGCTCCCATAGGTCCGATCTTCCAAAAAATCGATTTTTTAACAAAATTTGTTGTGTTTCGGTTGTTTGTTAAGATATTGGGACCAAATTTGACATTCGTAAGTATTTTATAGTTCCTAAGCACTGTACCAAATTTATTCCAAATCGATTGACTAGATCATATAGCTCCCATAGGACCAATCGGTCCAAAAACACGTTTTTTATACAAAATTCGATGTGTTTTGTTTGTTTGTAAAGATATTTGAAATAAATTTGGCATTCATATCTTTTTTAAGGTATTTAAGTACTGTGTCAAATTTTATTGAAATCGGTTGACTATATCATATAGCTCCCATAGGAACGATCGGTCAAAAAAAAATTTTTGCTTAAAAATTCTTCTGTTTTTGGTTTTTGTGAAGAAATCGGACTTTATTACAAGCTAGTGGTACAGGGTATCCTAAAGTCGTCCGCGCCCGACTTTACGTCCGCCATTTTTTATTATGTTATAGATTGAAGAGTTGCGGGAGTTTAAAATGGTTTTAATGAGTTGAGCTGTAAGTATTGTATGTTTTTTCTAAGTTGAATATTTGGGATATTCGAAAAGCATATTATTTGTTGGCGTTGTTCTAAACGCCCCAAGAGAAAGTCTTATCGCAGTGTTTAGGGAAGTGTTGATGGGGCGCATGATAGATGGTGGACATGAAGCGAATATAGATAGGCCATACTCTAATTTTGAGACATATGACAAGGTGTTTACATTTTGTTGGTGAAAGTTTCGCTCCGAATATTCACACTAATTGGTTCTTCTTCTTCAAGTCCTTCAACCCCGGTTGGGGCATAGGACGGCGTCAAACTTCCTGCATCCCTCCCGATCTGCGGCCAGATACTTCAGCTGTGGCCACGTTTTACGCTGTGTTGCTGCTTCGGCCAATACTGTTGATTTCCAAGTAGTTCTTAATCTACCAACTCGTCGTGTACCTTAAAGATTCCATTCGAAGGACTGCTTCACGATGCTGTCGTTTGGTCTCCTCAACGTGTGGCCAATCCAGCGCCACTTCCGCTGTCTAATTTCGACATCCAAAAGCTTTTGACTCGTTAAGAGCCACAATTCTTGATTGGATATAATCTTCGGCCATCGGATCTTAAGAATGTATCGAAGGCAGCGGCTTACAAATGCCTGTAAACTTCTCGTGATGGAGGTAGAGACTTTCCAGGTTTCACAGGTATACAGCAGTACAGATTTGACATTGGATTCGAAGAGCCTTAACTTAATGTGTAGGGAAATTTGACTAGAGTTCCATACTGAAGACAACATTCCAAAGGCGCTGCGGGCTTTACTTATTCTGCTGTTAACATCCAGATCCGTTCCTCCGTATGACGATACACAACTTCCTAGATAGATAAATCGTTTGACCTCCTCAATGGGCGTCTGTCTCAGAATAATGGGCTGATGTGTGAGCGTCCAGTGTGCATTATTTTGGTTTTGTTGCAGTTGATCCTAAGACCATCCATTCACTTGCAGTGATTGACACATCTCGTTCATCCCGCTGTTGGTCTTGCCAGGAAACAGATATCGTCAGCATAATCCAATAGATGTGAATACTGGGCCTCAGTTTATTTGAATATATTTTTCCTTTTGGAGATTTACAATGATATTAAAATCATCGGGATATGAGCATAGAGAAATATTTTTGTAGAGTGCTATTTTGGTGGAAAGTTTCTTGAAGGCAATTAGAAAGAGGACAACTTAGAGGGGGTGGGTACCCACAAGGGTTGTGGGATAGCATTTTGAAGAGGGCGGGAATAGGAGGAGTTGTTTCCAATTCTCGTTATTATTTTCTGGTTGGCTGAGAAGTTTTTGACATAATTGAAAATTCTTTGGTCATATTTTTCATTCTGCAAGTTGATCTAAAATGGCGTGAATCCCAATCCTATCAAAAGCTTTGGCAAATTCGACTGAAACTATAGATGTATGGGTTTTTCTGGACAGTTTCCTATTTATAAGGTGATCAATTAACAAAAGGTTATCTATGACTTTCCACTTTTGAAACCAGTCTGCCAGTAATGTAGAAGTTTGTAATTGATCAAAACCAGCACAGCCTCTTTGCAACGATTTTGTCCAAGACTTGGACATGCATGGGTTGAGAGAGATTGGGCGGTAAGGATTAAAATTCGCTTTATTGGATGATGGTTTAGAGATTGGAACTATAATACTGGTTATGTTGTAACATGGAATTATATAAATAAATCGATAATTCGTAGTTTAGTGCAAGTGTCGGTTTTTTTTAATCATAGCATAGTTAACTCTGTCTAGACCTGGCGTATTGCCTTTTAGGGAATCAGTTTCTATATCCCGAGCGCCAGTTCAAGCTTTCTGGCTGTAGGGAGTAGCAAGAGCTACTTGTTTTGCTAAAGTGCACGATGTAGGGAAATTATTGTCACTAGAAGCATCTGACCAGTGTTGGAAAAAGAGGTTCGATAAATCTGTTTTTCCTGCAACGTTCTGGGATGTGTATGGCTTAATTATACAATGAATGTCTTTATTAGGATTAATGCCGCAATGTCTAATATTTTGTATTAAGAGCTTATTGTGCTCGATTTATCGATGTTCACAAACACATTGTTATCGATTACATGACCAATGCAACCTATGTAAAATTTATAAAATAAACATAGCATGCATGCTTTTTGCGTTTGACATAAGTAGTTTATCAAATTAACTTCCGAAAGTCAGTTTTATCAAAAATTTATCCGAGCAACGTTAAAATTTCATAAAAATTTTCTCCCTCAACGTTAAGTCTAATTTTTATAAAGTATAATTAGAAATTTTACGATGGCCGCAGAAACAAATATGACCCTGGATGATATTATCAAATCAAGAAATATTGACCATGTCGGAGTTAAGCGCAATCGCGTTGTTCGCCTGACATATTTGATCATCGGAAACTTGGATTTGGCCATAACAAATGAAGATATTTTTAATTTGTTCAAAGTTTTTGGACCGCTCAAAAAGGCTGCTGTGGTATACAATCGTAATGGGCGTTCTGTTGGACACGCAGAAGTTGTATTTTATCGCAATGATGATGCCTGGAAAGCTTTAAAGTTTTATCGTCAAGTGCCATTGGATGGACGCCCCATGAAAATCATGATGATACGGAATGATGTACACGCTGGACGCGGTCCGAAACCACCGAGTACACCAAAAAAGAGCCGCATTGCTGAACTTGACTCGGAACTAGAGTCCTATATGGCAATATTTGCAAAAAAATTTTGATATGCTGACGGTAAGAGGAGCCAAGTTGCAGGACAGCCCACTTTTAATAGGCTGAGCCCATTCTACTCTATAGTTAAAGTTTTTTTTTTGAGTTATATGTTTTACTATTTTATTATAACAAAAACAATTTGATGTTAAACGGTTATGTAATAAATGTTACTTAAAGATTTGATCACAGAACTTTTTCATAACGAGAAATTTAGATGTCTTCTTCCAAGTCGGGAGACTTGTGCTGATGGCAACCCCTGTGGAAACTTCCGGTGGCAACAATGGTTCACGGATGGAACCAAAACTGAGCAGGGTGTAGCTGTTGGAATCGTTGGACCCAACACCAGAATCTCTACCGCAATGGGCATCTGGCCCAGCGTCTTTCAAGCGGAGATTCATGCCATAGAGATCTGCGCCCTTAGTATTCTTCTCAAGGGGAGCAAGCATATGCATTTACTCAGACGGCCAAGCTGCTATTAAGGCATTGCCATCCTGCAGCATCTCCTCCAGGATGGTTTAAGAATGCCATAACTACCTCCAAACCCTGTCCGCCAGGAACAAAGTTGTGTTATGTTGGGTGCCTGTCCAGGCAGAGTGTCCACTCGGGAGTGGATGGCAACACGATCGCTGACGATCTAGCACGACAGGGTGCCTCCACCCTGACTACATCTCCTGCGCCGTTTTGTGGTATTAGTTGATCCACAATCAAAACAATGATAAACACATGGGCCGCAGGAGAACATAGTACTGGTTCCGGGGCTTCGTCAAGCAAAAGTGCGCGTCAAACCTCTGGATGCGATCTAGACAAAAGGTCTTGGCAGAGCGGACCTAAAGCTCCTGGTAGCTTACCTATCTGGCCACCACACTGTTAGATACCATCTACAGAAAACTGGCTTATCGGGCTCTTCAGAGTGCAGACTCTGTCTAGAAGACGATGAAACCACCAGACATATTCTCAGTGACTGCCCTGCGCTGGTATGGGACAGAGCCTGTCACATGGGAAAGGAAAGGATTAGTCCCTTCCATCTCAGGTCAATACCAACAAAAGACCTACTGCTATTCATGCGGAAAGCGAAAAGTCTTTTGCTTTAACTTAAGGGTATGGTACAAAAGACCTTTTGGTCGCAGTGCCCCACCTCTCTGTAAGGAACCCTTTTAGGAAAAAACAAACCCCCTTACGCAATTTATTGGCATCTTAAGCACATTAGCACTTTTGGGAGGCATGGAAAATCTTGCTTGGAAGAATATCTCTTTACCTTAAAACTTATATATAAATTTATTTTAATACTTTTTTTGGTCAGCTGTAGTCTTTAACATATCTAATCAAATTTGAACTGGGGCGTTATTAAATAAAAAGTGAACAATTTCGATATATATCTGTTAGGTAATTTTTTTTTCTCAAAATATATTAGTTATTCCCGTTTTTGGTAGAATGGTGGAGTGAGAATTATCCGTCTAGAAATTCTTGAAATTAACATTAGACCTTCGACATGGGGAAATTCAACATCCTAACCCTGTCTGGCTTTGGGTATCTTGTTCACTGTAAAATTCGATGACTTTCCAGCATAGCCTTTCGCGAAAAAATTTCGTTGTTCGTTCCGTCATCGTCACATCGTAGTGATATGCAATATTGGGCATATCGGTTAAGTCGAGTGTCACATAGTTTTTCTCAACTATACCAGGTTTGCCAATTCTGTCACGTCCAATATTACCATCCCTTGGAGCAATATCAATTGGGCCAGGTTTGCCAATTGTACCAGCTTTATTCCGATTTTTACCACCAGAAGGACTGTTGTTGCTTTTCTTGACGCAATGCACCTTGTTGCTGTAAATGACGCGGTCCACGTTCCTGTTCCGGTCAGCCATCTGGACCAGATCTCTTCCATTCTGCTGCAGCTTTAGTGGTTTATTGTGCTGTCCTACTTGGAGCTGTAACTTTTATGTGGAGGATAGGGCAAAAGAGTTAGATCGTTAAAGTGGCACATTGCCATGGTCATTAAATGCTTTACACTGTTGAGATAAATGATTGATTAGGGAATAATAATTCTCTTGTATTTGGTGAGTCACCATTTGTGAAAATAGACACTTCAGAAGAAATTTTGTAACCAATAACTCTAAAAAAAAAACACAATTTGTTTATAATGCAAACAAAAATTTAATAAATTGTAGCTTTCTTATTTTCGATCGCCAATCCAGCTTGATCAGCTGGATATATATTAATAGGAAAACAGGGATGTACCCGTCAGGCCTAAAATTGGCTAACAATTTTGACCGTGCTCCTTTGTTGGAGATTCAGCTACGAGAGCCAGTACATTTGGCTAATTGTTTTAGATCTAAAAACTTTGCTACAGGAATACCAAACAAAAAACAATGTTTTATTTTAGTACCTCAAACATTCATTCCGCCTTCCCGACTGGCTTAGCGTTTTTCAAGCAAAGATATACGCAAGCGGCTAGACTTATTGGCACCTTGGACGGAAGTTCAAGGAACATTGTAATTCTTCTCGGTACTCAGGCTGCTATTAAAGGTCTGTCATCGTACAGCATAAAGTGTAAACTAATCCGTAACACGACGCTAGCGCTCAACCGTATCCATCACCACTCAATAACCCTCTGCTGGGTTCCGGGTGTGGGATGCTGGGTTTTTTTTGGTACGTCTAATGCATCCAACGAGGATACGTCCTCATGGCTGGACTCCCACAGCACTAACTTTGGCAAAAGAGCTACATTTTATGTTTGTCAGACTCACATGACTATATAGGCATGACTAATCCATACAACGCAGACGGAGTCTAGCCCATCGCTGGGTTCTTATAAATTCCTCACTTTGAAAAGACGATTAGTTCGGAAGCGCAAAGGTATACAATTGTTTTTTTTTTACTCTATGCTCATTATATGTATGTTTATTGGAGAGCTCCTTTTGAGAGCAGTGTTTGAAAATTATAATTAAAACAACAAATTGAATGGATATTAATGGAGGTATCCACGTAACCGGGATAATATAATATGCAGACGTTCCAATTCCTTCAGCTGCCGATTTAGTTCCTGTGCAGTACGAAAGAATTCCTGTATGTCATTTTCACGAGCAAAGTTCAGTTTTTCCTTGTTATTTTGAACCTTCCGATTAAGACGCATAATCTTCAATGCAATCTGACGTCGATAATACTTTAAGATTCGTGCTAAAATCCAGTATACCATGGGCGTGACCAACAAGGCGACTATCACGTGTAAAAACGTAGGCAAAGACAAGACATCATGCAAAAACTTCTTCAGTACATCCAATGTAGTAGCGGGAGCATGGCTTCTGTGAAAATTGTTAGTTTTTGAAATTTTAAAAGGACACATCAGTACTCACTTGAACGCATTTTTATAGAAATTCTTCACTGATTTCGTGGCGAAACACGAGTAACACATCCCAGCAACTTTTTTATCTTTTAATGGTTCAAATGAAAACATATTTAATGTTTGTTTATAACACTTTCGCACAAAAACCAAAATCGCATCCATCGTAAATAAATTTGAAAAACGAGATAAAATAAAATTATTTATTTCGTGTTTTATTTAAGACACTAATTTTGCTTTAAAGACAAATGCAACTAGATTTTATGCTAAGTCGACGCTTCTGTTCACTGGTTTTAAAAGTTAAAAAAACGTTTTACAAAATTCTTATATTTCATGGACAAAAAAATACTTTACACTTAATAAGTGTAGCTTTGTGTTCATATAAACTAAACAATGAACTAGTTCGTGAGCAAGAACTAATTGGTACAAAGTGTATAAACTAATATACAAGCTGAAAATGTATGTAACATATAGAAGGAGTCTTCGGAGACACCCCAAAGTTACCTGAAATATGATCAGGATGACTACAGAAGTCGAAATACCCATGACCGTCTGTCCGTCTGCCCGTCTGTCCGTTTGAACGCCATGATCTCAGAAAGCGAGAGCAACCAAACTTTCACATTAGATCGCCCATAGGAGACAAGTTTATTTTATTTTTTTGATATCTGAGCTAAATTATATATCTCCCATAGGGATGTTTCAGACGACCTCGAAAAAAATAAAAATTTTAGATGAATAATTCGTTTGTTTATGAAAATATCGTAACCAAATTTTGGCATTCAAAAGTTTTTATAGTTCCTTAGCACTGGACCAAATTTGATCAAAATCTGTTGACTATATCATATAGCTCCCATAGGATCGATCGGCCAAAAAAACTTTTTTTAGATTTGGCGTTCAGAAGTGTTTGAGAGTACCCAAGCACTGTACCAAATTTGAATAAAATAGGTTGACTATATCACTATATCACTTTCATAGAGCCGATCTTCCAAAAAATCGATTTTTTAGTCAAAATTTGTTGTGTTTCGTTTGTTTGTGAAGATATTGGAAATTTCGCAATTGTAAGTTTTTTATAGGTTTTAACAATTGCACCAAATCTTATTAAAATCGGAACACTATATCATATAGCTCCCATAGGATGAATCGGTCCAAATAAACGTTTTTTATACAAAATTCGTCGTGTTTCGTTTGTTCGTAAAGATATTTGAACTAAATTCGGCATTTAGATCTTTTTTAAAGTATTGAAGTACTGTGTCAAAAATGATCGAAATCAGTTGATTATATCATATAGCTCCCATAGGAACGATCGGTCAACAAAAAATGTTTGCTTAAAAATTCTTTTGTTTTTGGTTTTTTGTGAAGAAATCGGACTTTATTACAAGCTAGTGGTACAGGGTATTTCAAAGTCGTCCACGTCCCACTTAACGTACTCCATTTTTTTAAGTAGCCTTGGCGGATCACGAAGTTTACTTAAAAAAGTAGATACATATTTAAATTATGCGAAAAAAACGAATAGCGCTTGGGACCCGTCTATACACAGCAATTGGACATAATCTTACATCCAGAATATTGACAAAGATGCAACTGTGTCAAATTCGTATTTATATGATCCCATACTAGCCGGTTAAGGGAACTGTTTTAAAACCATCGTAATTAAAAAAAAATAAAAATTAACTTTTTGCTTCAAAACTCTTTTGTTTCTGTCTTACTTCCTTTATATAATTGCTGATCCATCCTGCTCCATTAATTTCTTATATACTAAATAACAATAGGCTAAATAAAAAGCCAAACTAAAGCAACTGCTTATACATAGAGACATACGAGTATACTATGTATATAATTATAGTCTTATGTACATTTGCGTTTGTTCCTGTTTCTGTCTGGCTTCTTATGGCTACTCTTTCTAGCCCAGTTCCGGTGTTTACCTTTTATTCTTTAACAAAATTAAGTGCGAATTCTTATATTTATGCTTGTGAATTAGACAAAATAATAAGAAAAAGATAAATTTATAATTTAACCTTCAAAGGCATTATAGACTTGGGAGATAGAACTAACAAAATAAAGCTTGCAGAAACTTGGACGTTTTTATTTTGGCTTAAAGAGTTTAAGGTCTACCGCTGCGCCTTCTTTTTTGAAGCCCTTTACATATGTATGCACCTATTGTTCCAAAAACTGATAAGGTTTTCTTAAATATATATTTTTAAACAATTAACAAAAATAAAAACAATAGATCAATAACGATTTACTTTAAATTCTAAAAAAAAATAAAAATTGTCATTATTTCACCGTCATAGAGTCTACAAAATTCGCATACTTTTCGTATCAAAATACACTTTGTTATTGTTAGCAGCGCAAAGTAAAAGGCAAAAGCAAAATGCATTACACAGACGCAAAAACAATTACAACGAACGCTCACTCACGCAAACACAATGCAAACTGCGCTCTCTTTACTTTGTGTTTACTTTGCGTTTGCTCTCACTCACTTACGCTCTTTGCGCTCAGCAACGCTGTTTTTGTTTTGAGTTGCGGCAGTGTTCAAGCGAAGCCGGTCTTTCAGTCTGTTTTTCGAGTTGAAACGAAACGTTTGTAAGCGCAACGACGACGTAACGAATAAAAATAATAATAATACCTACTTTACTAAATGGCGCGTGTTTGTGTTTTTTTATGTGCTTAAACAACAACCAATACTAATAAAAAAAAGCAAAAAATATGTCAATGCACGTTATTAAACAACAACAAAGTGCAATTGTGTGTGTGTGTGCAGTGCAATAAATAAAATAATACAAATCAAAAATTAGCAAACAACAGCAGCAAAGTGTAATAAATAAAACGTAAAAAAAATGACGCGCGAAGAAGAGGAAGAAGTGCGCTCGCTGCTTTCGCGCCATCAGGAGCGCATTATGCTAGATCTTGGCAGCACCGACCTGGTCGCCGTGCTCGTCAAGAACTCTGTGCTGAGTCAGTCTGAAGAGGATTTACTGCTCAAGCCTTATGCGGCGGCGGCGTCCTCAGCTGTTGCAGCTGTAGCCGAAACCGGCAGCGCACCTTCTAGCGTGGGTGCCTTGACAAAGCGTAAGCTGAGCGCTGTGGCCAGCAGTGGCAGCGGCAGCGGCGGCAGCGCAAGTGGTAGCAGCGCCGTGGGCGTTGGCGTCAACGCTGGCGGAGATTACAGTGCAAGTTTGGCCGGTTCTTCGCGTAGTGCAAGTGTTAATGGTGATCACGCTCAAAGCGACAATCGTTCACTAACGCCCTCTGTGGGCGGTCTAGGGGAGCCGGTGGTGATCAACAGCTCATCATCTCAATATAATTCGCTAAATGATGCCGATATATTGCGCATGCAATGCGCCAATCTAATTGAGATCATAGCCAAAAGTGGATTTGAAAAGTTCAAACAATTTTGCTATGCCATCGAATGCGAGTGTCCACAGCTGATTGAGGATTTAATTAACGATCGTCTCAAAAGCGGTAAGTGAGTGCCACTGACTAAAATTTGGTTAACCGGTTTAGCCAACCAAGCACCTTTAACTTGTTCTTATTCTTGTTGTGCTCCCCCAACTTTGTTAGGTGATTGGATCGTATCAACATGTTTTTGTCAGTCCAAATGCTTTGCTTTGCCATCGATATCTGTTGTAAATTATGCGCGTAATTGTTCGTTTTTGTATACCCTGTAAATTCAACCAAAACAAGGGCTACATTGGTTTTTTGGGCCTGAAATTTAGTCGGAAACAAAGTCTCTTAATAATTTATCACAAGCTTAGATAGATCCTTGGATTTGGTTTTTTATTTTTCCGAATTTTGTGCAGTGATTTTGGAGAGAGAATTTTGGAAAGACATTGCCCAGCTTAAAACCAACCAAAGTCTCTTAATAATGTATCACAAGCTTAGATAGAGGCGTGGATTTAGTTTTTTATTTTCCCGAATTCGTACAGAGATTTTGGAGAGAGAATTTTGGAAAGAAATTGCCCAGCTTAAAATCATTTTTTTAAGTGCGGTATTTCGGAAGTTTCGTTGTGGTTAAGAATGTTATTAGGAACGACAAAAAAATAAAGTGTTTATAATACAACATAAAGTTTCGTAATTTTGGACGATTTTTCCGAAATATGCTTCAGAAGATTTGCAAAGTCTCAGTCTATTAAAAACGAATGAAAAATAAAGAAAGTGAACTTAATTTTTTAATAACTTTTAATTAAACATCACAATAAACTCTCTCGGAATTTGATAAAAAAAAGATTGTAAAGACGTAACACTCTTTTTTGGCAGGGTCTTGAAACTTTGTCAGCAGACGTGGCTGAACCGAAAAAATCGGTTCATCAAAACTACTAAAAACCGTCTATTATCAAAAGATTTAGGAATATAGCCTTGTCGGAGAAAATAGAATTTCGCCGTTTAGACCTATAGCTTTAAACCTTAAAATAAGATTTGAGGATAATTTTAATAATATTTCCCATATCTCACCAAAATCTTGTTAAACTTAATCTATTGTGGCCGGCCAGTGTAACCTAACCTAACCTAATCTATATATATATAAAAGAAACTTATGTTCCACGTGTTACGGGTGTTCTCATGAACGCGTCGATGAATTTCAAATCAGATTTTTGCGTGTGTTACAGGTTTAAGCGTGTTTGTGTGTATTGGTTCGTGAGATATTTTTAATAGTTGTAAAGGGGTTGAATTGTAGTTTCTGTGGGGCATGAATTTATTAGAGATAGATACTAGCTCTCCTAAGAATACTTAAGTTCGTCCATACGGCTTTTAAGAGAGTCATGAAAGTCAACTAATCCTTATGATTGTCTAGATAAGCTAACTAGAGAATCTTACGAAGTTTGTACACTTTACCAGTATTCAAAAATTTTGGGCAGGACAACGTCTGCCGGGCTTATTAGTTCAATATAAGTATAGTAGTATTTGCTGAAGTTTCAGGGTTTACCATAGTCGGCCTGTCTCGATTGTAGCTGGACCAATTGTCTAAGCTCTCAAAAAGACGTAGAGACTTAATCGCAAGAAACATATGCGCTAATTGGCTTTGCATTTTAAAATTAAATAAATATCTCTTGTTGGTAATTGTGGCGTTGGTGGAGGAGTGGGCGCTCCATTGACTTGGTACAGTGGCAGTCATATAATAATTGACGCTATTACGGATCACGCATTTTAAATGCCATAATTCTTGCCTTCGCAGCAATTTTAAGATGTGACAGGTGGCATTTGACTTAGTTTCCATTGGTCTGTAGAATTATTTGCATAAAGTTAGGTGTGCGCTTGGGTGTCAGAGTGTCTCTGATTGGGTTCAACTATGCGAGGAATTTATTTGAGTATGAGGCGCAGTCAATAACAAATCTTTGTTGGGATTGACTTGCAAATTACTGTATTGTTATTTTAATTTTAAGATTGGTTTACAGACCAGTAAGTGGGCAATTGTATGTAATTATCTCTTATTTGCTTAGATGTTGGGCTAAGGCATAATTTTGTCAGATTAAAATAAGTATTGAGGGATTCGTTAGGTTCTGGGAAAATGCTGGGTGTCTTAAGGGCTCAGGAAGCTAAGTAAACAGCAACTGTATTCTAATTTAAAAAATTCGGAATTCTCAGTTCAAAAAGTATAGGAAAAGTTAAGGACATTAAATACGAGGGATAAGCTATGGATTCATATCTTCATCCTATTATTACTATTTTTTTTCTTCCTGATTAACTCTGAAACGCTAAAATGCATTTTAATTTAAAAAATTCTAAATTCTCAGTTCAAAAAGTATAGGAAGAAGTTAAGGAAGTTGCATACGAGGGATAAGCTATGGATTCCTATCTTTAGCCTATTATTACGAAACTTTTTTTCTTCCCGATTAGCTCTAAAACGCTAAAACGCATTCTAATTTAAAAAATTCGGAGTTCTCAGTTCAAAAAGTATGGGAAGAAGTTAAGGAAATTGCATACGAGGGATAAGCTATGGATTCATATCTTTATCCTATTATTACAAAACTTTTTTTCTTCCCGATTAGCTCTAAAACGCTAAAACGCATTCTAATTTAAAAAATTCTGAATTCTCAGTTCAAAAAGTATGGAAAGAAGTTAAAGAAATTGCATACGAGGGATAAGCTATGGATTCCTATCTTTATTCTATTATTACAAAATTCTGTTTCTTGCTGATTAGGGCCAAGCGGAGCCGCTGAATGGCAATACGCATGACTAACCCTAACGAGCCTATGGGTTTCGGGCCCAAAGTTCCAACCGTGCATTATGTTGTTTTCACAAAGTCCTAGTTCGATTTCATTATATTGCTCCAGGAAGAACGTATATATAGTGGATTTATAGCTTCGTCTGTTTCTCAGGTGCCTCAGGAGAGTTTAAAAGCCTTCAAGTTCGAAATAAAAGCATTTGTATCTATTCGGACTGCCAAGCGGCTATTGAGTCCCTAGTTTCGATGACTTCGTGGAAGGATATCGAGCACGTGTAGAATCTCGCGGCAAACTTGGCCGACATACTGCAGTAAAGGAACCAAAAAACTTTGCTATCTAAATAGAGCTCTGTGCTCATCTGTTATCCGTGCTATCACGGGACACTGGTTGGTAGGAAATCACGCATCCAATTTGAATGGTCCCCACCATGACTTCTGTAGACACTGTGTCGATCAGGAGGAGCTGGATACGGTGGAACACTTTTTCTGTCATTGGTCTGGGCTGGGCAGTAAAAGATTCAGGTTCCTGGAGTCACACTTTCTTGATGAATTATCTCAGCTCTCTGAATAGAGTCCAAAATGCCTTTTAAGGGTTATCTAGCCAGCCGGATGGCTTCCTCACCTTTTATAGGGGACCTCTTAAGTGGGGAAGAGTGGTAAACTAGCTTACTCTAGCGGTATCGCAAAGGGTCTATCCTTGGCCTAAGTGAGTAGGAGCGTCAGTCCCAACGGCCGCCCTAACCTAACCTAGCAGATCATAAAGCTTGATTCTCAGTTTGATTTGTACGATGACGTTGTTGTCGTTTGTGCGTAGGTAATCGAAGTTCTTGAAAAAAATGATGATGAATTACTTCTACTTTTTCTTTCTCCTATACAGTCGAACGCATACTAGAAAATTCTTTTGTAAAGGTTGTAATTATATATCGTATGGTATGACTGAAGAAGTGCGTATCATCTGCAGAGCCAAGCAACCAAGGGCTTGTATATAAATTGCCCATTTCCGCTGCATTCCAGCTTTTCTCAATATTTAAAATTTGAAGATGACATTGAAATCGTCGTCATCAACTCCCAAACACCGCATGTTATTAAACACCTTGCTGAGATTCCTTCACAGCTGGAGCGATCAGTACGCTTATTCAACTTTGTCTTTCTCAAAGTGATGCTGTGGATTTTGTTCTATTACCATAATATTTTTTCATATGTTTCCATATTTGAGTTATAGCCCAAATAAAATTTTTGACAAATTTCCTTATGTGTTTTAAAGATTGAAGGAATACCCCTTAAAAATAATTAAATAATCGCATATGTTTGATTTCATTGAAATCGAGAAGATACACTCGAACAGATTAATAAAAAGAATCCATTAAGTAGCTTCGATTGTAATTTTTTCAATTAACGAATATTCCGAGAATTCCCATCAAAATTCGCACAGCTGTTGAGCATCCACGCGCTGATTCATTGACCCAAAACCCAACAGTTCAAACCAGGCAACAGATCGACCAACCAACCCAACCCAACATGTTGTCTGTATTTACATATGTACATCTGTATGTATATATGTATTTATCTATGTACAGTGTATGTTTGTATGGACGGACAGACACGAATTGTAAATTACCCTAACGTCAAGAGGAATGACTAGAACGGAATATCGCCGAACCGAACCGAAACAGAAATGAAACTGAACGTAACAGCTAAAACAATACAAACAACAACAAAAACAAATCAGTAGCCAAGCAAAAAAACACAAAATGAAAATAAAGAACGAAAACAACGTTCTTGTTTTTTTTTTTTTTTTGCTTATTTTCCTAATGAAAAAGTTGGCTGGAACAGAAAAATAAATAATCATGCAAGTCCAAAAAAACAAAAAAAAAAAAAAGGGAATTAAAAATAAAAACCAAAACAAGAGCGAAAAAAAAGTGGCAACAAGAACAGCAAGAACGGACAGCGTACATAAAGCCCTCGATCACGTTTTATGATTCCGGCCACGATTACAAGAAACGCGTTATTGTTACGCGTGGTCCATAGCCCGTTTTTGTATATACAGTGAATCTTAAAAGTCTTGGCACAGGCAAAAATCATAGAATCAAAATAAATTTATTGTATTATATCATGAAAAAAATCCAAGAATTTCAGGAAGATTTTAGCCAGTATGGAGACAAGAGACATTCAGAAGCATTTATCATCTGAGAGTAATTAACCTGCTCCCATAAATTTCGTACATTCTATTATCATCCAACATTACGACTTTCAGTATTAATTATTTCACTTTTTACAATAGTTCAAATGAGTTTTTTTTTTTTTTTCGTTTTTAGACGTTGTTTTATTTTGCTAATATTTATGCAATCTCCACTGAGAAGAATTATTTCAATAGCGTCATCTTTTAATATTTGAGCTAAAACTACCTTCTAATATCATCATCTACTATCACTACGTTTATCATCTTATCATTTTACTTCTTACAAGACCTCAGATTAGCTCAAAAATTAGGATAAGGAGTTTTTGGTATTATATTTCGATTTTGCGCTTGTTTTTATTTATCTAATATTCAATCTTCACTATGAAGAATTATTTCAGCGTCATCCTTTATTATCTTCTTACTATCTATTATAATCTACCAATAAGATGTCCAGTATGTCGCTTTTTAAGAGAGTTAGGATCAGCTCAAAACTTCAGAAAAGGAATTTAAGCGTCTTTTGCTTGTCGATTTTGGTCGTTTTATTATTTATTCATATACATTTGCAGGAAGAAATATTTCAGCGTCATCTTCTATTATCTTCTTACTTTTTATTATCATCTACAAATTTATATAAATTAAACAAATATTTAAATAGCCTCATCTTTGATTATTTGAGCATAAATCGATTATTATCTATTATCATCTACCATTAAGATGTTTAGTATTTATCAGTTCCCTTCAGTTCAGCTCAGCTCAAAACTTAGGAATTTTGGAAGTTTTATTATATGTCTAATATTTATAATAATTTTCACTAAAAAAGAAATTTAAACAGCGTTATCTTCTATTATCGAGTATAAATCCCTTACTTTCTATTATCATCATACCATTAAGATGTTTAGTAATTATTAGCTCGCATCTTGAAAGACTTTAGATCAGCACAAAATTTGTAATAATACTTTTTAAGGTATTTCTTTTATTACTTTAACAGCGTCATCTCTTATTAGCTGAGCAAATTTGGCACAAATACGGAACTTTGATCAAAGCTCCAGTGACTTACAGATTTTTTTTCTAAGTTTTCTATCTAATAAAAATAAACTTATAAATAATTATTTGGTGAAAATAAATATTTGGTCAAAAAAGGAATTCGAATAAATTAAAATAATGGACTAAAAGTTTTTTAGAAATTTTGGTTTTTAAAACTAACATTCTAAATAAATTTAATTTTTTAATATAACAACTAAAAAGCAAATTAAAATGTAAACTTTTTTCAAAAATGACCTCCTTTTAAAGTAAAGAATAACCAAAACCTTTTCACAGTGAAACATCGCAAGTATCACTGTGCTCAGACCTTTTGGGTTCACTGTATGTACCACATGTACGTGAGTGTGTGTATCTGTGTGCCTTCGCATCTGTGTATCTCCGTATCTGTACACAGTTTGTATAGTTGTAACTCCATCTGTACAATGGCTGCAGGGGTTTTTTTTTCTACACACGTCTCTACGAGTATTTTGTGTGGCCGGGTTAGTCCCAGTCTATGTTTCGTATCTCTCCCGTATGAGTCTGTGTTCCCGCGACAGCCTGTTCCAAGTCATTCATCATCATGATCAGCAAACATCATAATTGTAATCATTGTCATCGTCTGTTATTGTTATTGTTGTTTTTTTTTTGTTGTTGTTGCTAGCGGTGGCGGAGTTGACGTTGACGTTAAAGCTGACGACGCGTCGTTTCGCTTTTACTTCTATGCCCATTTTTAGTTTTCTGCGTTCTGTTTGCTAATTTCTTGTACGTGCTGTTGTTGTTGTTTGCCTTTGCACTACTCTTTCATACCTTTTGCTCTTGCCGCATCGCACACTGGTTCAAAACTAAACAAATCAAAGTCAAAAGTATGTTAGCAAATGAGTCAACACGTTTGTCTTGAAAAATAAAAGATCTTTTCATTCGGAAGCAAATTAATTAAAATATAAAATCAGCTTCTTCATAAAACAAACATAATCATTAAATAAATTAATGAATATTGCGAGAAATATCAGACTCACTGTTTCGAAATCGTTGGTACTTAAGTGATTCGTAGGTGTTAGATACTAATTATTACAATATGAGTTTTTTTTCTACGAATTTTTGAATGTGCCACTAAAGTCACATTACAGCAGGCAATTTTACACTAAAATGTAAATTCCTCCCATATTGCTTAAATTTTCCAAAAACTAATGATTTTCTTAAATATATATTTTTAAACAATAAACAAAAATAAAAACAACAATTCATTAACAAATTTCCTTAAATTCTAAAAAAAACTAAAAAATGACATTAGTTCAGCGCCACAAAAGTCTAAAAAAATATAGTCATTTTTTTCTGGTTTTACACCTTTTTGTAATTAAGTAAAATTAATTAATTTATGCATAACCAATTTCTATGCTTATAACTTAACTGTGTATCCAATTAGTTGCTCAAAGGTGATACATTTGTCAATATTAGATAACCTTTTAAAATTATAAACTTTTTAGGTAAGCTACTACAGCTTGCAAAACATTAAGCTAACTGACACGTTCCAAATCAGCCTCATTGGATTTTTTGTTCTCATGTGTACAACCTTTAAGAGTGCATCATAGAAAAGGAGCTTTCTAAGTAAGCTGATAAGTGCAGTAACAAAAGTAATAAAATCATTACACTTCGGTATATGCGTGAAAAGCTTCACGTACTTTAAAAAAAAGTATGGATTTCCATGTTATAATTATAGATTAATAACTCTTTTCAAACCAACGCTACATATTTTTTCAGAAATGGGAGTTATGAAAGCTTAAAGCTGGCAAGAGCTAGTTCACTGGAAAATGTTGCAAAATTTGAATTTAAGTTTTATATTTTTAACAATTTGTGAGTTATTAGTCGGTCTTGTAAACGGAACTAACGGAAAAGCTTAAAACTAGCCATATAAAATTTTTTATTTGGACTGATAATGTAGAAGAGAGCAAACAGAGATCTATTTTGTTTATTGTCTCTTTTTTTTAAACTGAAAATAATTATTATGCATCATTAGTTTTCAATTTATGCCATTTTTTTAAATTTGATGACCAAAACATGGTAGTATATTATTTCTGATATTATTCTCAGGGACTACTGCATTTAAATGTGATGACCAAAACATGGTATTATATTATTTCTGATATTATTCTCAGAAACTACTGCATTTCGCACAGTGGCGGATTTTTTCACAAAAAAAAAATATATTAAATGCGATTGTGATTATCATTAGTGCTTTATTACAATATAGTTCGTTATTAATGAAATACCTAACATAACATGCCTTAGTGGTTTTAACAAGTATGAAATCTAATTATAATTATCAGGAAGATTTTTTGACCTCGCGTAAGACAAACAGAAGACTATACACAGATATACAACCTAATTTGACATACGACCGAAGCTGACCTTCAGATTATTCACGTTATGATACATTTATGAAGAACTGGTGGGCTTTGGATCAAGAATTTTCTTGATGCATTTGCTCGTTTTTCGGCAGTGTTGTTAAGTGTGGTAACATTTTAAATGATTGTTGAGATGAGTGTTGTTAAGTTCTTCTCTTCTTCTCTTTTCGCTTTTTTTGGAGTACATCCTGAAACTAGAGAAACCCCCAAAGGATTTTGCTCAAAGTCATCAATAAGGTAGTTTTTTTTATATCCGCAATTTTTCCGCTCAAACCTGATTTTTTGGGAATAAGACCATTTTTATGGATTCTACATGTCGTAGACCGTTCGGAATTTCGTTTTTATATCTTCAGAAAAGTTTTGGTTGTCAAAGATAAATAAATTGTAGAACAGACACCAAAAAGAAACTGTATCGAGTGTCACAAAATTACTAATATTTTTAAAAAATTACCATATTTTTATGCTGCTTACTATACAGAGCCAAACTATTGGAAATCTAGCATTCCTGTATTTAACGAAATAATTGCCAGTAACAATCAAAACTCTCTTGCACATGCCAACTGCATCCGAACATTCCTTAATACCTTTTGGTATTACGAAAGTGAACTATTTTGCAGAACATTTTTTTCTAAAAATATACACTAGTAGTTTGATTTTTATCATGAAATTTATTGCTCAGTATATAAAAGTTATAAAAAATGGAAAAAAAAAAACGTATCAATCGATATCCAATGAAGTTGACGCTTGTTGTGGTTTCTATTTTTTTGGTGGTGGTTCAAAATCATGGTCTGACTCTGTATCGTCCGAGCTAGAAAGAGAATCCAGAGCTACATCTCTGTCAGTGCGTCCATCATATTCAGTGTCTTCCGGGTTTATTTTTACTTATTCACATCTACAACTTTGCACAAGACTTAAAAAAATTTTTTTTGAACGGTTTACGATATGTGGACTTGATTTAAATGGTCTTATCTTCGAAAAATCACGTTGGAATGGAAATTTGGCCGATATTAAAAAAAATACCTTATTGATGACTTTGAGCAAAATCCTTTGGGGGTTTCTCCAGTTTCAGGATGTACTCCAAAAAAAGCGAAAAGAGAAGTTGTTTCCAGCCGATGTAATGTATACAATTGCTAGTGCTGATATTTTAGGAACTAAGTAAATTTTAATATGCATTTTATCAATGGAACATTTAATTTAATTTTAAGATTGCGAACAATAATAATCTTATTATAAATATAAAGCTTTTTAAATATGAACCTTGTTATACTCAAACATTATTCAAGAACTGAAAGTATACTGGATTAGTTTGCTGAAACAATTCACACTTGAAAGAAATTAATACAAAAACCCAACAAATCTTAAAAGTTGGGCTCAGATCTATAATGTGAAAATGTCTGAATGAATGGCTGCAGAATGTCTGTATCAACCTACTCAAGGTTTTTTTTTGGCAGCCAACACCATAAACTGTCGACCACTGTGCATTGCCTCAGGTAGACGCAGCTGACGACAACGACGCGTCGTAGAGTTCTCTCTGCTACGTAAATTACAATTATTTACAGCGCGCAATGTTTGTGGTCCTGCCCTCTTACTGCTGCTCTCCCGCTCTCTCACAGATTTGCGTTTGCCTTTTGCATTTGATAATTTATGCAGCATAATCTGCTCGATGACGTTTATCGTGCGCCCGAACTCTTGCACCCCCCTGCACTTATTTCCTTTCATTTATACGCCGCTCTTATCTCTCTGACTCAGTTGTTGTTGTTGTAGTTCTTCACTTTTGCTGCTTCTGCTGCTGCTGGCAGCGAGCATCGTTTCCTTTTATGTTCATTTGTTGATTTCTTTGATTTCGTTTTTATGTGCTGTGCTGCTTACTTGTGTATATGTGTGCACGTGTATATATGTATATAATGTGTATGTTTACTTTACCTCTGCTTAACATCATTATGATGTTCACATTTACCTTTGTGCCATGTTCTTTTCTTTGCACTCCACTCCGTTCATTTTCTACGCCACTGCGCATGCTCATCCTGCTTTGTGACCGCTTTCGTAATGACCGACCCGTTGTTGTTGTTGTTGTTATTGTTGCTGCTGTCGCAGTCCTACTTTGGCCTCTCTCTTTAGTTCTTCCTTCTGCTACTCGTCGCACAGGTTTATGTTATTGCTTTTAAGTAGGTTTTCATGACGCGTTTTACTACGTCGCATTTGCGCGGTTTCTCCTACGTTTTGATTTTCCATCGATTCCTTAGTTCCGTTTGGACTTGCAGTTTGTTGCACTCTCTCGCTCTCTCGCTCTTAGTCTGTTTCTCTGTGTTGGGTCTGTCCGTCTAGCTCAGGATGTGGCTGGCGCTAATATACCATGAAATTTATGTTCAACGTCCAGGAAAAAATAGGCCCTTGCGCTTTTGCGTGTTAAGAAAGTGTTGCAGACCACTTCCAGCCATAGTTCCTCTAGTTGGCCAAGTTTGTTGCTGCTATCTCGAGACTACTTCACTTTAGCCAGACTTTGTTGCCTATCTTAATTGTCGTGTCGCCCATTTAGCAACGGAGTAAAGTTGGCAGTTCTCATAAAATATCAATGTAATGGCTTGTAAAGCTATGCTTGAGACGGTCTTTGCCAGAGATCTGGCTGGGATTAAGTAGCGCGCTCCAACCTGGACTAGAGCGGCTTGCATTAGATAACACTTGCAATTTATTCATAATAATAACTACATGGAGGCAACTTTTTAGGCGCTTAGCTCTCGTAAATATTCTCAGCAAACAGAGATAATAATAATGTTTAAGTTATTCACACTGCCAGCAGATAAAATTTATTGTTAAGCTGTCTAAAGTAGGCTGTATAGGCTCTTTGTTTAGTGTTATCGGGATGTGGGAACTGTAGGAAACAATATTTTGTACATTTGTTAATTCCCAATAATATTTTTGTACTGGGAATAGATTTTGGAAGTTTGAGATACAGCGGCGGAAAGGGTCTCATTGCTAGGAACACATCAAAATATCTAAATTTAAACCGTATTTAATTTGTAAGCGTTGTGTGTTTGTTTTTTGGGATTAGCAGTTTAGGCTACAGTTAAGTATAAACAGCTGTAATAGCAAATTATTTAATTATAAAGATATTTAAATTTTATTTAAATTTGTACATAAGTACATAATAACAAAATTGACGGAAATATGTGAATTACGTTATTGGTGTAAACAGTGGCGGATTTAAATATTTGCCGCCCCTAGACAATCCATAACTTTCCGCCCTTTTTCACAAAAAAATGAAAAAATATATTAAGTGCGATTGTGACTGTCATCAGTACTTTATTACCATATAGTTCGATATTAATGAATTACATAACGGAATCAACAAATTCGACATCGGCATGGACAAGGTATTCAACAAAAACCCTTTTTCAAGCACTTCTTATCTACAGTTCTTTACGTCTTGATTATTCAGCTCCGAGTTCGCGAATGATATCTTTACAATCGATGGATAGAAACAAATCTGACTCTATCGTTAATTAGTTAGTTTTTCACGCGTTTTAAAACAGAAAACGACCTTTTTGCGCCACAATTCGAAATAGGAATTGAAACAAACTTCCGCAACGCAATTTCAACATTAGGGTAAGAGATCTGCAGATAATGCTGTCTCAGCATTTTCAATAATTCCAGCGGAGAATAATTTGAAATGTTCTTTTGATGCAGTATGCTTTGAAAAAGACAATTTCATTTCCCAAATTTTCCTCAAGATCTTGCGTGTAGTAGTTGCTCAATATGGTGGATTTCTCACGTAATTTTTCATTGCTCAGATGTTTCATATCAGTGATGAGAGAAAATTTCGAATAGATTTTTTGATATTCCTTATGTCTTCGTGTCAATTCTGTCAAGGTACGGACCAAGATAACGTTGAATGTGTTGACACGAAAGTTGTTACGGCCACTCAATTGGATACTATTGTCTCTATTTTCCCCAGGTTGTAGATTCTGATTCTTTCGACGCTGCCTGAGTGTTTTGTATTCCTGAATTGTGGAAATAGAGAGAGGTTTCTCGAATCGAATTCTTTACACTTTCTCTTCTTATTGATCGAATTCTTCACTAATATTGATTATACCCTGTACCGTATGGTACCAAGGGTATATTAAGTTTGTGAAAGCCGAAAATGTATGTAACATATAGAAGGAGACGTCGGAGACACCCCAAAGTTACCTAAAATATGATCAGGGTGAATAGAGAAGTCGATATACCCATGTCCGTCTGTCCGTCTGTCCGTCTGTCCGTCCGTCCGTCCGTCCGTCCGTGTGAACGCCTAGATCTCAGAGATGGTAAGAGCTAGAGTTACCAAACTTTCACATTAGATCCCATATTATTCCATAGGAGGCAAGTTTATTTTATTTTTTTGATATCGGGGATAAATTATATAGCTCCCATGGGGGTGTTTGAGACGACCTCGATCAAAAAAAGCGTTTTAGATGAATAATTCGTTTGTTTATGAAGATATCGTAATCGAAATTTGGTATTCGAAAGTTTTTTATAGTTCCCAATCACTGTACCAAATTTGATCGAAATCGGTTGACTATATCATATAGCTCCCATAGGACCGATCGGCCAAAATAACTTTTTTAAAGAAAAGTTCGCTATATTTCGTTTTTTAATAAAGATATCGTAACCAGATTTGGCGTTTGGAAATTTTTTAGACCACTTAAGCAATGTGCCAAATTTGAACAAAATCGGTTGACTATATCATATAGCTCCCATAGGTCCGATCTTCCAAAAAATCGATTTTTTAACAAAATTTGTTGTGTTTCGTTTGTTTGTTAAGATATTGGGACCAAATTTGACATTCGTGAGTATTTTATAGTTCCTAAGCACTGTACCAAATTTAATCCAAATCGTTTGACTAGATCATATAGCTCCCATAAGACCAATCGGTCCAAAAACACGTTTTTTATACAAAATTCGATGTGTTTTGTTTGTTTGTAAAGATATTTGAAATAAATTTGGCATTCATATCTTTTTTAAGGTATTTAAGCACTGTGTCAAATTTTATTGAAATCGGTGGATTATATCATATAGCTCCCATAGAACGATCGGTCAAAAAAAAAATTTTTGCTTAAAAATTCTTCTGTTTTTGTTTTTTTGTGAAGAAATCGGACTTTATTACAAGCTAGTGGTACAGGGTATCCTAAAGTCGTCCGCGCCCGACTTTACGTCCGCCATTTTTTTTTTAAATTCAGGTGCCTCAAATTTTGCCGCCCTCTAAATTTTGCCGCCCTAGGCTTCAGCCTATGTTGCCTGTACGATAAATCCGCCACTGGGTTTAAATATCTTAGATAATTAATTTTGAAAATCAACAAATGAACTAAAAAGTCTTTTTAACATGTAATACCTACTATTCTAAAAAACAATTAAGTTCAAAAATACATGTTCCGGGAGGTCATTACTACTACTACTACTACGAATTCTGAACTCCTAAGTGGAGCATAGAGCCTCGAGATCATTAATACAATATAATACAATACAGGTAAAAAAAAATGAAATGAAAATCTGAGAGTAACCGGAGCTCCATGTGTTTTTTTCTTTAAGTTTTTTTCGTTTGGGCACGGTTTGGTCAAACTTTAAAATATTGTTTGGTTACTTTAACCATTACAATATCAGAAAGAAATATATGATATACTTCTATTATTATATAAGATTATGCAAATTGAACTCAAGCAATCAAAGGTCTCAAAATACTTCTCTGTTTTTCATCTGTTTTACGATAGCATAAGCCAATTAACTCAATTCCCGAACTAGTTCCCGTACAGCTACTTGATAAAAGTTGATTGAACACTATGCCAATAAGTTTTTATTTTTAAAGAGAGGGTGAAGCTCTTTAGTTTCTAGCCACATATACCATGTTATCCCTGTCTTGATTTTCGTAATGTCTCAAACTAACACTAATCTTTATTAAAATCTTAAACGATTTATGAAAAATAATCAAAACCAAAAAGTAAACCCCCTAACACAATTAATTGGCATCCAAAGCGCATTAGCACTCTCTGGGTGGCATCTAAAATCTTACACGCAATAGTTCAATTCTCATTTATAACTAAATCTAGAGCAATACTATTGTGATCCCAATTTTGTGAGAACGCCTTATGTAATCATTATTAATTTCGGTGCCTTTATGCTATCATACCTCTACATACCCACCCTGCCACTTACTATACTGTTTCGTAGTGTATCATTCAACTGAGGCAACTTCTGAAGATCTTTTAAGCTGCTTAGCTGGCCAACTGGCACGCAATCGGTTCCTCTTGATCAGTTGTAGCTACAGGTAACTTGTTGGGGTCTTTTACTTTTTTTAAGCAGTTTCTCTCTGTCTACGCTCTTTCTCTCTTTCTTGGCTTACAAACAACAGCAACAAAAAACAACAGCATATCCCGAAAGCTATGACTCATAGCCAGCGCCAAATTGGTTGCAGTTGCAAGCTCCTCACACACACACACACACTCCCATTTATCCCCTCTTGAAAACAACTGGCGTCTGTTTCATGCAACTGTTCTGGGTCTGGGTTTTTTGTTATGGTTGTTGTTGTTTATACCCTGTACCTAAAGGGTATTCAACATTTTGGAAATGTATTTCACAGATCGTAGAAGGCGTAACAGACATTGAGCTGTTTACCCCAAAATGGTCAGCAGCGATTGAGCTATCTTCTTCTATTGGAATCTTTCTATCTGCATGCCCACATTGAACTCGGAGACAACAGGAGTAGTCAGTGATATTAACTTTTCCCAATAAATGTCTCCTGGGACAGGCGAAGTTTACTGCTTTCCATTCCAACCGTGCTTTAGAGTGCTGTAATTCTTGGAATAACATTGGATAAATTCCACGAAAGTTATGGACCCGAAAGCATTATTTTCACAACTACTCGTAGAAATTATTTTATACTGTAGTGTATCCGATTGTCGGGACACCCCGCGACTGTTTTGACTTTTTCTTGATTGTGTTGTTGCTGTGTTTGTTGCTTGGGCTGCAGTTGATGAACTTGGCACAGCAGTTGTTACCAGTTGGCTGAAGTTGTTGGAGTCTGTCTGTCAGTTTCAGCTGCAGTTGGATCCGCTTTTGGCTTAACTGTTTCTCTTGGTGGAAGAAAAGCGAAACAACGAATACAACAATAACAAAGCCGCAGTGTTTACTGCATTTTGACCCGCAAAGAGCAAACAAAGCTGAGATGGCAGATTCATCACTTGGTTGCTCTCTCGCTATATCACTCATCCCAGTGGCTTAGATACTTTGTGGTACGAGGGAATGCATGAATGTATGGACTAAACATGTGGTCAATGAGTTGTCTGATAACTATCATAGTGTTTAGTTGAAACTGTATCCAAAAAAAAAAAACAATATAAAATATTTTTTAGCGAATTAAGATACTTGATGAGGCCCTATGCTCCACTGGGAGAATAGGATAGCTAAAAGAAGATACTTGATCATGGATCAATAAACATGTGATCAGTATGTTGTTATAAAGTTTTATTTGTTACACGTATTTAGGTAATAAATATTATTTTATAAATTTACCTAGATACATAACTTTTGCTTATTAGAAAACTCTTAAAAATTAAGAAAAAAAGGGCATAACACCAGTGGCGGATTTAAGGAAAAAGGCCCGGTGGGCAAAATTTCATTTGCCTTCTCGCCTGCCTTTTTTTTTTTGTTTGTCGTTGTCCAAAGATCCGGATTCTTCCATCCCATCTTCTCCCATTGAGATTTAGCTTTCGAAACGAAAGAATCATACTTGCTATTCTCATGCAAGTTTTGCAAGTTCTTCATTACATCTTTCGAGATAATTTTGGGTTATCAAAAGATGAACTTCATTTTTCTGTAATTGCACTTCAGCAATGTCAATGAATGAAAGGACTGAATGCCACCATGTCAGGCTTAGTAAAAATAGTCAATTGTTTGCCGAATTTGCGTCCATTATATCTTCTCCAGTAGCCTTTTCTCTCAATGTTTCTCGTTCTAAACAGTTGACAACACAGTCAAGATTTTGGATAATTGCTTCAACTGTTTTCAGTCGTGCAGACCAACGAGTATCAATCAAGCCTTTGATGTGGAGACTTTGATTCTGTGACAGCGCTTCGCTTTCGATATCTTCCAATGCCACAGCACACTGTTCGTCTTGTGTCTCTCGTCGACAGTCAGAGTTGCTCTCAAAAAGTTCAAGTTTCAATTCTTCCAGCAGTTTATAGATTTTATATTTTGAGACAGATTTTTGCTTTCTTCCAAAAGGTTTTCCTATCGCCAATGAGACTGCTAGAAGTAGTGGAAAATTCGCTGGAATGTTGCGAAAAAGAGTTCTCAGCTGCATAAGATAGAACCAGGTTGAGTTGATGCGCTGTACAATGGATGTACGGAACGAAGACCTTCTCTCCAACATATCTTCTGAGAAGTGCTTGTAATCCATTCAGCTCTCCTGACATAACGGGCGCGCCATCGGAAGCTTGATCACATAGATGCATTTTTTTGAATAGATATTTTTCAAATAAGACCCCAATAATGTTATGATTTTGGATTCGAATGAAACATAAAAAACGTTCTTTGATGCATAGTATCTTGACTTCTGTCTCATTTTTTTGGATTGTAACGTATCGCATCAATATAGCCATTTGGTCCAAGTGAGCAACATCAGTTGTTGAGTCGGCGATCAGTGTGAAAAACTTTGCTTCTTTGCATTCAATAATAATAATATTTCGCGTTTAATCAGCCAAGATATTCAATAATTCGAATGTAATCGTTTTGTACGCTACTTTTTCCGATTCGAGGATTCGTTGCGATCATGTAGAGTCGAGTTAGGTTGGATGGCCAATTTCAAAGTTTCCAGGTATGTTTTCACTACCTTGGAAGTATGACCTTATCATGTCTTTCCGAGTATTACGGGCGTTTTTCCTTCAACGCTCGACTTATGCGTATTAGTTGCGTCCGATACAGGGCGCCTGTAATGGTTTCACCTGGATGCAAGAGTTCATAGTACACTACGCCGAGCTGGTCCCACCAAATACAGAGCATCAGCTTAGAGCCATGAATGTTTGGCACCACGATTTTTTTCGCTTCGGGTTCTCATAGTGTATTCACTTTTCATCGCCGGTCAGGATTCGATGCTAAAAACTCTTTCTGCTTTGCCATTGGAGGAGTTGTTCCCAGCCTCAGCTGCCAATGTAACGATTCTGTTCGTACTTATCGACCGATTTGCAATGCTGGCGCCACCTATGAGAAAACGGCAGTTTTCTATTTGTACATCCAATATTATATATATTATTTTATATATACTTAGAACTCGAGAACTATATTTTTTTGTAATTTAAAAAAACGCTCATTCATATATAAAAAAGAGCCCTGTAACATCTGTCACTAGTCTAGCTCTTTACATTTCTGCACTTTGCTAAGCTTACTTCGTTACTCTTGCACTTCTGCCTTTCTAGCCAATAGTTTTTGTACACCTCATGGGCTTGATGAGCCCCCTTAACCCCAGCTATCTACACCACTGACGCATTCTCTTTTACTTGTTCATGCAATGCATTATATATTTTTTTTACCGACTTTGCCGCACTTTGAAAGTTATCATTTAGGCTTTTTTGTCTGACATGACTTTTCTGTTATTTTTACAAGTCATTAGCTTTAATTTACGAACTCAGTTACTACACACTTGGTTAGTTTCATTCATAGTTTTGATCTGTCCATGCCTCAGTGATGCTCAAGTGGTTCTGCATCATAAAGTGCAGCTGGTTCTCTTGAACCAGCTCTCTTTTACTCTATTATTGTTATGTGGTGGTATCTAAAGATCGATTGTTTGACTCATTATTGCGACCAGTTCGGTGCCCTGAGATTTTCAGTTTTATTATAATTATCATTTATCGTGGTTTAAACTTCAAGCTTGGTGGCATTGCCCCGAGCGGACTTTTATTTTTTTGCAATCTTGATGTCTTTTTTTTTTGTTGTTGAAAATTATGATTGATTAGTTTGATCAAAGTGTGCAGTATTGATCTGAGGGTAAACAATATGCGTGGCAATTGTTTGATTTAACGCTTGGTTGGTGTGCCACTAAATGGGGAGTTTTGCGAGCTTTATTTGCAGTTATAACAAATTGGTAGAGATGCAGTCTTGTTTCAGATACGTACGTTATGGAGTTGTGTATTATCAAAAGACTAATTTTTAGAGTATTGTTGTTAAAAGAATCACATGAGATAGATAAGCAGCTATCGTTTGAACGCTAAACGTTGTTTAAAGTTAAGACCATCTATCATTGCTTCATTATTTCCATCCTGTCTGATAGTCAAGTAGCAATAAAGGCATTAAGCACAGCCAAGATCACATCAAGGCTGGTTAATAAAGTGAGAATGTCACTGGATAATTTAGGATCTAGGAATAAGCTCACGATTAGATGGGTTCCAGCATATAACAATATTCCTGGAAATGTGCTGGCAGATAAACTTGCAAGAACCGGTGCGGCAACACCGCAAGTCGGTCCTGAACCACACTGTGGGATTTGTTACCACGTGGTACGGGACCTACTGAGAATAGAGGAGAATAAAATACTGCAATACATGCAGGCCTTAGGACTTTTAGGAGAGCTCTAAGCCATGAAGGGGATACAATAGATCCACCTGGGTCGCAGTACATTTATACACCCAATAATAATAATCATTGTTTATACTTATCTCCATTCTCTCTCCAAAAAAAAAAACAATAAGTAAACCCCTTTCAGATAGCCAAGCTGCTATTAGGGCATTGTCATCCTGGAGCATCTCCTCCAGGATGGATGGTTAAAGAATTCCACAACTACCTCCACACCCTGTCCGCCCGGAATAAAGTCGTACTATGTTGGGTGCCTGGACACTCGGGAGTGGATGGTAACACGATCGCTGATGATGTAGCACGACAGGGTCTCTTCACCCTGACCACATCTCTTGCGCCGTTTTATGGTATTGATTGGTCCACAATCAAAACCATGGTAAACAAATGGGCCGCAGGAAAACATAGGAGTTACTGGTTCTCCCTTTCGGGACTTCGTCAAGCAAAAGTGCTTGTCAAACCTTTGGATGCGATTCAGACAAAAGGTCTTGGCAGAGCGGACCTAAAGCTCCTAGTAGCTTACCTATCTCGCCACCACACTGTTAGATACTATCTACAGAAAATTAGCCTATCGGACTCTTCAGAGTGAATGTTCTGTCTAGAAAACAATGAAACCACCAGACATATTCTCTGTGACAGCCAAGCGCTGGTATGGGACAGATCCTGTCACATGGGAATGAAACGGATTAGTCCCTTTCATTTCAGGTCAACACCCATAAAAAACCTACTGCTATTCATGTGGAACCTCAAACATTCATTTCGCCTTCCCGACTGGCATAGCGTTTTTGGCAAGTTCAAGTTCAAGGAACATTGTAATTCTTCTCGGTACTGAGGCTGCTATTAAAGGTCTGTCATCGGTCACCATAAAGTGTAAACTAATCCGTAACACGACGCTAGCGCTCAACCGTATCCATCACCACTCAATAACGCTCTGCTAAGTTCCGGGTGTGGGGTGCTGGGTTTTTTGGTACGTCTAATGCATCCACCAAGGATACGTCCTCATCGCTGGACTCCCACAGCAGTAACTTTGGCAAAAGAGCTACATTTTATGTTTGTCAGACTCACATGACTATATAGGCATGACCAATCCATACAACACAGACGGAGTCTAGCCCATCGCTGGGTTTTTACAAACTCCTCACTTTGAAAAGCCGATAAGACGATTAGTTCGGAAGCGCAAAGGTTTACAATTGTTTTTTTTTTACTCTATGTTCATTATACGTATGTTTATTGGAGAGCACCTTTTGAGAGCAGTGTTTGAAAATTATAATTAAAACAACAAATTGAAGAATGGATATTAATAGAGGTATCCACGTAACCGGGATAATAAAATATGCAGACGTTCCAATTCCTTCAGCTGCTGATTTAGTTCCTGCGCAGTACGAAAGAATTCCTGTATGTCATTTTCACGAGTAAAGTTCAGCTTTTCCTTGTTATTTTTAACTTCTCGATTAAGACGCATAATCTTCAATGCAATCTGACGTCGTTTATACTTTAAGATTCGTGCTAAAATCCAGTATACCATGGACGTGACCAATATGGCGACTATCACGTGTAAATGAAACGTAGGCAGTGTTAAAATCTTATCCAAGACATCATGCAAAAACTTCTTCAGTACATCCAATGCAGTATCGGGAGCTTGGCGTCTGTGAAAATTGTTAGTTTTTGAAATTTTTAAAGGACACATCAGTACTCACTTGAACGCTTTTTTATAAAAATTCTTCACTGTTTTCGTGGCGAAACACGAGTAACACGTCCCAGCAACTTTTTTATCTTTTAATGGTACAAATGAAAACATATTTATTGTTTGTTTATAACACTTTCGCACAAAAACCAAAATCGCATCCATCGTAAATAAATTTGAAAAACGAGAAACTCTTTTTTTGAAACTGTTACTTCAATAAAAATAAATAAGACACTAATTTTGCTTTAAAGACAAAGGCAACTAGATTTTATGCTAAGTTAAAAAAAAAGTTAAAAAAACGGTTTACAAACTTCTTATATTTCATGGACAAAAAAATACTTTACACTTAATCATATAAATTCATATAAACTAAACAATGAACTAGTTCGTGAGCAAGAACACTCGCACTAATTGGTACAAAGTGTATATTAGTTTGTGCAAGCCGAAAATGTATGTAACATATAGAAGGAGTCTTCAAAGACACCCCAAAGTTACCTGAAATATGATCAGGATGACTAGAGAAGTCGAAAAACCCATGACCGTCTGTCCGTCTGTCCGTTTGAGCGCCATGATCTCAGAAAGCTAGAGCAACCAAACTTTCAGATTAGTTCGCCCATAGGAGACAAGTTTATTTTATTTTTTTGATATCAGAGCTAAATTATATATCTCCCATAGGGATGTTTCAGACGACCTCGAAAAAAATAAAAGTTTTAGATGAAAAATTCATTTGTTTTTGTAGATATCGTATCCAAGTTTCTTCTAGTTTCCAAGCCCAAAATTTTAAAAATTTAACCGTATTTATACTAGAGATGTAACGGATAGTAGTTATCCGGAATTCGGCTGGATAGTATTAAGAGCGCCAGATAGTATTAAGACTGCCGGATAGGCCGGATGCCGGATAATTGCCGAATATCTGTTTCATCTCTAATATGTAACGGGTGATTCATTAAGACCTTTTTTTAATGATTTGGCAAATCCAAATTTTAAAGGAATGATGGGATCTTTATTTATGATTTCGAATGGATATTTTATGGCATTTATTTTTTAAAAATAATCTCGTTCAAATGTTGGCCGCAACTGCGTTTTAAATGGTCCATCCTGAAGGTCCAATTTTCCATGACTCGTTCAAGCATTTCCACTGGTATTTGGCCAATAGCACGAGTAATGTTGGCTTCCAAGGCCTCAATCGTTGCTGGTTTGTCCACGTAAACTTTTGACTTTACGTAACCCCAAAGAAAAAAGTCGAGCGGTGTGATATCGCACGATCTTGGCGGCCAAGGTACGGGTCCCGTACGTGAAATTAATCTCTCACCAAATTGACCTCGCAATAGAGCCATTGTTTCATTGGCAATGTGGATCGGAGCGCCATCCTGTTGGAACCAAATGTCGTCGAGATCACGGGCAACAATTTCAGGCAGCAAAAAGTCCGTTAACACGATCGGATTGCGTGCGCCATTGATGGTAACGTTCGCACCTTGCTCATTTTTAAAAAAATACGGACCAATGATTCCACCAGCCCACAGACCGCACCAAACCGTTGTTTTTCTTGGATGTAATGGCAGCTGGTGAACCTCTTCGGGTTGATCTTCTCCCCAAATACGGCGATTTTGCTTATTCACGAAACCGTGGAGTCAAAAGTGGGCCTCATCACTGAACAAAATTTTGGTCGAAAACAACGGATTTTCATCGATCTTACCAAGAGCCCATTCACTAAAACGGCAACGTGCAGGAAGATCATTCGGCTTTCCATGATGATTTGCCAATGAATACTGAACAACTTTGCCTTTGACAGCTGTCATGGATCACGCGTGATCCACACGAAAATCCCTATTGAAAAAAAAGGTCTTAATGAATCACCCTTTACTAAAGCAATTTGGTAATTTCATATATTTTAAATACTGACGTATGTAGCCCTCGTAATTCTTCTTTAAACATGCATAAATAATATTATATATATAATGGATACATGATTATAATCATTTACAACACTTACAACTTCCGTTTATTCAAATCCGCAGGGGTCAACAATAACCAACAGCTGTTCTCAGCCTTATTTATCCAATAATTAATTAGCTTTATCAAAATATCATATCTGCAGGGTTTTAACGAACCTTCTCTGAACCGGTTTGTGCTTATTAAAAATATTAAAATGTTATATTTTTAATTGATATTCACACTTTTATATATTGCGCTGGTCCGTTTCACTATTTTGGCTTAATTTAATTATGAATTGATTGCCTTTTATAAAATCTTTCAAATATTACATTGGCAATAATTAATATTTTTCACGTCTACGCGAACTGCTTAATATTTCAACCTTGAAGTTAATGATTTATTCAAATTAATAATATCTGGTTTACAGTAGCCACAACCATAACGATTTTTGACTGGCCTAGTTGACATTGTGTCAGGTGTCGATTAACATTTTCTAGCTACTGTCAAGTGAAACACTTTTGGATATGTCGCAGTTTGAATTGACCCCATTTTGGTTTTCAATTATATGGGCTTGGTTTAGTTTAACAAAAGGTGACGTTTAAAAAGATACAAAAAATAACTACGTAGACAAAATTTTGTGTTTTACTTTTGTCCACAGTAATTGCAAAAAGAAAGTTTGCAATGTAAATTAGAGTTTTATTTTGTTGTTGCTGAAAATTGCTATGGAAAAACTAACGTTGTGGTGGTCATTGTTTGGAGCGCTTTTCCATTGCGTGTTTTACATGGTCAAATTCAAACCACTTTGAAGCGGTCATCAATGTTGTAAAATTGTAGGAAAAATGCTCTTTAAGTGTCTTTACCTTGTACCAATTTTCTTGGGGGAAAGTGTTTGTAATTGGAAAATAATTGCAAATTACATTTGGGTGTTTAAAGTATATACAATAGTATTGATGGTAAAATCTTGAGATTTAAGTTTAGCTTTTGTTGAAATTTCAAAAACAAGTATTCTAGAGCTATTATAATGTCATCTGCATTGATGGCTGATATAATTTTTTTAATTGTTTAAATTAGCTTTAAATATATTTTAAATGGTTTGACTAAAGATAAATTTCAAGTCTTCTTTTTTAAGACAAAAACTGATGGTATATAGCTTAGTTTGGAAAACATTGCAAATCTTTTTGCAGATGATGATGTGTTATCTACATTTGTTTCTTCTGTAAAAGATGATAAAAGGGGTTAGATTAGGTTAGATCAGTTGGATACAGATTCCCAACAGCTTGGAAAACATTGCAAACCTTTTTGTAGATGTTGACAGATTATCTGTATTAGTTTCTTCTGTAAAAGATGATAAAACGGGTTAGACTAAGGTGTATTTCCAAGTGAACGTAATTATTCAATCAGAAAAGCTACACAGAATTCAATCTTGGTAGACCACAACAATTTCTCTAATGGCTTAATACTGGTGACTGAACTGTGAAGCTATTTAAAGATGATGACTGAATATTTTCTGTAAAATTTGCTTAGCCAGAAAGGAAACCCAGGATAGTTTTCCTCAACCAAAGTGCTGAGATTTAAAAGAAAATAGAATTGATTAATCACTTATTATTATTATGAAGGACATATTCATATTTTAAACAAATTATAAACGTAGTCAGTTACATAAGTTATAAATATAGGATTTTCAATGATCTCTGTTTCGCGCCATTGATGGTTTTCCCGGTCTCACGGTTGAGCGTCCTGCGCCAGCTCATTTTAGGTCTGCCTCTGGATCGATTGCGTTTTGGGTTCCATTCCAGAACTGCATGCGGTATCTCATCATAATCTTTGCGCAGCGTGGAACCCAACCAACCGTATTTGCGCTTGCGAATTTCAATTTAGCTGGGTTTTTGTTCGAAAAGTTCCCAAAAGGCGCACATAGCTAATGGTTCGGGGCCACCATATACGTAATACGCTTCTAAGACATCGATTGACAAATGTTTGGAGCTTCTTGACAATAATACTGGTAATGAACCACGTCTCACAACCATACAACAGAACAGATGAAGACTCGTATTTTGGAACCGGATTTTCGGTTCTCGCCAGAATCTATTTAGTTGTCCAAAGGCAGCTCTGGCTTTACGTATTCTGCAGTCTACATCGTCCAATGCTCCTTCGGATGATGTAACTTGGCTTCCAAGATACTCGAATTTGTCTCCGTTTTCAATTTACAAGTTGTCGATACTAAAGGCGCTTATATTAGTGGTGTTTACCCGCAAACTTTTTGTTTTTGCGCAGTTGCTTTTAAGATCAATTTTTGACGCTTCTGTGGCGAGTCTTTCTACTTGGGTTTGAAGGTCCGAATGACGGGAAGAAAATAGAACATCATCCGCATATTCGAGATCTCCTAGTTTACGGTTAAATTTCCAGTTGATCCCAAAACAATTTAATTCATCTGCTTCAAATATTAAATCAAGAACGGTGATAAAGAGCATGGACGACAGTGGGCATCATTGTTTCACACCGCTATTGCATTCAAACGGATCGCTTAGTTGTCCGCCGTACAAAACTCGCCTTGAGTACCCAGTATACGACGCTTTTATGACATTGATAATTTTGTCTGGAATCCCTCTAGCTCGAAGTGCTACCCAAATTGTTTCCCTGTCAAAGGTGTTAAATCGTTTTCATAAAATCCATGAAAGCTAAATATAACGTAGAGTTGAATTCTTGGATTGCTCTACGATAATACGTTCAGTATTTATTAGATCTATACAAGATCTTTGAGGGCGAAAGCCAGCTTGATTTCTACGTTGAACGTTGTTAAGTGGCTCGGAAATGCGGCTTAGTATGATCTGATTGAGGATTTTCATGATGGTTGGCAGGAGAGAGATACCCCTCCAGTTAGAGCATATTTGTCGGTTTCCCTTCTTCGGAATCTTGATAATTACCGCTTCCTTACAAGATTTAGGTACATTTTCAGAGGTCCAAACAGCTTCCAAGATCGGAATTAACTTTTGTGCCAGCATGTGAGTATTCGCTTGGAAGCATTCAACGGCGATGTTATTTGCTCCCGGAGCTTTGCCTTTTTTCAGGGTGTTAATTGCACTCTCAATTTCCTCTGGTGTGGGAGGGCTAGTTTTTATTTGCCTGTTTACATTATGTCTCCTTCGGATTGGGACATTCACATTGGAGCTATTGTAGGAATACAACTGTCCATTTTGAGCAGTAACCATGTTGCCACTTTCGTCTTCTAAAGGGCAAGTCGTTGCAACGTGCATCCTACCTCCAATAGTTTTTGCCGGATTATGGAGATGTCTCATACCCCTTTTTTCGTCATAGTTGATTAATAAATAACAGATAGTTTAGCTTGCTTCTAAGTTAGCATAGATGATAGTTTTTCTAGTCTATACCAGAACTATATCATATCTATTCATAGAATTTCAACCTTGAAACCAAAGCAATTGATTTGCCCTTCGCTCAAGATTATCACATTAAATTTTGTTTTTATAATCCAGTGACATACAAATGTCAAATACATCATAGTCCAGTTAGTAATAACCAGAAATACAAATAAATATATAGATGCTTATAAAAATAAGCTAAATTTATGACACTGCCAAAATCTCAGCATGTCTGAAAATAAAATTCCAAAAAAAATTCGCTAATTTAATCAAAAGTGCGGTAAGCTTTATCGCTCGATTGCTGCTTGTTTAAAGACCAAGCTGCTTATGTCTCTCATGTATAGTACATACATACTCTATATGTATGCCAGCGTGATCTTGATTAATATAGATCAAATCTGAGGAACAAGAAGAACAACATTAAAAACCAGTACAATGGCATAAAACATGTCGTGGTCTGGTGATGTTTTGCCGCCCGGCCTCTGAAGGCAGTGGAAGAACTGCTGCTGCTTCAATTAAGAAATTTCATTAAAACAAACCAGAGCGACAGAGTAAGCGAAGACTTAGAGATGGAGATAGATTGCGCATAGTCATAGTAGAGTATATGATGCAGTCCAGTTGTCCATGAACTTGTTGGAAACGCTGTCGATGATTGAGATTAACAGCGCACAATGTGCACATGAGCTAACGTACGAACGTTCTTCTTTCTTGACCAGAACCAGAACCAGAGAACCAGACGGCAATTGCCGGAAGCTGTGCGCACACTGGCGCCCCCTACCTCTACCTTATAGAACGTTTTCAAGTGCCCTCCCTACCATATAGAGTGTTCATGGGCTGTTCATGTAGTTACATATTGCTATAATTTAAATTTGATATGTATAAATTTTATGTAGCTATTAGTTTTTAATTTTTTTTTTCTTTTATAAAAATTTATGATCGGAGCTGTTGAAGATAAATATGGCAGATTGTGATCACTGATAACTGGTAACTAGCAATTGGTTAAAGCTGCAGCTTAAAAGACGATTGAGCTTGCTTAATATTGATTGATAATCAAAATTCATTAAAAATGATTTAAGATGCCGGTTCTGGGAGTAACAGCAAATGCTTAGAACTCGTTTCAACTATTTTTAGTGAGAATCATTTTCATAATAAAAACTTTAGCTTAATTTGTTAAGGCAGGCAACATTTTGGGCACTTGTATAAACAAAAAGACTTAATTTTTTTATTTTTACGCCTCTTTTTTTTAACGCTCTTGTCAATTTAACGCCACATTGCGTATATTTTGTATATTTTTGCTATATCAACGCATTTTGTTTAGAGAATTTGTTTATTTACTCTATGTACAATTTGCATAAGTCAGCAAAAACATTTCCATATAGTTGGGGCTTCAAAAAGCACATAAAAATAAGAAACCGACCAACAGACGGACAGATTTCCATAGAATGCTAGCCTCAAGAAACACAAACCAAGCAAGCGGCTGGTACTTGCTTTAAGATCTCTACTAAAGACCATAGCAGCCATAGACCCTGTTCCGCCTGAGGCTGCCGCATGTCAAGCCCCAAGCGACCCCAAAGTCGTAGAACTCTGACCACACACATACTACCCATATCCAGTGGCGAACCACATCAGCTGTTGGGCTTCCACTGACGACTTTAAAAGCCATTTATAATTGCCCGCTGACTGCTTTTATTTTTTATTTTTATTATTTTTTTATTTTTTATATATTTAACTAACGCAGAAAATACAAGGGAAAAGCAAATAAAAGACCGTGTTGGTTTCGTTAAAAGTAAATAAACTCTACTTGATAACGATATCGTATTACATTTATGGGACGGGTAACCCCTTTTTAAGATTTTAGTGTACCTACTGAGTTTATGGTGTGTTTAATTGTTTATTAAAAGCATTTTATTTGCTTTCTTTGATTGGTTTTTAATCAAATTACAAATATATGCGTGGATATGGAATGAGGCATGGTTTGAATGAATATATATTTAGGTAATAGGAGAATATTTTTAGTTCAATTTATAAAAATATTTATAAAAGAAAGTTATGTTCTACGTGCTACGTAAGTTCTTATGAACGCGTCAATGAATTTCAAATCTGATTTTTGCGAGTTTTAGAAGTTGTCAATACGGAGGTTTTAAGTTAGACCATGTGAGCCCGGCAGACGTAGTCCTGCCCAAACTTTTTGAATACTCTTAAGGTGAATAAACAACGTAAGATTCTCTAGTTAGCTTATTTGGAAAAATATAAGATTTTTAAATTAGTTTTCAGCTCGATTCAAACTTACACCATTATTAGTCGAATGTCGCGCTTCACGGGTCTGTCTTAACCGAATTCTTTCACGTTCATTACGATCTACACGTTCCTGGGCAGTACGATTAGATTGATAACACAGGTCTACAAATACAGGGGTCATGTGAGTTGTTGGAAAGCTATTTCCGAAGTAATTTGGTGCGTAGAATCCGAATCCGGCGTCAGAACTGGCCCATCGCGTCAGGATTTTGAGATATTTGAGGTTATGTACCCAAAAAACGGCGTTTTTACCTACTTTTGAGGTTATGCACAGGGCGCAAAAATTTTTGCGATCTTTCTCTCCAGTTAAATCATTTAGTACAACTCTTACCCTTTAATTTAAGGGTTCAAGAGATCAATTACGATTTCCTCAAATGTAGGAAAAAACGCCATTTTTTGGGTACATAACCTCAAATATCTCAAAATCCTGACGTGTTGGGCCAGTTCTGACGCCGGATTCGGATTCTAGCACCAAATTTCTTCGGAAATGACTCTTAGCTTTCCAACAACTGAACCATGTTGACCTGTGTAATTAATTTGATTCGTCGCATTTCTTCCAATTGAAATACATCATGCATTGATCGATTCGGAGACGGTATTCCCATAGATCTTCAATATGAATTAAAGCACCATTGCAAACTTCCGGCGTAAATTCTATTACTGGATTACGTTTTGCTTGACGTACTCGAAACAAAATATCTTCTGATAAATAATCTTGATATTTTATCCACAATTCAGGTGGATTTGATGGAAAATATGTTGCTAAAACAATCGCAAGTAGAACAGGTATTTGATATGGATGAGCAGTAATAGCAGCATCTGCTAAAGTTTGATCCCAGTGCAAATAATTTTTCAACAAATTGAATTTTTGGTATGCCTCTCGATAAGTTGCATACAATACGCCATTCACTGTTCTCAATGATTGAAACGATGTTGGACCTCGAACATTGATTAACAACAATATCAGTTTTTGTGTATATTGTATATATACACACGAAAACCGATATTCACAAAAATACGTATATCTCACAAACCAATACACACAATCACATCAAAAAAGGCTTAAAGCATCCGTATTGATAACCTCTAACACACGCAAAAATCAGATTTGAAATTCATCGACGCGTTCCCGAGAACATGCGTAACACGTAAAACATAAGTTTCTTTTATATATGTATATAGATTTGATTTTATTGATAGATGAAGATATGCTAAATTACATTTGCTTGTAAAATAAAAGAAACTGGCTACAAACTTGTAAAATATTGGTCCCAACCGTAGAACTATTTTAAAGTCTAAAATGTAAAGGAAGATCTATGAAACAGCCCTTTAAAAAAAGAGTCATATTGGAGAAATATTAAATTATTGCAACCTTTGATTTTGATTATTTGTTATATTAATTGTATGCTGCAAGTACCTCTTCTTAAAAATTTCTTACTCAGAGGATTGTGTTGTTCTAAGCTGGTGTGCAAAAATTTGTCTAAATTGTTCTTGAGCTAATAAAAGGTTTTACTCAACGGGGAAATACCGCTCAAAATAAAATATGTAAGACTGGAAGATATAGCCTTTAAACGATTAAGGTCTTATTAGTTATTAAGGCCCAGGTCCATGAACTGGTAGGAATGAACGCATTGATTCAAGGCAGCACCAAAGTTCTCTAAGAGCCTATTTATTTAAAAAAAAACTAAATTTATCTTAAAATTTTGGAAAGAATGTGGGAAATACTAGAGTGTGCCAAATTGTTTGAAAATAAAATGCGTAAATAAATAAATAAATTGTCTTAGTTTGTATCATTATACCCTGTACTTAAAAGTACAAATGGTATACTAGTTTTGTGAAATGTATGTAACGGACAGAAGGAGACGCTGCAGACCCAAAGGCCTTTATACCAAAATGCTTATCATAAACTCGGGTAGCGATTGAGCCATGTCCGTCCGTCCGAATGAACACCTAGATCTCGGAGACTAGAAGAGCTAGAAACACCAAGTCTACCAGCTGGTGCGCATATTTCCTCAGAAGAAGAAGTTGGTTGAATCATGTCAACATCTTCTCCAAATACTCAAATAAATTAAAACAAAATGATAACTTTATTCTTCTCTAAAAAGAGAGCAAAGCAGTAGCTGCTCGCGATTTCACCTGCCAGACATAGCCTAGAAAGATCTATCTGCATGTAAGTTAAAATTTATAAAAGATTACCTCTTGGTACTTAAAATCTACTTTGGGTTTTTTTAAACTGCATAATGAGTCATTGTATCCATCTTACCTATAGCTACCAACTCCAACTCTGCTTCATATTAACTTTAGCATAAAATGTTTCTCTTTCAATTATCATCAAAAAGTTGATTTCGTATCAAGATTCGCATTATTTTTGCAAAAATGTAACTGAATAATTTCGTATTTTTTGATAAAATCAGTAAACAAAATGCACTATAAATGAAAGTAATTCATTACAATGAACAAATGAACGTTAATTGTCTATTTAAAGATAAAAAGCCGAAAGAGTAATTTTTGTAGTAATTTATTTGTTAATATTCATTAATCTCATGGCATAATTGTAGCTCATTAATTTTTAGAAATTTAACAGCCTGGGAAATTTTTTAACAATTCAAAGAGAGTATCATTAACAATTCTTGTCATATTCTAAAGAATAAACTTTAAAGAAAGAATATGAAAGAATAAAAATTGTACATGAAATGAGTACAAGTAATCAGACAAAGTACTCATGAAGCATGTAATCTGTAAATCAAGTATATATGTAAAGTACTTGTTTGTACTTACTAATGGAATGCAAGAGTGTGTGTTGTGTGTAAATAAAAAAAGCTTTCAGATAATAGCTACAAAGTGTCGCCTCGAGTAAATTTTAAAGTCCTAATGGCAAAAATATTACCAGCATCAAAAGGCAAATAAAATACGTACATAATTTATAATAATTGCGTAAAATTAAATTATCAATTGCAAGCGAACTGCAATAAATAAATTATATGCTGTATTTGTATGTGCGCCAGTGACGTAGGCAGACTTTTTCGCCAGGGGGCTCTATGTAAAAAATATTAAAAAATGACATTTTTACGTAAGCATTCCCAAAACTATTTTTCAAAGAGTACAAAAAAAATAAAGCAGATGGAATGGCTTGAAGATACGCATTTTTGATAAACTCTTGCAAGAATTTGAGGTGACAAGAGGAATCTTTGTTTTATTATTTCGTTCGTATTATAGGATTAGGTTAGGTTAGGGCGTCAGTTGGGACTGACATCCCAACTTACTTAGGCCTAGGATAAGGATATCACTAGAGGGAGCTAATTCACCACATATTCCCACTTGAGAGGTCCCCTACGAAAGATGAGGAAGCCATCCGGCTGCCTGAATAAACCTTAAAATACATTTTGGACTCTGTTCAGAGAGCTGAGATAAATCGTCAAGAAAGTGTGACTTTAGGAACCTAAATCTTTTACTGCTTGGCCCCGGGCAATGACAGAAAAAGTGTTCCACCGTCTCCAGCTACTCCTCATCGCTACAGCTTCTACAGAAGTGATGGTGGGGAGCATTTAACCTGGTTGCGTGGTTACCCACCGGCCGTGATAGCACGGATAACAAATGAGCACTGGGCTCTATTCAGACTGCAAAGTTTTTCGGTTCTTTTTCTGCAGTATGTCGTCCAAGTTTGCCGTGAGATCTTGCACTTGTTCGATGTCCGATTCCACGTTTTATTTGCATAGAGAGCGAAAAAGTTTCGTTTCCTCAGTTTACAGCTGGCCATGCGTATACCCAGGCCCTACTTGTCTTGAAGGAGCATGCTGGTAGTTCCTTGTCTAGCCAGTTCATCCGCAATACAGCTACCTTCGAAGTCCCTATGTACCGGGAACCATATGAGGTGAATTGAAAACTGCTCAGCCATCTCATCTAGAGACAAGCGGCAGTTATTCACTGACTTCATGCACGAAGTCATCGAAACTAGGGTCTTAATAGCCGCTTGACTGTCCGAGTAGATACATAAGTTCTTATTTCGAACTTGTAGGTTTCTTATTATTATTAAAGCCTCCAGGATTGCAGTGACCTCTGCCTGAAAAAAAACTGCAGTGGTCCGAAAGTCGAAAAGCACTTCTAATGTTAAAATCCTCAACGTAGACGCTTCCGCCACACGGTCGTCTAGCTTAGAACCGTCCGTGTATATCTTTATTGTGCCCGCTGGGCCTGGTACATCTGTATTCCACTCCTCCCTGGTTGGAATATATGCCCTGAATTTGGTTATGAAATGTTCCTGCGGTATGCTGTAGTCTGTGCTTTCGAAGATAAGTGGGTTCTCCTTAAGAATCTTTGCATCTTCCATTTTTTCGCCTCTCTCATGCGTAAAGCTGATAGAATGGCTTAATAGGATTAAGAAACTGAAATTTAGCCAGTCTTCTCTTGCTTTACCTATTCATGATATGAACATTAATGCCTTCTGAAAAACATTTATTTTTTGCAATATACGTATTTTAAAAATACGATGAAAAAAACTGGCCCACCATATACAGATTTGTAAGAGAAAGAAAACTCCGAAAAGAGTATACATAGAAAAAAAAACTCTATTTTTCTGATCTGTTTATACCCTGTACCGTATGGTACCAAGGGTATATTAAGTTTGTGCAAGCCGAAAATGTATGTAACATATAGAAGGAGACGTCGGAGACACCCCAAAGTTACCTAAAATATGATCAGGGTGAATAGAGAAGTCGATATACCCATGTCCGTCCGTCCGTCCGTCCGTCCGTGTGAACGCCTAGATCTCAGAGATGGTAAGAGCTAGAGTTACCAAACTTTCACATTAGATCCCATATTATTCCATAGGAGGCAAGTTTATTTTATTTTTTTGATATCGGGGATAAATTATATAGCTCCCATGGGGGTGTTTGAGACGACCACGACAAAAAAAAGCGTTTTAGATGAATAATTCGATTGTTTATGAAGATATCGTAACCAAATTTGGTATTCGAAAGTTTTTTATAGTTCATAATCACTGTACCAAATTTGATCGAAATCGGTTGACTATATCATATAGCTCCCATAGGACCGATCGACCAAAATAACTTTTTTAAAGAAAAGTTCGCTATATTTCGTTTTTTAATAAAGATATCGTAACCAGATTTGGCGTTTGGAAATTTTTAGACCACTTAAGCAATGTGCCAAATTTTAACAAAATCGGTTGACTATATCATATAGCTCCCATAGGTCCGATCTTCCAAAAAATCGATTTTTTAACCAAATTTGTTGTGTTTCGTTTGTTTGTTAAGATATTGGGACCAAATTTGACATTCGTGAGTATTTTATAGTTCCTAAGCACTGTACTAAATTTAATCCAAATCGTTTGACTAGATCATATAGCTCCCATAGGACCAATCGGTCCAAAAACACAATTTTTATACAAAATTCGATGTGTTTTGTTTGTTTGTAAAGATATTTGAAATAAATTTGGCATTCAGATCTTTTTTAAGGTATTTAAGCACTTTGTCAAATTTTATTGAAATCGGTTGACTATATCATATAGCTCCCATGGGAACGATCGGTCAAAAAAAATTGTTGCTTAATAATTCTTGTTTTTGGTTTTTGGTGAAGAAATCGGACTTTATTACAAGCTAGTGGTACAGGGTATCCTAAAGTCGTCCGCGCCCGACTTTACGTCCGCCATTTTTTTATTCAGTTTCATTAATATATTTTATATAAAGCTAAAGAATATAATAATGTAAATAAGTTTAATCCCCCAACTTAACCCTGTCCACGCCACTGCTATAAGCTGAGCGATAAAGCAACTGATAAGCAGTGTGAGCTGACGAGACATTGAGAAATTGCATTTTCCCACAGGATGAACCCATGAAGTGGTGGCGCAGGAAGGGGCATTGCATATAGCAGACACTACTGTGACGGGTCAGAAGTCCGTCTGTATTTGGCTTGGTTATTTGCCATGTGTGTGCGTGCGTCTGTGTTTCTGGACACAGAATTGCATCAATAATTGCACAGCCAGTGGCTTCCGCCCGAAATGCGGCAACATCAGTTCACATTTGGGGTAGAGCAGTTTGCATTTCCGTTGCCTGCCACGTGCAACAAAATCACATACACACATGGCACATGTGTATATATATATATATTTATTTATATTGACACAGACTATGCATGACGTTGTTATGCCCTGCAAACAAAAAACTTCCCAGCCCCTGGGCATGCCATAAGGCGTGGAAGCGTGTAGGCCTTAAATATCGCACATGATTACAACGAATATTTCATGCAACATATTTCATTCCACAAATGCACGCCCAGACCTTCGCCTCCACACACACATACACCTTGACTACACATAGACACATTATAAACGGTGTCGACCATATTGTGGGTATTATTGTTGCGCTATGTATTGTAGATCATACTAATGACGTCATATTCGTACGTCTGTTACGCCTCTATATGGAAAACTTGATCTAATTTGTCATTGGTTTTGCATTCGAATTCAAATTGATTGAATTCTATTGAGCTCGATGTAGACATGTACAATAGTAATTGTATTAACCCTCTAATGCCTATATTAAAAAAACATAAATAAAAATGACTTAAAATTAAATACAATTTTCTCTTTTTTTTTACAGGTAAGTGCAAAATCTCAAGAAGCTTCTTAAGGATTTAAATCAAAAATAAGTCGGTAATGAAATTTTTGGAATTTGATTTTATATGTTAATTTTTTTATAAACAGCTTTTATAGTATTAAAAGATTATTATATTATTTCTTATTATGGTATTTTAAAAAATAACTTTGCAAAAAACTCGTAACCGAAAAAATAAACCCAAAAATCACAAGTGCTGTGATTATAAGAATAGTATATTTAAAAGTTTTATAGAGCTTTTAAAGCTTGTTTAACTTTGTTATTAGGAATTGACACAAAATAATTCAAATGGTGTAAAAACCTGGACCTTTTGCAATTATAGGCAAAAATACAAAAAATACCTCAAGTGACTATGGGGCATTAGAGGGTTAAACATTAGGTTTATACGTTAGCTGTTATCATGATGTTAACAGTGCCTGACATTTGCTCGTATAAGTGAGAGGTTGTGTAGACTTATGCAAGGAAAAGGTTTTATAGGGTGGGTGTATGATTTGTAAAAATGTTAATGCTGTCTTGTTTATTAGGCTCACATGAGTTTTTTTTATGATTTAGGCAGCTGTTTTGTGGAAAGCGTGGAGAAATATTAGTTCACCTGCTCTTAATAATTTAATTTTTACTGGATGGCTTTTATAGTTTGAATAAAAGTTGGGAACACGAACAAGGCAACGACGTGAATCAATAAAATTCGTTAGGAGAACATTTTTGTTTGGTATCTTACACTATCAGCCTGAATTAATGAACTGTGGGAAAAGCTCAGGGAAAAAATTGAATATCCCAAGAACATAGAAATAGCAGAAGATAGTTGAAATATTTTTTGCTTTAAAAGAGAACTAAGAAATTATTATAATTAAGAGAAGAACACAGCTGCAATAAATTTACGGGAACTGTAGGTGTTTAAGGAAGGCAACAAAAAAAAAAAAAGGAAAAGATAGAGAATAAATAGCGCATTATCAACATACATATGAGATTCAAAGAGTCAATTGCAAGAAATAAATTTAAGACTGTAGGAAAGGAAATTCTGAAACAATTTCAGATCTTCACTTAACCAAATTGTATAAATGGACAACAATCGAACGGATTTTTTTTAAGTTCGGTTCAAACGCACCTTGAAGTGTAGTAGATTAAACTTGTCACCTTCTTAAGATAACGCAAAAATTTTAGATCCTATACATCATGCGATTTTTAGAAGATTTTAAGCTTTTGAGTTGGTGATTCTAAATATTTTATTTGCGAACAAGACATATATCTCTGCGTTTTTAGTAAAACTGGCACTCCTCTTGTTTATGCTTAAAAGACAGATCAATAAATGATTTTAACGATTTGGGATTTCAGTTTGGTGGCGGAAATATGAAGATGATATATTCTATTGGGTGTATAAATAGAAATCCGCCGTTTTTTCTCATGATTTGAGGCTTTCTTGTAAAAAACTCGTTACATACTCATTCTTCAAAATAATTTTCATTGTTAGCCCCAACTTTTTCCCATCTTTTTGGAAGCTTCTGAATTCCTCGTCGGAAAAATTGTTCTTCTTTTGACGCGAATCGATCCAATTTTTGTCTTCTTCGAAAGAAGGAAAGTGTTGTTCGATAAAAATCAGAAGGGGCGATGCCAGGAGAGTACGGCGGGTGGGGTAGGATGTCCCATTTCAAAGTTTCCAGGTATGTTTTCACTACCTTGGAAACATGTGGCCGAGAGTTGTCATGTAGAAGTATCACCTTATCGTGCCTTTCCGAGTATTGCGGGCGTTTTTCCTTCAACGCTCGACTTAGGCGTATTAGTTGCGTCCGATACAGGGCTCCTGTAGTGGTTTCACCTGGATGCAAGAGTTCATAGTACACTACACCGACCTGGAAAGCCCACACGATTTTTTCCGCCCCAATGTCCCAGTTTCTGAATCATTCCTAAGCTGTTAAGGCGATGAGAAACGGCTTGCTGAGTTAGGCCCAATAAATTTGCAAGCTCCTGTTGCGTTCTACAACCATCTTCATCCAGTAACGTCTCTAATTCTGTATCCATGAACTTTTTCACGGGTCCGGGACGATCCTTGTCTTGCACGTCATATTCGCTATTTTTAAACTTTAAAACCCATTCCCGACACGTTCTTTCACTAATGCAACTTTCACCATAAGTTTCTAAAATCATCCAACGCGCTTGAGCTGCATTTTTTTTCGAATGAAATGCAAAAAGCAAAAAACTTCCCGCAAATGACCCTTGTTCGGCACAGTAATAATAGACAAGCAAGATTCTGTGGAGTTCTTGACCGATGCCTCAGCTTCTGTTCGTACTTATCGACCGCTTTGCAATGCTGGCGCCACCTATGGGAAAACAGCGGTTTTCTGTTTGTCCCTATTACTGAAAAAAACATGAAGAGTAGTTACGAAGTTGAGTAATTAAAATAATACCGAAATATAAAACAAAAAAAATAGCGGGCTTAAAAGAATTTAGTATAAAGTTTTTTAATTAACTTAGTTACGGAGGTAAATATTCGGAATGCTGTCCTGTATTAAATGTTCGCTCATAGTCGACGACGAGCAGGTACAAGGTAAGAAGAATTGGTAGTATCAATCTCCACTCCTCCATCAGTAGCGATGCTGGGAAAGGCCAATATCCGGCTGACTTTACTATATTAAAAGCTTAATCAACAGATGGCATGGGGTGAGCTATTTCCACGAAACTTAATTAGCGGTTTTCAAAAGCATTGATGAAATCATTTCAATCATATTAAGATATTCATTGATATCATGATACCCATTGCATAATCCCAACAATGATGTATATGGCTTTGTAGTATGCATATCAATGGAACGTGGAAATGTATTTTCGCCATATGTGTACCATTCAATCAACACAGTCCATTGTTGACATTTCTCAAACCTTTGTACAATTATTTCAAGGGGAGGCTATACAGGTGAAATACGACAACAATGAGTGGGCCCCACAAGTAGCCAAATTAACTATGCTTTGGGTAGGTGTGGTTGCCTGAGTGCTTAAGTATTGTCAAATATCAAATGGGGGTCTTTTAGGGTTTGGCATGCTGCGGCGGAACACTTGTAATAAAGCTGTGAAGACTTCATTCATATCACAACATATACTATGTATCTGCCCACTTTTGATCAAATTTGATGAGGCTTCAAAGCTTAAAATTAATGACCCAGCCTAAATCTAACAAAATACTCATGTCAATGACCAATTAGATAGCGCTGAGACCCAGCCGCCTACATGCAAGACTATCTATGTATCTGACGGATGCATACTTTGTTGACCAGTCGGCAGATGCAAGACTTGCTGCCATATTTTAAAGCCTATTATGATTTGCCGATGTAAAAGGGGCTTCATTAAGGCTTTAATAACCAGAAAACAAATGCAAATTATGACTGCAGAGTATGGTAAGTTGCGTGTTCCGCCAGGAAACGCCCACGTGCCCGGGGCAGCTTGTTTGAGCGGGGAGGGCAACGTCATTCAAAGTTAACAAGCAAAAAATATTTCCATCTAAAAATGTAAGCAATTAGACTGCAACAACACTTTGGCCCCGCGTTGACATTCGTTATAAAGAAAAAATCTCCAGACAGCTAATGAAATAAATTACAAACTAAACGTACCACTACATACTAGTATGTATATAGTATATATATAGTAGACCCGCACCATATATATTTCAGTTAACAAATGTACCGTGAAATGTACAAAAACAACATAACAGCCAGCCAAGTGTTGCATAAATTAATAAATTTCGTGTTGAACTTGCCTCAATTTGCATTTTTGCGGGTGTTCAAGTTGTACGAAGGAAAAACTAAAGCTAATGTAAGTAGGAAATTACAAACTATAAATTACAAGAGAGACGTATTTTTTTTTTATTTTCAAATGCATCAGTTGGTTTGAACATAAAATTGATGAGTAGGCGTGATTAGTGAGGGGCGTGGTACTAACTGGCTGCACACACTATTTATCATTTATAGTATCTCGGCAGGAGATTTTCATTTTTTAAACAGGAATCTTTGTTTGAAGGCTTCGTTAGCCAAAAAATATTGCTTATATTTATTTTTGGACATGTCGCTTTAAAATCAAGGGATAACCATAGTGTTATTTTTATTCATTAGTGTTTGGTGCGGGTGTTGCTATCAATCAGGTGTTGCACAACAGCAAAGCACTGTGAACACACCTTGGTGTGGCAGAGTATTGCAAACTTTTTGTTAAGTGAATTTTTATAAAGATTTGGTAAATTGTTATTTAATGTAAGGACTGCTATATCACTTGTATATTCGCTTTCTGACGTATCGATCTGCTCTAAATCATCTTATGATCACGAAACTTTTTCATAACAAGAAATTTAGATTTAGATGGCAGCCCCTGTGAAAACCCCCAGTGGCAACAATGGTTCACGGATGTGTCCAAAACTGAGCAGGGTGTAGGTGTTGGAATCGTTGGACCCAACACCAGAATTTCTACCGCAACGGGCATCTCGCCCAGCGTCTTTCAACCAGAGATTCATTACATAGAGATCTGCGTCCATTGTATCCTTCTCAAGGAAACTAGGGGAGCAAACATATGCAATTTTTCAAGTAGCCAAGGTGCTATTAGGGCATTGTCAACCTGGAGTATCTCCTCCAGGATGGTTAAAGAATGCCATAACCACTTCCAAACCCTGTCCGCCCGGAACAAAGTCGTGCTATGTTGGGTGCCTGGACACTCGGGATTGGATGGTAACACGATCGCTGACGATCTAGCACAACAGGGTGCCTCCACCCTGACCACATCTCCTGCGCCGTTTTGTGGTATTGGTTGGTCCACAATCAAAACCATGATAAACAAATGAGCCGCAGAAGAACACTGGAGGTACTGGTTCTTCCTATCGGGGCTTCGGCAAGCAAAAGTGCTTGTCAAACCTCTGGATGCGATCAGGAGAAAAGGTCTTGGCAGAGCGGACCTAAAGCTCCTGGTAGTTTACCTATCTGGCCACCACACTGTTAGATACCATCTACAGAAAATTGGCCTATCGGGCTCTTCTGAGTGCAGGCTCTGTCTAGAAGACGATGAAACCACCAGACATATGCTCTGTGACTATGGGTCAGAGCCTGTCACATGGGAAAGGGACGGATTAGTCCCTTTCATCTTAGGTCAATACCAACAAATGACCTACTGCCATTCATGTGGAAAGCGGAAAGTCTTTTGCTTTAATTTAAGGGTATGGTCCTAAAGACCGTTTAGTCGCAGAGCCCCACCTCTCTGTGAGAAACCCTTTTCGGAATAGAAAAAAAGGACTGCTATATATTTTTTCAGCCTAATAGGGGAATGCAGAAGTCTTGAATGTTCAAAAAATACTGTTCCTTGAGAATATATGCAAATTTGAGAGCTGGCAATGTTATGTTGTTGAAAAATCTGTCTTCTGCGATTGGTTGTCTCAATTCTCTGAAAACTTCTGAGAAACAAATGATTCACAGCCACAGAAAAAAGTCAATTTTGCATTCTGAGGTCAACCCATATTTCTGTTTTGTTTTTTAGAATCTGAGGTTCACCTTTAGAAAAATTTAACCTATAAACAATCCCAAACACAGCTCAAAAGTTTCACTTCACAATAACGCTCTCAAATATGTGCGACTTTTGTTTTTTTTCTAAACACGTCTTCATTTTTCCCATAACATTTTCTTTTCAAATGATCCATACAATATTGAACCATCATTTTGTTTGTATTTTTCACGCTCTCACTTACCTTGAACCTTAGCTAACATGGTCAACACTTTAGCATCTAAAGCGGCATTCCATGGTAATAATAGACTCTGTGTATGTTACTACATTGTGTCCATAGCGCCGCCTTAAAACCAAAGGATCGGATCTCAGGCGCGATCTAGCATGTGAGCTTCAATGTTGCTTCAAGACTGCCTGTCAAATTGTCTATTATGGATCAGCCCCCAAAGTGTAGCGCCTGCAATGCACGCCCCATGCAAATGTAAGGCTCATCAAAATGCTGTGCCGCCTTGGTGTCATTCATGTCACGATGCTGCCACCAACAGATGTTCCACTGATTGAGCGAATGGCAGAGGCCAATGATGGCGGCGGCGACGGCATCGGCGACGTCATCATCGTCATTATCGTCATCATCATTGTTGTTGGCTTTGTTGTTGTAATTGTCGTTTTTGTGTTGGCTGTCAGGAACGCCTTGTCGGCTCATCATCGTACATCAGGCGTCGTAGCAGGGTTGTTGCAACAACGGCAACAAAACAGAGTTGTTATCGGTGTATACTAGCTGCAACAGCTACTTGACTTCCACCTTCCGCAGTTGCGGCACCTTCCATTTAACATAATTTGTGGCCGTCGGGCAACATTTTTACGACTCCCACTGTAAAGTGCAATGCGGTACGTTTTTAATACCCTGTATCTTGGACACAGGGGTATATAAAGATTGTGTTATAAAAATAATTGTTGTATCTGACATTCTAATATGAACGGGTAATATCCTTTATTTAGCACCTAGAAGATCATAGTGATGAACGAAATCGATTTGGACTTAAGATCTCTCTGTTTCTCTGTATTGCCTGCTTTCCGACAAACAAAATAGTTAGGATCATAAAATTTCTCTAAAAGCTGATTTATAAGGCCTTCATCTTCATCTGCTTTATCATAAAAACTCGTCAAAATACTAATAATATTACAAAATACTAGTAATATTCTGACCCATGTTAGAATAATGTAAGGTGGTGTCGTAGGCAAAAGCTATCCCTTATTGTATGTAACGTGGGACAGTGAATGAGATATCAAAAGCTTAATGGAATAGATTTTTTTATTAGGCTTGATCTTACTGACGATACGGTACGAGAGAACCAGTATTCGGTCATCACCTTATTATAAGACCCATTAAAATTTGAAGTTATATTTGCTTTTTACTTCTCCAACTTATGCCACTTCCTGAACTACTCTGCAAAAATTTGCAGATTACAGGGCATATAATAATTGGTATGTCCCGATTGTAACCGGCCCACTTTTTTTTTGCATTGATTTGCTCTTTAAACTAAGCAACTGGTGAGCCTGGTCAAGCTATCAAGTTGTAGCAAGTTTGTTCCACTGTCCAATCAAACACATGTCAAAAGTGTTTGTGTATGTATGTATATGTGTGTGAGTATGTGTGGTGTGTGTGTATGTCGCGCCATGTTGGAGCATAATGCGTTGGAGCTGGACTAGTTGGTTGAATGTATACCTGACATGCCTTGACTGCACTGATAAATCGCTGGCGTTGCTATACTTCTTGTTGTTTTTATACCCTGTAACCAAAGGATAAGGTGTTTGTTAGGATAGGTTAGGATGGGGACTTGAAAAACAGGCAATTGTACGCAGCGGCAGGCGTTTAATTGCGCAACTCCATGAAACACGAAGTTTTGAAGCGACAAAAGACTTCAATTTTATGCTGTTCAGAAAGTAACCACAGTGGACTGGGCAAGAGCATATAAAGTGTCTATGCTGTTTCTGGATACGAAGTGGCAAGAATCTTTTTTTCAGGAGGTGGCTTCTGTCCCACCCATTATAAAGTTTAGAGTTACGATTTTAGCAAACCTAAATAGAAAAAGGTCATCTTATCTATATTTATCTATCTTCGGATAACACGTTAGAAGAAATCTTCATCTTTCAAGGCTTTCCCGAATATCCAGCCCATATCAGAACGACTGGAATATCTGAATATCATTAGGAATGTGGCTTCTGTCCCACCCATTAATAAAATTTAGAGTTACGATTTTAGCAAACGCAAAAGCTAGTGATGGTGCCACATAAATAGAAAAGGGTTTTCTTATCTATATTTATCTATCTTCTGATAACACGTCAGAAGAAATCTTCATCTTTGAAGGCTATTTCCGAATCGTCAGCCCATTTCAGAACGACTGGAATATCTGAATATCATTAGGATTCAGAAATGGCACCGTCCGGTGAATTCATTGTGTGGCCATGACAGCCCGTTCTCGGGTTACGGCCGACCTCAACAGCTCTCGCCAAGCGCCTCTGCTTTGCGCGCGCCTTCTCCAATTAGAAATACCAAGGGAGGATAGGCTCTTGATCCATCGGAGTCGTGGTCGTCCCCTTCGTCGCTTCGAATACCTTTTTCGCTGGAGCATCGTTATCCATACGTACGACATGATCGAGCCAGCGCAGACATTGTATTGTGATGGTCCGGTGAATACGATCAATAAATTGTTTTCAAGTAGCTATCCATCAACTTTTGCCAAAGAAAATCTCTATGAATGCAAGACACCGCCAATTCTGATTCGTCTATAAACTGTAGGTCTCTGTTCTCTTCGAACAGTTATTAATAGAGATCCCCATGCCTCTCCCAAGGCTGTCTGACAAAATACTCAGTCAGGGAATTTAAGATGTCCATCAACTCCGCAATATGTGGATCGTCTATATCTGGCTGGTGTATAGTTGATCCTGTCAGCGTTTGGTAGAGAGCTCTACGAAGGGTTTCTCTCGTTGTACGACACCAAGCTACGTAGTAAAAAGATTACTTTTTTTTCAGGAATGTTCCATGTGGCTATTGATATTGAAGCATTCCCAAATGGTCCCAATAATTTTGTCTTCTTCGGGTTATAATTTGAAAAAAAAAATGTATTTTAATTCCAGGGATAATTCATTTCGTGTTCAATATGCCTTGTTTTTGAATTTCTTTTAATAATTTAAAGAATTACAAATTTTCTTTTTGAGTCACTTCTAATGTTGGGTCTAAGTGCTTCTTGCGCTTGTGGAAAATCTTCTCTTCTTCTTCTTCAATCCCCATTTGCTGTTAGGCGTCGGGGTAGCCTCGCGATATCCATCTTCTCCAATTAGGTCGGTCCCGGCTCTCTCTTCTCATCTCTGCCAGGGTTCTGCTCATCATTCTTCCCACATCCTGGATGCGATTTTCCCAAGTTTTTCGGAGTCTTCCTCTCTGCATTCTCATTTCTCATTTCCAGTACCTGTTTGGCTTTTCTTGACTCGTCCATCCGATGTAGATGTCCGCACCATTTTAGCTGTCTCTCCTCGATTTCTTGTATAATCGACTTCTTCTGCCCTACTTCTAAACTACTCTCCTGGTTTTTCGAGGCTCGTTTGCTGGCTTTGAATCGATTATAGCACTATAGGAAAATCTTTTTCCAATAATATCTCCAATTTTGTATACTTGGACTGTCTTCCACGTCAAACTCGATGTTTTTAGACTTTTAAAATCATTCACGATAACTTTTCTCCCAGCCACACCACATGCAGTTCCAAACAATTTTTCAAAATAAAGAAGTAAATCTCAAGTACCCTCAAAGGATCAAAAATCATATGTACAAGAGTACTTAATAGAAAAGTTTCACACAGAACCAGGAAATAATAAATTTAGGTTTAAGTTAATTGTTGAGGCTCTATGCTCCACTTAGAAGCCCAGAATTCGTAGTAGTAGTAGTATAAGTGCACTACAAAATAAAGTTTACAGGGTATTGTATAGTTAGTTGTATCCCGCTTGTAACCTAACCACTTGTTTTATTGTTGTTTTGTTGCTGATGTTGCCTGTCAGCGCACAGTCCGTGTAGCTGCTGCAGCAGCTCTGGGAATAGCCTGGACTGGATAATAATAATGGCGCTTGTCTTTTGGTTCGATTCACTTTCGCCGCGTCACGTAAATGCTCTCACCGTGTGCGGCTCATTCAAATGCACGGGGTACCTTGGAGGGGCCAGTAATTCACTCTGTGTGAATGGTGACCACATATGGCGTGAGTATTGTGACCGAGTGGGCGCATTCGGTTTGGCACACACATGGACCTCCCCTCAGTATCGTATCACATACTAAAACATGATTGCAAACCAACGCCAAAAAACCAAAACATACATCCATCCATCTATTCATCGACATCGTTTGGGTTGTCGTCGTGGTCATACACATGTAGTTTGGCACCCACACTTGGTTTTGCATATTCACCACATCTATGGTAAGCGGCGGCAACCATTCGGTTTTGGAGGTTCATAGTGGTTCGTTGGCTTCAATATTGAAGACAGTTTCTTGGACAGTGTTGGAACAGTGGGCTAAATGATATAAATAATGGCAAAAAGTTATTGAGTTGTATAAGTAGAGAAAATAGTTTTAATCAGATTTGTTTCGAGTATAAAAACTATTTGTATCAAAAAACATGTATTTATTTTAAAAAGATATTTAATTTTGAAGTTATCTAAAAATATTTACAGCTAATGATTCAAAGGGTATCATATTGGTCGGAAAAGATATTCAAATTTATTTTATAGAAATTAATTTCAAAAAGTTTTCTATAAATTATCGAAATCGATGCAATTCTTTGAATTTAAGCGTAAAAAATGCTAAAAAATTTCGAAGTCTAAGGGTACAGTCTCATTTTAGTATTCAATCAAAGTTCTACTATCTATAATAAAATTGTTGCATCTTCTCATAATACGAAAGTCGTAAACTATCCAAATTTTTACCAAAGTAGGGTATAAAATAAATTTAATTGAAAGTATATGAAAATTTTATTGACCAGAAGCTTCAAAACTAAAAACTGCATAAAAAATGACCTACGTAAAGTCGGGCGCGGACGACTTTGGGATACCCTGTTCCTTCATAAAAAACCAAAAACAGAAGAATTTTTAAGCAAAAAATTTTTTTTACCGATCGTTCCTATGGTATATAGACTATATGAAATAGTCAAATGATTTCGATCAAATTTGACACAGTGCTTTGGTACCTTAAAAAAGATCTGAATGCCGAAATTAGTTCAAATATCATTACAAACAAACGAAACACAACGAATTTTGTATAAAAAACTTATTTTTGGACCGATTTCTCCTATGGGAGCTATATGATATAGTCAACTGATTTTGATATAATTTAGTACCGTGCTTAGGAACTATAAAAATCTTACAAATTTGATTTTAATATCTTCACAAACAAATGAAACACAAAAATTTTGTTCAAAAAAATAATTTTTTTGGAAGATGGCCGTTTGGGAACTATATGATATAGTCAACCGATTTTATTCAAAGTTGGTACAATGCTTGGGTACTCTAAAAAACTTCTGAATGCTAAATCTAGATACGATATCGATTACGACGGACGAACGGACAGACGGACATGGGTATATCGACTTCTCTAGTCCCCCTGATCATATTTTAGGTAACTTTGGGTTATCTCCGACGACTCCTTCTATATGTTACATACATTTTCGGCTTGCACAAACTTAATATACTCTTTGTACCATACGGTACAGGGTATAAAAATATTAAAATTTTTATTAACTATAGTTATAAAACCAATTATAGTAAGCTTTTTATGTTTAATCTTTAAAATTGTTACAAACGTTAGCGAAACTTATTTAAATAAAGCTGCAAAATCTTTGATTACCTTTTCCAACTATTGACTTAATTTAACCAGTTTTTTTCTTAATAATAAATCATTTTGAGACACAATTACATCTAAACATATATTGTATATTAGCAGAGTTATTTAATTCTTATAAAGCTAAATTGATTGATCGGATTGGTATATCGTTAATATTTTTATGATCTTATTTTGCTTTTGTCCATTAGTTAAAGTCTGATATATTAACTGTCAAAATACATTGAAAATATTTTTAAATCTAGTTTTGCGCTGAAATAATTCATTTTCAATTGATATGTAATTTATTGTTTAGTAAATAAAACGTACTATGGATAATCGTAATTATGAATAATAATATTCATATCAGTTGAGCAATAATTTTTTTTTATATGCATAAAATGTTGCAAATATCTAGTTTAAAGAACCAAAATGGGTTTGACTTACATATTTTCTAAAAACACGATAAAAAAAAATTAAGAATTTCTTATATTGCATTTTGTAAAAGGAAAAAAAATAATATTTTTATTATAAATATTTATATTTATATTATAGTAATTTTATAATTATAGTAATAATTTTGAGTATTAACCGACGAAATTAGTATTTTGGGACGCTGTAGCTTCGGCTTGAATGATATTTCGAAATGTAATTAAATTTTATTTTTTCATTATAAATAAAAATTATTAATATAAAATTAAAAATGTATTATTAAATACAATATAAAATCTAAATATGTGTTGTACAAAAAACCTCAAATTGACATCTTTAAAAAAACTTTTTCCTGCGTAAAAATTAATATAAAATAATTTATAAATTTTTAATAATTTTAGTTTTATTTATTTATTTGCACTGTGTAGGAAGTTCCTAAAAAAATGTTCAGTTAAGCAAATATGATAATAACCTTTTTTTTATAAGCGAATAAACAATAACAAAACAAAATAAATCGTTAAAATCTAAAATATTAAATAAAAAGCTAAAAAATTTAGATAATATTAAAAGTAGCATTTATCTACCAGCTAAATCTTTAAAGGTCATAATTCAGTGCTTTTATTGTTAAAAAATTTAAATAAAATATAAAAAAAATGTACCTAAATCTTTTGCAGTTCCATCGGAACAATGAAAATAAGATACTTTTAAAAAACTCGATGATTTATGTTTTCTTCTAGTATTTTTTTTTTAAATCTTATTTCAAAACTTTGACAATTTCCGTATTTTAGTTTTTTTTTGAATTTAAATATGATATTTTTTCTAGGAATTACCATTATTCATTCGCAGAAAGCTTCTTATTAATGATGTTAATTTCAGAAAATAAACAGACTTTTTGAATACAGAATACTTAAGGGGCGCACCTAGTGTGACAGCCTAAAAAAAAGGCCATTTTTGGGAATAAATAAAAAAAAAAACTAGTGAATCCATCTATTTAAAATTTTGAGGGTATATTTATACATGTTTTGAGAATACACTGTAAAATTTTTGAAATAAAATATTAAATATTTTTGAAATGACACGCGATCTCCGGCGGCGCCAAAAAAAAGGTCCTCCACTGCTGGAGTGATTGCAGCCTTCTCCGTTGATAAAACATAAAAAAAATTAATTCTCGTTAAACTAAAACATATTGTCTGGACAATGACCCTCGGGCGAACAAAAAAATCAAAAATTGACAAAATGGCGGCATGTTAAAAAAAAGTTAAATTTTTCCCAAAATTTTGGTCGTTTTTGGCCTGCCAAAATTCGATTTTTGATCAGATCAAAATACTGGAGGTTCATCGTATGGAGAACTATATAGAGGAGATGCAAAATAAATTTGATAGCGATCGGATCATTTGTCTTCGAGGAATCACTCCAGCAAATTCGAAAAATGCTGTTTCGAGAAAAACGCGTTTAAGGGGCACACCTAGTGTGACAACCTAAAAAGCCCATTTTTGGGAATTAAAAAAAAAAACTAGTGAATCCATCTATTTAAAATTTTGAGGGTATATTTATACATGTTTTGAGAATACTCAGTAAAATTTTTGAAATAAAATATTAAATATTTTTGAAATGACACGCGATCTCAGGTATATACCAACTATCTACCTGCCGAGCGGCTACTCTTTAAATGGCTGTAACTCAAAAACTATTTAAGATATCGATTTAAAATTTTAGTATGTTATTTTTAGGTATAACCTATCGAAATATGGAACAAAAAAAAAAATTTATATTTTGAAAATTTCACACTAGGTGTGCCTCTTAAAACTTTGACATTTTCCGTATTCGGTATATTTAACGTTTTTTTGTATTTAAATCTGATAATTTTTCTAAGAATTAGCATTATTCAAATGCAGAAAGTTTCTTAGTAATGATGTGAATTTCAGAGGCGAAAATAAAGAAAAATGAATGTATTCAGAATACTTAATTCTCTTAGTGTAAAAAATAAGTAATGAATTTTAAAATAAATACCAAATATTAAACACTTTAGAAACAAGCTGTAGTCGAAATATAAATACTTTTTATATAAAATATATATGTATAAAATATAAAATATATCTAAAATATTATGACTTGAATTTACTGCTACATTATCTCCATATTTTTGATGCAGTTTTCCTTTTACAGTGTTCAAATTCGTATTCATATCACATCCAAAAGATTTTGCATTTTTTTAAAGTTAATTTAACTTTAAAAATCGTTTTTTTTTTTCAAATATTCAACTATCATTTTGGTTATTTTGGTTTTTATTCTTTTCACTTTCTCATACATTTCACCAAATTAAAAAACCAAAAGCACATTTAAAAATTTTTTTTTTGATTTTAAAAACCGCGCCAGAGGCCAGCACGCAAATCATATTTTATCTGCATTCTGCTGCTGAGCATTAAATTGAATCAATTTTCAAAACGCCTTGCACCACTGTGCGCCCCTTGAGGCAGCACAAAACGTTAAAAGCCAATATTTTGCATTGCATTGAAGTTAAATGACGGAAATTTGGTTGTTAAAAATTGAAAAAAAATTGAATCAAATGATAGATAAATTCAAAACTCAATTACCGACATGTGGAAATTCATGGCATATAAAGTACATATGCCAGTTTTTCGTCAGTGCCCTAAAGCTCGAAATAACTTGAATGCAATTTTTGACATAATATCGAGAAACATAATTGTGAATCTATGTGGGACAGTGCCCGACAAGGGAATACTCTGCCACCATTTAAAAAAAGAGAAAATTGCGATTGAAGCTATGTAGCTTCCTCAGTTGTATCCACGGAAGACTGCACCGTTTGGGAAGGTTCAACGGTCCTAGGGCCAATACCCTTAAGACTAAGTCTTAACTTTCCCAAATTGGTAGTAGACGTGCTCATCCAGTTTCTCCAGCTGTTGATAGGAGGTCCCATCAACCGCAAGGACGAGATGCAGAAGTTGACCATATGTCGGTCTCTGCATTACCCGGCATTGCGCGGTGAAAACTCGATTCTGCGCGTATTATGACAGCCAGAACCCTATCCTTTGACAGGTTAATGCTGTTGGGGCAATATCCACGAACAACATGTGATCGGGGAAACTCCTCCTCAGACATCAACCTGATATCTAGAGCCACTTGGCTCTTGATATGGCAGATGTTCTTGTGAACCCACGCAGCTGTGGGCTCATTCGCACATATCAACAACACCCAGTTCGAGCGAAGGACATATCCTTCGAACTGTGGTGTCGCATCACCAGTGAATTCGACTGTGACATCGCTAATCGCCTGTTTGATCCGAGCCATTTGCTCGGAGGTAAGAGGTGCAGCGTATGAAATGAAACCCTGCTTGATGCCTTTGACTGCGCTGCTGTAGGATATCTTGTTTGACTCGACATGAGTCTGTTCGGGTTTCTTCGTGACGGAAGCTAGAGCGTCTGCTCTGGCGAGTCATTTGCGAAGAGCGGCCCTGAAGACCTTCTTCTCGCGGGAGCTGCTGACTTACGACGGAAGGCTCTGTCTCCAGATTGAGAGCCTTGCGGGTGGCTCCGATAGCGGTGCCAGTCGACTTCTGCGAGACTACACTCACATTGTCGTGTCCGTCAGAGACCAGGAGTCTATTCTTCAGAGCTAGATACCTCGAGCTGCCGGTGAAGAAGCGGTCCTTTCGGCTCTGTCTCCTGAACATATTGAGGTGTCATTAGTATTCAGTTATCGGTAATTTAATAAATAATCTGAATTTAAAAAAAATGTTAAAATTTCAATTCAAAGCCCAAAAAAGCGCCGTAGGGTCTACTACAACTATTTCTACCTGCCTCCCTGGCCCTTTAGTCGGTCTTCCTATTACCCCATTGGTACAGGGCAGACAAAAAAAAAAATCAAATTATACGCTATCGCTATCTGTCTGCATGTATTATATGGTTGCGGCTTTAGAGTCGCCTCCAATGCGCTACGCTTGAAAAATGTCTAACAACGCAAAATAGGAAACGGAAATGTGCTTACGCCCGCACCTTTTGGAAGATGGCGGATTCGCATTCGCAGTTTTGGTCGCCGGTGCTTAAATCCGGCACAGAGGGCACAACATTTTGTTTAGTTGGCAGCTCTCATACGGAAATGGCTGGAAGTTGCTTAGAGTTGGTATTTTGTGGGGGTGGCATTTGAGGCTTCCGCGCACGTGAAAGATAAAAATCCAGTTCACGGTGCGGTCTGCAAAAATGAATTAACATTTCGCATGTTGGCAACCAAAAAAAAAAAAAAAGATGGCAAAGCCAAAACTCTAGCAGGATAAATGCCATATCCTGTTGCAGGCAGGAACTCTGTACTTTAGTGTTGCTGTTAGCAGTCTATATCAGGTCCTTTATATTTTTTTTTAGAGTTAGTTGCGGTGGTTGACTGTGGAGTTTATTTTTTTTTTATAACTAAACAGCAGGAGATAAAATATTCGCAGCTGCAGCTGCAACGCCTGCCTCGTTTGCATTTTTACTGGCAGTTTTAGGATTCGGTTTGGGGTAAGCCGGTATAGCAAATGCAGCAGCTTCTGGCTGGTTAACGCCTTTTGTCTTTAATGGTCTTACTTTAGTGCTTAAGTGGTATAAATTGCATTGTAGTAGTGCGGTACGTTTTTGGCCAACTATTCCCAATAGTTGTGGCTGCAGTCTAAGCTCAGAGATCCGTATCTCACTTGGGCGTGCTATCAGGCATATAAAGTGCTTTTATGGTTACACGCTCTATTTTCGGCTTAAGTTGAATTTATATACTTACTATAATGTGTTCTAGTTTTAGTATTTACTTTTAGTTTATTTGGAGTTAGAATTGTGTCTTTGATTTAAAAGCTGGCAAATAGATTTATGGAACGGAACTTAGTGTTGAAAAATGCTTTAAAATAAGTTGTAAGCGAAAATAGTCTTGAGAGGTTTCTAAGTGTTTTCAATTGTCTGTATCTGAAGAATTTGAAAATGTGGCCAATCCGAAAAGATATTAGACATGTAGAATTCCTTTTTGTTCAATTAATGTCAAGTATATTTGGAGATTTAAAAGAGAGGGATTTACGAATGGTAATTAATTTAAAAAGCCCATATAAATCAAAAGCTTTGTAGTTATGGCTGGAGTGAAATGTCCTAAAGTGAATTTTATTTAAAAAAAATATCTCAAAGTAGAAATTTTTATTTATCATAACAAAACACCTTTTTTGGGATATACCTACAGTGAGATTGATTTATGGAGAATGCTTTTTCTGGAATCAATACACAACGACTTTTTATTTCACGTATATCAAAAAGTTGCCTAATTAAAATTGAAAGAAATATCTGCGTAAAAAATACAAAAACATCGTAACAACTTTACTTTTCGAGGTGTCATTAAGGTGTTATATATTGTACATACATATTTTTCTTTCGAGACTATTTTCCATAATTTTGCTTTAAGCTGAAATTATACCTAACTCTTTTAACATCCAAAATAAATTTATTATTTTTAGAATTCCTAGGAAATTCCGAATCAGATGAATATATTCATTTGAATTTCTTAATTGCCGTGCCTTTTTCCATAGCATTATTTGTGAAGAATACTACTCCCGAAAACGTTATATATATATGACGGAAGAATTTGATAAAATTCCAATTTTTAGGGAAATGTTTTTAAGTCAAAATTTTTGAGATTATGAAGTCGCCTGTAAAAAACTCTAATGATTTTAAAGAATCTTTTGAGGTATCATCATTTAATAGATACTGCCACGTAGGTTATAATGGTCATAACAGATGGGCTGAAAATTTCGTAACATATAAAAAAAGATTTTTTTGGCAAAATTTTTATATTTTATTCAACGTAGTTGCCTTCAAGGGCGATACACCGATTATAGCGATCCGCCAATTTTTCGAGAACATTGTTATAAAACGATTTCTCACTAGCCTCAAAATGGGCCTTCACTTCGGCGATCATCTCTTCATTAGAGCTCAATTTCTTTCCAGCGATCATTCTCTTGAGATCTGAGAACAGGAAAAAATCGCTGGGGGCCAGATTTGGAGAATACGGTGGATACGGACGCAATTCGAAGCCAAATTCATTTAATTTGGCTATCGTTTTCATTGATTTGTGATACGGTTTCTTGATGAAACAGCACTTTTTTCTTTTTTAAATGGGGTCGTTTTATAGCGATTTTGTCCTTCAAACGCTCCAATAACGCTATGTAATAGTCGCTTTTTATGGTCTTACCCTTTTCAATATAATATGATTATGAAATTAGCTCGACGCTATGTACTTGAGCATAAAAGAATAACTATTTTTTTTTCCCATCACCGGCTTATACTATAACCTCTTAATGTAACCTATCAAAGAGCTATTGCTTCCAATCCTCAGATCTTTGTAAAATTTTGATAGCGTAATCTCATTAGTATCAAATCAAATTTAAAAAAATTCAAAACAAGTTGATCTAGATTTTAATATATGTGATAAAGTACCCACGTATATTTTTATCGATAAGTGAATATTGAACCTTTAATTTTTAATAAACTTGTCTTTGACTATCTTTGTCTCCTAATAAAGATATTCATACAATTTTTTTTTCATGAAAGATCAAATTTTTTATTCTCATTTTTGGATATTGGGAGATTACTTTCGAATTAAAAAAAAATTAACATTACCTGCATTTTTTTTTGTTAGTATTTTTCCCACTCAGTTGATTCTGCATTTGACAAAAAATTAGCTTATTATCTTATTATCCAAGTATAGATTGCAAATTTAATAAACCTCAAAAAAATTATAAATTTTATGTTATAATTTTCCAGTATTTAAAAAAAAATCAGCTTAGGTTTGTAGGTTCTTAAAAGTTTGTTCAAAATATCTAAAATTTTTTTCTATGAATATAAATGCTAGTTAAAACTAAAAACTTGTAATCTAGTCATCGCACTTATATTTTAAATATCCAAACTGCATAAAATTTCCATCCATCTATTTCTTGCTCTATTTACTAAGCATCTAAGCCATGTAAACTCCAATACAGCACTTCTTGTTTAAATTATCTCACCACAAGTACTACTACAAAAACTCTCTTAAACAAATTCATATGAACTCTTGCCAAATTAAAATCGTCAGAGATTCGAAAACTGTCTGTTTACTGTGCAAATAAAATCAAAACACAAACCAAATATAACCGAAAAAAACACAACAAAATAAGATGAAAAAAAGCGAGAAAAAACACGAATTGTAATGAAAATTCATTTGAAAAGCAAAGCCAAAATCCAACAAGACCAGAAATTGTAAATGTGGCACGATTTCGAAATGCTCCCAAATGCATTTAATGGATATAAAAATAGCTGAGCCAGTCGCCGTCAATTTCATTTAGCGTGCAACGTAGAGTACCCTACAGATGCGAGTACGGATGGGTATTTTTATTACAAATCGAATACCTTTTTTGTGGCTTTACAATTTTTATTAGTTTTAAATGTGTTTTTTAACCATATAGAATAAAATCTAAGAAAAAAAAAAGTTTTTGGTTAATATATATAAATAAATGCAAAAAGTCTTCAAGAGTCTAGCCAAGATTATGGCTACTAGCCGCATCGAGTAATTAGAGTACTAGATCTTTATGATAGATTTTAGCTTTTATCTAAATATTTTTTGCTAGCCCAGTTTTAAAGAACTCTATCAGAGTAAATGTATAACCATTGAGACGACTTTTATTGTTATCTGGCCACACTTTTTAAAGTATTGCAATTTTTGAAAATTTTCTTTCAATAAAATCATTGCAACAAGTCTTTGAATGCACTTAAAACAACCAACAAGCAAATATCATTGCTGTCTGGTCACACTTTTTTGTAGTATTATAATTTTTTCATTATTTTTGAATTGGAATCGTCAGAAACATTCAACAAAATTAGTTTCATTTTCTAAATAAATAAATTTGAGACAATCAACCTGCAAATATCATTGCTATCTGGTCACACTTTTTTGTACCTGAACACCAATACACAATTAGTTTAATTTCCTAATTAACAAAATTTGAAACAACCAACCGGCAAATATCATTGCTATCTGGTCACACTTTTTTGAAGCATTGTAATTTTTTCATTATTTTTTAATTTAAATCGTCTGGAACATTAAAGCACAATTAGTTTAATTTTCTAATTAAATAAATTTGTGACAATAAATCAATAAATATCATTGCTATCTGGTCACACTTTTTTGTACTATCGTAATTTAATCATTATTATACCCTGTACCGTATGGTACTAAGGGTATATTAAGTTTGTGCAAGCCGAAAATGTATGTAACATATAGAAGGAGACGTCGGAGACACCCCAAAGTTACCTAATATATGATCAGGGTGAATAGAGAAGTCGATATACCCATGTCCGTCTGTCCGTCCGTGTGAACGCCTAGATCTCAGAGATGGTAAGAGCTAGAGTTACCAAACTTTCACATTAGATCCCATATTATTCCATAGGAGGCAAGTTTATTTTATTTTTTTGATATCGGGTATAAATTATATAGCTCCCATGGGGGTGTTTGAGACGACCTCGACAAAAAAAAGCGTTTTAGATGAATATTTCGTTTGTTTATGAAGATATTGTAACGAAATTTGGTATTCGAAAGTTTTTTATAGTTCCCAATCACTGTACTAAATTTGATTAAAATCGGTTGACTATATCATATAGCTCCCATAGGTCCGATCTTCCAAAAAATCGATTTTTTAACAAAATTTGCTGTGTTTCGTTTGTTTGTTAAGATATTGGGACCAAATTTGACATTCGTGAGTGTTTTATAGTTCCTAAGCACTGTACCAAATTTAATCCAAATCGTTTGACTAGATCATATAGCTCCCATAGGGCCAATCGGTCCAAAAACACGTTTTGTATACAAAATTCGATGTGTTTTGTTTGTTTGTAAGATATTTGAAATAAATTTGGCATTCATATCTGTTTTAAGGTATTTAAGCACTGTGTCAAATTTTATTGAAATCAGCTGACTATATCATATAGCTCCCATAGGAACGATCGGTCAAAAAAAAAATGTTTGCTTGAAAATTCTTCTGTATTTGGTTTTTTGTGAAGAAATCGGACTTTATTACAAGCTAGTGGTACGGGGTATCCTAAAGTCGTCCGCGCCCGACTTTACGTCTGCCATTTTTTTAAACTACTTTTTGTTGTTTTGTTATTTTTCAGTATTTTTAAATTGAAATCTTTTTTTTTAGTTTAATTTCCTAACCAACTAAATTAAATAAAACCAAACCAGCAAATATCATTGCTATCTGGTCACACTTTTTGAAGTACCTACTGTACAGAATGTTTAATGAACAACATTTTTTGGCTACTTTAATAAATCTACATTTTTTCCCCAAATCTGTTCGTCTTTTAAAAGAATCACCCATATACCATGCATACAGCACATACTCTACTTGTGTACATTGTATTTACATGGTACATAAGTCTGGCCGTCATCGGGAAGGGAAATTGTCTGCACTTGTTGGCCAACGTTGGAGCCTGCGCCTTGGCTATTGGCCGCATAAATTTTTGATTCAAATGGAAATACAATTTTGTTTTTTGACGCTGCTCACTTTTTCGGCTGGGCCCTTTAGTGGGCCACAAATCCGTTCCACTGACTCCTTCTCCCCGTCTACACCCTCCGACGGCGTCTAGCTGCTTGAATGCATTCCGGCGCGTGCTGCAGCTACATTGATTTCCTGGTGTTGTGTATATTATTTCACATGCAACCAACAAAAACATTTTTAGGTTGTGCCCGCATCTGGTCGCCCGCCTTTCTCTCTTACGCCCTATCACACTTTCACGCCCCGAACTCGTATTGTAGAGCCACCACTATGACCACCAGGCACTTTGTGGTGCATGTTGCATGTATGGTGGTGCAGAGGGCATCTGTTTTACATACTTGACAAATTAATAATAATTACCAGCTCCGTTAGAGTGCGTCTTATGGTGGTTTTTTCTTCTTCTTTTTTTTTGGCTGCTTAATTTAAAGGTCTAATGCGCTCCGAAGTCAGATAAAATTTTGATTGATTTTGCGACACTCGTTTTGTATGGAGCGTTTTGGAATGATTAATGCCTGGTCACACTGGACTTGCTTATCTAACTGATGTATGTTTTGGAAATATTTTAAGTTTTTCCCACCAAATGAGCAATACGTGAAAGTGAGTAATCTATTAAGGGCCACAAGTGCTCAAAAATATGACTCGAAAGTACAAGCAGCTATAAATCTTTGCTTCAAAATATTTTATTTTCACGAATCAACAGCATTAGGTTCTAAAACTCGGAACAAACTGGTTAAACAAAAAAAAATATTAAATTTGAAAAAGACTATTTGACAATTTCGGCTTCTTCATTTGTTGGGCAAATATTTTGTTCAGTCTAACCATAAGTTTAAAAAGAGCAACCATCTTTCTTATATAATTTTCCTATTACAATATCAATACATAATCGTCAAGTCGGAAAACACTTGGGATAAGGTTGCTATTGAGTTGAAAACTTTTTGTACATTTATAGACCTTTTCTTTAAGCTTAAGCTTTAATCGTACGTTGTGTATGCACTTTTTGGAGTCTTTTTAATATATTTATATATATAGTAGTATAAAAAAGCAAAGTTTATGTTACGAAAACTTTAATCGAAAATGTAAATCCAAAAATATAGTTCAAAGCAATATAAGTTTATTACTAGGTTCCAGAAAGTTGTTGCTGACTGAAAATTTAGTTTTTCATTTTTAGACTTTTCTCCTATATATCTCCTAAATGAATACCGATATTGACGCGAATTCCATGATACATAAAAAATTAAATTTAAAAAAATAAAAGTTTTTTTTTAAATTTTTTTATCATTTTTAGTTTTTAATTTTAAAATTCAAAAAGTTTTAATATCATTATATGTGTGTAAATTCACAGACAAAAAAATAAAATATAAAAGTTTCTAACTCCTAGAATTGAAGAAGTTATGCTTATAATAAATTCAAACTTGACATGACATTTTTTTTTTACATTTTAAGATCAACTTTTAAAGTAACAATTATCATGAATTGTTAAAACGAATTTACCAAATATTTTCAAGCCGGCACAATTCATCCATAATCGTTTGTAGTTTTTAAGCCTAAACGAAAACCGGAACACTTCAGATAAAATATAATATAACAAAAGCAACAACAACTACAACAAGTGCCAAGTCATTTTAGCAACTAAAACACTTTTGTTGCTGACCACAAAACTCATTAAAAATGCACGAGTGTTTAAATTGCAGGCAATTTTCCGGCATAAGCCCAAAAAAAAAGGCCAAGAAGAAGAAAAAGAACAGGCCAGAATTAGCCACAATCATGAATTTCCAATGGTTCTACAAAGTGTTGCTGCATTTGGGCAATACAAAAAACGAGCCAACAAACCATGTCCAAGCAGACATCCTGTCCGAACAAACATTAATCTTCGATGCAGCATTGTCCTAGAGGCATTGCTACGGTGTCATAGTTATAAATTATGCAGCATGTCCTGCTGTTGCTGAAAACTCCATGCATCCTCTGGCCACTCGTTAAGGCCGCTCCGCCACCGCCGCCACCGCCACTCTCGCAGTCCACACCAAGTGAGTTTAAAATCGATGCTATGCATATCGAGTGACCATCGAACCACTTCTTCTACTACTCCCAACTCCAGCGAGTGCTGAAATGCAACCAAGCGTAAAATCAAATAAAACATCAACGGCACCGTCGCCCGTCAAACCGAGTGTCACATGAAGGGTCTACCAGGTCTGCCAGGTCTTCAGCCAATATGTGCAGCCCGCCCGGCAGCTTGTTGGTGGTTGTTGTTGTTCCAAGTGGTTAGTGCTGGAGTGACGGCGGCGGCGACCTAAGGGCTACTGACGTTCAAGTGTCAATTGGGTTTACTTTTTCCACTCTCTGGAGTGCACACTGTAGCATGGTGGGTGCTGGCGGCAACGTTGGCAAAGTACGCGCCACAAAATGCTCCGCTCGGAGTGTTGTAGTACTTTACAAAGTGGCAAGCACAGAGCTGCATATAAAGTAAATGCTACTTTTGCTTTTAACTTGTTGTATGGACCAAGGTACAAGGGTTTAATCAGATAAGCAAAAAAGGAAAAAATGGGAAAAAAAAACTGCTACAAAATGGTTATGGATCGATATGAATAATGCAAGCTTAAGGCTTGTTTAGAGAATTCACCTTATAGAGTGTGTGTAGGTACAACAAAAAGAAAAAGAAAACTACAAAAGTGCAGTAAAAGATTTCTGGGAAAAACCAAGCGAAACATGAATGAGTTTCTATTTAAAGAAAATGGGTATGGGCTTGGTCAGTGCCAACGTATTAAATGGAAAAATTTTGCTACAAGAGAACTCGACATTTCCCCAAGGGTTTGTTTTAACACTTAGTTTTTTGACAGAGTTTGTAACAAACATTTTCTTTTTAACCATATACTATCTTTCTAAAGATTTGTTCATCTACAAAATCGGTATAAAGGATAATCTTTTACAATTAATCGTTCTTGAGATATAACTTAAAAAAATTCAAAAATTTAATATAAAGGGTCTAGCTGATAAGGTACTGGAAACTGCCCTTAGCGATTATTGAAAACTAATGATGCAGTTCGATGCAGAAATGCTAAACTAAATTTCAGTTTTTAAACTTAACGATTTGCAGCTTAATATAAAAAAACCTGTTTTTCACGTGTGTTTAATTGCGAGTAAACTACTAAATATTTTGGAGCCAGCTTTGTTTTAATCTAAGTTAGCACTAGGGCTGTTTAAAAAAAATATTTATTTTATTTTAACCAGCACATTTTCTTAAAAAAATATGCAATTTTTGTTTTAAGTATGTTCCTTACATATGTCAATCCCCATTTTTTTTTAAACATGGGTTTTTATACTTTCTTTATATGGTGTGAATTTAAATCAAATCGATTTGGTGGAATCGTTTAATGTTTTTTTAAAAAAATTTACTGAACAAATTTTTTTGTTTTTGTCAAAAGATGGCTAAAATTATCGTTTATTTTTATTACATTTATTGGACTTCTTGATGTGATGATGAAAAAAAATGGATTCATTTTGTAGGTAAATATATAAATATAAATATATATTGCTCATCAAATGATTTTTTTAAAAATCTTCATTAAATGGTCCACTTTTGAACACTTTATCTGGTGATGGGTCAGCTGTTGAAATAATGTTCTACAACAATTTTTTAGACAATTTTACGTCTTACAATTTTTTAGAACATTTGAAAACATTTTAAAACAAAAAACCGATTTTTGTACCTTTTAAACCTTAAATATCTGGAGACAGGGTATATTGAATATAAATAAGATAGTGTCAAAAATAGTTCGTGCCGATTCCTCTGAAGAAATTACTCGCTGCGACTATTCCTTTATCTCCGAAGTATTGCAATAGATGTCTCAAAACTTGCTAGCATCCGTTAGTGTCTTATGAACTGTAGTTTTCCAATACTGTTTTTAGTTAAGGGCTACCATTTAACGTTACCCAACACAGAAAAATTTCATATATAAGCCTGTTTATGCACAGAAGCATTCATTTTTATTTAGACATCATAATATAAGACTTGTGTTTTATTTGTAGAACAATTTTTTAAGCTATATTATTTTTAAATAAACAACTTAATAGATTTAAATCGGTATATATCTGTAAAATCTAGTTAGAATTCTCATTGGAATTTCCAAAAAATATCTAAAACCAGCGCTAAATTTAAGAATGCTGAATAAGGGACAAACTGCCCTTATGATTTAAAAAAATCAAATTAACTGATTAATTTGTAGGTGAAAGCATAAAATTAAAATATTAAATTCTCTAAGACATTAATTAAGTTGGGAACACTGGAAAAGGATTTCAATATGGTATTTAGAAAGCATGTTCTTTTAAATCTAATTTTTGAAGAAATTTTTATTAAAAGAAGAACATTATCCACATAGATTATGCATGTTTTGACCAAACCGGAAAATGCTCGCCTTTTTCGGCCAATTTAAGGTTAGGGTTGAACAATTGCAGACATACATTGTATGACTTCATTAACATTTTTAACCCATAGCCTTTGTCCAGTTTAAATGTATATATATACTATATATCCGTCTGTATATAAGCCTGCTTATTTACCATATTGTTTTTTGTTGCACTTGACATTGTGGAGTGTTGCAAATAAACTAACAGGATTATACGCATAGGGACGCTGAATGGCTTTGTTGGCCTCTTGCATTTCTAAATGCTTCATAATCCTTTAATGCTTCAACTGCTGCTGCCCCAAAGCCACAGTGAGCGCCAACTGTATGCAAATTTTCTTTACTTTTTTGTGCTAAAAATATACTTGCATGTATTGTTTTTGCCTGCATATGCATATGGGTCGTTCTTTTAGAAACTGAAGATTCTTTTTTAAAAATTTAAAAATTTTTTTTCACGTACTTTGTTTTTTTTGTCTTGTGCTAAGAAAAAAATAAAATACACGTTATGGATTTTTTTTAAGGAATTGACATTAATTTAAAATTTAAAAAATAAAATAAATTTAGCCCCAGTCCTTTATATAAAATTTTGGTATTAGATATTTTTTTGTGTTAAAAATAATTTTTCAATTCCATTCAATTTATTTCACGGATTTTAGAAATTCAAAAACCAACTAAAGATATTTTAAAAAGTAAAATGAATATGCCCCAAATAAAGCCAAAAAATTCAATATTTAATAAAAAATAAAATACACGTTATTGATTTTTTTTAAGGAATTGACGTTGATTTAAAATTAAAAAAAAATTAATAAAAATAACTTAAGCCCAGTCCTTAACATACAATTTTTGCTATTATATATTTTTTTGTGTAAAAAAAAATTTTTCAATTCAATTTATTTCACGGAATTTAGAAGTTCAAAAACCAACTAACGATATTTTAAAAAGTAAAATGACTATGCCTAAAAAATTCTTTTATATTTTTGATTTAACAATTTATTTGTTTTAGCAAAACAATTTATTTTTTCGTTAAATCTAAAGGCGATGATTTCTTAAATAAAATAGCACAAGTTTAAGAAATTTCAACAAAAAATAGAAAGCAATTTTTTTTGTTATCACAAATTTTTAAAAAAAGCAATGCAAAATAATTATATTATTATGATGACTAAAAAAAAAAATTATGCATTTATATTTTTACCAAAAAAATTATTCAAAAGTAACTAAATATTTATTAATGGTTTCGTAGGCAATAATTGCAGTAGAATATAATATTTTTTCTTTTTTAAATAAAAGCAAATTAAAAACGATAATTTTGGTTAAATAATAATAATAATTAATAAATATTAATTGTATTAACCACATGACTTATTAAAATTTTAAAATAATCAGGTCTGTCCTAGATTTCGACTCGTTTTGGTAATAAAAGTCATAACGAGTGCATTCCGAGAAATGGTGTTCCAGATTTCAACTGAGTTCGAATCGACTTTGAATCATTTTCGAACCGTTTTCATTTCGAGTGCCATCGATAACCATTTGTATAGAACAGCTGTCCAGCTATCGATAAGTTCACTTGTAGAGTTACCACAAATTTTCGAATATCCACTTTATTAATTTTTTTTTTTCTTTCTGCCAACAGCTTTCTAAGAGACAAATATTTTTATTGTATTTACATATTTTAAGCCATCCATTAATAAAATTATCTTCCAATTTACTTGTGCAACCCAAATTTTCGAAGTTCTGTTTTGTCTAAATCTAGAGCACCTTACTTTCATCCCACTCGTTTTAATAGATATTTTTTGAAATAAAAATATAAATTGAGAATTAAAATTGATTCGTTCAAGTGAGCATATCTAATTTTTCTTAAAACATTGAAAAATAATACCAAATTAATTTTTGCGCCATAAATGCGTTTATTTAAGTAAACAAAGCAAAATACTTTTCATTTCGACAGCTGCGAGCTAAACTTTTCAAAACGAATCGACTCTCGTCGGAATCGAAATCAAGAACACCTTTCATTTCGATTCCGCCAATTTTTGTCTGAATCGAAATCGAGCCAAACTTTTTAAAACAAGTCGATTCTTGTCGGAAACGAAATCTAGAACACTTTTCATTTCAATTCCGCCAGTTATTGTCGGAATTGACATCTAAAACATGCCTGAATCTAAAATTTATATTTTTAACAAATTTCTAATAAGGCAAAAAGTTGCCAAATTCTTAGCACAAAATTACTTCATTTTATAAAAGAACTGCCCGTATGGATGTGTTTGTGTATGTGTTGCTGCGGGAAAGCTTTAACAAAGGCTGTGTGTGGAGCATTGTTGTAGTTGTATGGTTGTTGTTGTTGTTGTTGTTTGGCTGCTGCTGTGGCTTGGAACAACTTGGTAATGCAAATAACACGCCACAATGCACAAGGACAATGACACCAATTGAAGTTAAAGTCTAGGTAGAACAATTGGTTTAAAGGGAATGCTTTAATTTTTAATGATATAAGAGAAATGGCAAATTTATAAACACAATGGGGCCAAATGCCAAGTGGACATATAAATAGCAATGTGAAACGTCTATTGTGAGTCTTATTCAAATGAGTAGCAAGATCCACCAATAGGTAGTTCATTAAAATGGCTTCCAGCTACATCCGTTGGGAAAAAGGTGAAACGTTTGATGAAAATGAAAATTCATTTATAAGAGACAAGATATTTTTGTGAGCTTTACTGAGTACAATTTTGCAGTATATTGTATCTTTAAGTTTATAGTAATCTTAATACCTATATCGGAGGTAATAATTAATAGTTAATTTTCTATAATCATAATAACTTACAATCATAAAAAAAATAATTATTCAGGGGTGCCACAGAAAACCAATTCGATTTCAATTCCAATTCTTGGTGCCACAGACATGGCTAACAAGGTATTTAAAAAAACCAATTCGATTCAATTTCGATACAATTCCAATTCTTGGTGCCACATACATGACTATGAGCGGTTTTAAAACCGTTGTTAGCCATGTCTGTGGCACCAAGAATTGCAATTGCATCGAAATTGAATCGAATTGGTTTTCTGTGGCACCCCTGATTTATTTATTTATTGAAGGAGTACTACTAAGAACAGTTGACCTTATATTATAGAAAAACAATAAATTTGTTTCTTAAGAAAAGAAAAATAGAGGAGTTGATAAAGGATGCTCGCAGTGGAAAGTCAAGATAACTTAGGATAGAAGAAGTGATAGATTGAGTAGACCGTTCAAAAGAGAGGAAATTATAAAAGTTATTATAATTATAGCATAAGACACGGAATGGATCGTGTAATGCATAATTAGATCTACAAAATTGTAAGGCTAAAGGTCGAAAATTACGAGTTACTCTAGAAGGTATGACAAAAGTAAATTTGCTAAGAAGTACATTGGAATCGATAAAACCAAGTTACAGCTTATGCAGGAATAACACGCCATGGCATGTTGTGCGATGATTTAAGGAAGGCACTTTTATAAGGCCGAAGTCTATCAGAATATGGCGGCAGTCGGATGTTTGGGTCCCAGTTTAAGCCACGAAGTGCAAAAAGGAGAAAATTGCTTTTGTAACGGACTCAACCATGTCTTGAAAAACATAGTATTCCATATTGCAGGAACAATATTCCAAAATTGAACGTTTGAGTGAGATGTAAAGAAGTTTGGTAGTGCGTCGTTAAACTCTTTAGACCAACGCTTAATAAAAGCAAGAACACCTCTAGCTTTATGGACGATGTTGCAAATATGATTATTGAATTTAAGGTTATGGTCGAACAAAACACCAAGGTCGGCCACACTCTCGAAGTGTTCTAGGGTAGAAGATTCTAAAGAGTAAGTAGCCAAATAAGGAGCAGAACGATAAAACGTCATAGGATTACATTTTGACTTGTTGAGAAAAAGTTGGTTGATATTGCACCAAGATTGCATGTTATCAAAATCATGCTGAAGAAGTAAATGCTTATTTTTATCGGAATAGGACAGACAAAGTTTGACATCGTCCGCATACATAAGAATGCGAGAAGATTTGATTACTTGCGGGAGATCATTTAAAAATAAATTAAAAAGAAGAGGTCCAAGATGGCTATCTTGAGGTATCCCTGAAGTTACCTTAATTTCTGTAGATTCGCAGCCTTTAAAAACTACCTTTTGGACTCGATTAAATAAATATGACGATATCCAACTTAAAAGGCAAGACCGAAACCCCTGACGAGACAGTTTAACAATGAGAAGATTATGGTTTACCGAGTCAATTGCTTTACTGAAGTCAGTATAAATGACATCTTTGATTTTTTTTGGTAAACGCTAGATTAATAAGAGACGAAAGTTCTAAAAGGTTAGTAGAAGTGGACCGACGCTTTACAAACCCATGTTGGGAATCTGACATTAAAGAACGATAGTGTTGCAATTGTGAAGTGACAATCCTTTCAAAAAATTTTGGAATTAATGGAAGCTTGGCAATACCACGCTAGTTCTCAATCTTGGACTTGGAACCTTTTTTATGAATAGGGATAATATAGGATTTATTCCAGATGGCCGAAAGATAAGAATATTTTAGTGAAGTGCGGAAAAGAACAAGTAATGGCATAGCAAGAGAGCGAGCACAATGCTTTAAGACGCTATTAGGAATGGCAACGTGGCCAGGGGAGAAGGATGATTTTACGGACAGTATGGATTGCATCACGTCGGATTCAAAGATTTCTGGATACAATAAGATTAGAATGAGGTAGGTTATAGGGATAGTTAGCTATCATGAGCTAGACACAAAATGTAATAGTTCACTCCGTAAAGACTGTACGGCAAGTCAATAACCCATCCAAACAAAACAAAGCATTATATAAAAAAAATGGCGGACGTAAAGTCGGGCGCGGACGACTTTAGGATACCCTGTACCACTAGCTTGTAATAAAGTCCGATTTCTTCACAAAAAACCAAAAACAGAAGAATTTTTAAGCAAAAATTTTGTTTTTGACCGATCGTTCCTATGGGAGCTATATGATATAGTCAACCGATTTCAATAAAATTTGACACAGTGATTAAATAACTTAAAAAAGATATGAATGCCAAATTTATTTCAAATATCTTTACAAACAAACAAAACACATCGAATTTTGTATAAAAAACGGTTTTCTGGACCGATTGGTCCTATGGGAGCTATATGATATAGTCAACCGATTTTGATCAAATTTGGTACAGTGCTTAGGAACTATAAAATACTCACGAATGTCAAATTTGGTCCCAATATCTTAACAAACAAACGAAACACAACAAATTTTGTTAAAAAATCGATTTTTGGAAGATCGGACCTATGGGAGCTATATGATATAGTCAACCGATTTTGTTCAAATTTGGCACATTGCTTAAGTGGTCTAAAAAATTTCTAAACGCCAAATCTGGTTACGATATCTTTATTAAAAAACGAAATATAGCGACATTTTCTTTAAAAAAGTTATTTTGGCCGATCGGTCCTATGGGAGCTATATGATATAGTCAACCGATTTCGATCAAATTTGGTACAGTGATTGGGAACTATAAAAAACTTTCGAATATCACATTTGGTTACGATATCTTCATAAACAAACGAATTATTCATCTAAAACGCTTTTTTTTTGTCGAGGTCGTCTCAAACACCCCCATGGGAGCTATATAATTTATCCCCGATATCAAAAAAATAAAATAAACTTGCCTCCTATGGAATAATATGGGAGCTAATGTGAAAGTTTGGTAACTCTAGCTCTTACCATCTCTGAGATCTAGGCGTTCACACGGACAGACGGACGGACGGACAGACGGACATGGGTATATCGACTTCTCTATTCACCCTGATCATATTTTAGGTAACTTTGGGGTGTCTCCGACGTCTCCTTCTATATGTTACATACATTTTCGGCTTGACAAACTTAATATACCCTTGGTACCATACGGTACAGGGTATAATAACAAACAGCAAAGCTTTTGGTCTTAAATTTGTTTGCCAAAAAAATTTGGCAGAATACTATCAGAAGTATAAAAAAATCACCCAAAAAGAGCAACAAAAACTGATCAGATTTAGTTCCCAGACATTCACTTTCCGTTCTAGAAATAGATTAAGTTGCTGTTTTTAATAAGAGGAGAGTTTTTAATAGGAGGATCACAAATAAATGTTGTTTATATAATTAAATTAGAATTGGGATAGTTTTTAAAATATTAGGTGCTATTAAATTACTGCTAGAACGTTCCAATAAAAATAGACTATATTTTTATATACATGATGAGGTTTAATCTAGCCATCTCCTTATTTATTTTTATATACAGCATAAAAATCTTGTACACAATAGTTTTAAGTTTCCAAAAATACCAGCGGTTTCAATTGCTCCCAGCTTCTTTTACACTTGGCTACGAAAAAATCCCCTTTGGCTACTCCATTTTATTGGTAATTTGAACTCTTTATTTTATTTTTTTTCTTGTACAAATACTACTTACAACCATTGCAGACAGCACTTTATTTTGGGGGTTCAAATTGCTGTTGTTTGTTGATATAAAATTTAAGTGCCGGAAAAGTATTTTTATGCGATAACTGCAGCAATCTTGAATTCGACTGCATCTCCCAAAGCATCATAGAGATCAAGACCGTGTTGCCTGCCCAAGTGCTGAAAAGGCACTTAATAGACTGTGGAAATATGCTTTGAGGGGGTAATTGGGTCAATTGCTCGAAAGGCAAGAAACATTTTCAAGAATCACAAAGATCGCTGTTCGTTGTTAAGATCAAAAAATCAAAGCCATAGTAGGTAAATGCCTTGGCATAACCCACAATCAATTGAAACTATAATGGTTTTTGGGTCTGGCTGGCACTCGAGTTTGTTTACATTAAAATGCATTGCTAACCCAATTCCTTTAGTGCCACCTTATATAGTAGACTAAAACTACAACTTTTCTAATGCATATTTTGTTTATTGTTTATTTTCAGGTATGTATTGAATTTTTGGCCTAAACTGACAACTCAGATTTTGTACATAGTGGGTGAGTTTATTTGGAAAAAATGCTGTACAATTTGCATAAACTTCTGGAAAACACAAAATGTCAACAACTTTATCAAAAACCGATCAACATGACAGGCATTTGGCCATGTCCGTTTGTCGCCCCGTCTCTACGTAAATTGGCAACACAAATCTGTCAACGGCTCAAAGTCCAAAAATAACAATAAACTACACGTTCACCTGTTGGCCAAGTAGCTAGGCCTGCGCAAGAGACCAAGACCAAGCCGGACCAGCTTTTGTGGCCCAAAACACTTAACAAGTTTTCAATTTGTAAACGCGCGTGCTTTGAATACAACTGAAGATGTAGACGGGTGCCGTTCGTTTGTGTTTGTAGTCACAACTCTGGCCAAGATGGAGCACCAAGTCTGGGCCACATGAGGCACGCGCGCATGAGCATTTCTTACGAATATGGCAGGCAGGCAGGCAGTCAGGCAGGCAGTCAGCCAGGCCAACTCTGCGAAAAACAAAAATTGTTTTTTTTTTCCTGCTTTATTCATTATGCAGCACTGCCCACTTGTACGGGCAGGTAATACAATATGAATTGTGCTTGATTATGTTCCTGGTCTCTGGGACTGGAACTTTGTGAGTGTAGAAGTATTTAATGGATATGGATACTCAATTATGCTTTGCTGTCGGAGCTCCATTTTTAATTTGCATGAACACAGCTTATGACTGGCCCGACATTCATTAAACGGCCCGACTTTGTTTTTTACTGATAAAGGCGACACTATTAAATTGTGACTGTAGCCTTCCTCCATAGCATATAGCATAAATAAATAATAGCTCCAATGACTTGGGTCATTCCAGTTCGTTTTTAGGCCTACAATATTAATGAATTTGATTAAACGATACATGATTAATTATGTAATAAAATTCGGTGAGAACATCAGGTCATTAAAATTGGTATTAAAAAGGCATTAAAAGTATTGCTTAACGCTTCTTCTTTTTTTTTCCGATGAGTAAAATCTTAAAAGTTCGTTTATAGGAATAGTTTTATTGACTGGGCCTTAAAAAGTGTCCATGAAACCACATTGAACACATCGGCGGTTTTATACAGAAACGCTCTCTAGGCTAACTCAGGCTCAATTTAAAAGCGCTTACTCCTTTAGTGACTTTTATATAAGTTCCGCATAAATCTTTGCTACAAATTGTTTAAGCCAAGATTCGAGGTTTTATTATTTTATATATGAAAAAACGGCTATCGTTGTTAATTAAAATTTATTTATCTTAAATAGCAAATCCGAAAGAGTTTTTAAGTTTGTGGTCATGAAAACTTGGCAGCAGAAATAGAAATTACAAAAAAAAAACAATTTCGGATCTTTTATTAGTTTAAATTAAATTTGTTCCATAAAAATACCATTAGGCAGTATACGATGAAGAACGTTTTCAGGAGGTTTACAGAATTTAATATATGTATGCCCGTGCGTCAGTATGAACGTTTAGATCTTGCAGATTGGCAGATGAAGTTTATTTTTCGTGCTCAAAAAATTTCGAAGCAGTTTATTTTTTTATAATATTAAAAATTTATAAAATGATATAAAAAAAAATAGTTTCATAAATGCCAAACATTATTCAAATCGGAGATATCGTGTGGTACAATACTTGATCACGATAATCTTCAGTAGTAGAAAAAGTCTGACATCGCATCCGTTGCAAACGCATATACTACCTTGATCAAAATGTTCCCGGAAACATCATCATCAATGGTGCAAAGACATTGGAAATGTTACAAAAGAGTTTCGAAAACGATACTTTGAAAAAACATTTACCAGTGGCCCGAAAGTTTCATTTTCAATGATGATGAACGCAGTGACAGGCCATCAACATCGAAAACCCTTGAAAGCATCAACACAACCAAAGAATGGATGAGCGTAAACCGCAAAATGACCTTTAGAGAATTGGCAGAGTAGTTGGCCATTAATTTGGATTCGTTCTAGACATTTTAGTTAAAGATTTGGGCCACAGACGTGTCGCTATAAAGCTGGTACTGAAAGAACTGGATTTCATGCTTTCTAAGACCACTTGGGTAAAATCAGCATGAATACCATTCAACAATCACTGAATTCACCTGATTTTGCTCCCTGCGAGTTTTTCCTATTCCGTCGATTCACAAAACCGCTCCTTGAAACGCATTACAACCCCCGAGATTAGATCATTGAAAAATCGATGATGGCCATATATATAAGCTTGCAAACTCTGATCATCAGTCATAGTTTTGAGTAGATGGACAATTTTTAGATAAAGATGATGATATTAGTAACGAAAAAAATATGAAGTACTTGGTTAGTATTATTTCCTAAATGCTTTTATTATTTACTAGTGAGCCCGGCAGACATTGTCCTGCCCAAACTTTTTGAATACTCTTCAAGTGAATAAACATCGTTAGATTCTCTAGTTAGATTATCTGGAAAAATATAAGATTTTTAGATTAGTTTGCAGCTCGATTCAAACTTGCACCATTATTAGTCGAATGTCGCGCTTCACCGGTCTGTCTTAACCGAATTCTGTCATAATTAATATGGTTCGTTTCATTTCTTCCAATTGACATACATCATGCATTGATCGATTAGGATACGGCATTCCCAATTGTCCTAATGCTTTATTAGCCATCGCCAAGCATAGATCTTCAATATGAATTAAAGCTTCATTGTAAACTTCCGGCGTAAATTCCATCACTGGATTACGTTTTGCTTGACGTACTCGAAACAAAATATCTTCAGATAAATAATCTTGATATTTTATCCACAATTCAGGTGCATTTGATGGAAAGCAAAATAATTGCAAATAGAACACGTATTAGATATGGATGAGCAGTAATAGCAGCATCGGCTAAAGTTTGATCCCAGTGCAAATCATTTTCCAACAAATTCAATTTTTGACATGCCTCTCGATACGTTGCACACATACGTTGCGCCATTCACTGTTCTCAATGATTGAAACGATGTTGGACCTCGAACATTGATTAACAACAATACCAATTTTTGTATATATGGCAAAACCGATGTATATATCTCACGAACCAATACACACAAATACATCGGAATAGGCCTTCGTATTGACATCCTCTAACACACACAAAAATCAGATTTGACATTCATCGACGAGTTCCTGAGAACAACCGTAACACGTAAAACATAAGTTTCTTTTATTTGTTATATATATGTTTTGAGGATTGGATCATGCGATGGCAAAAGTGCTTTGCAGTCGAGGGGGAACCTTTAAAGGGGTAATATCGAGTTTGATGAAAAAGCTTGTACTTTGGATTTTCTGAATAAATTACGGGAACTTTTTGATAAAGGTGCATCATAATAGCGTCATAAATATCGGAGATATATTATAGCGCAGTATTTGATCACGATAATTTCAAGTCATTTAGCCCAAGTCGAGGCAAATTCATTTTGTTTTTATTTTAAGCGTTGCTTTGTGTAATTTAAACTGACTATTAAAAGTTTCTCCAAAATCGCTTGTAAGCTAAAGTTTGATGTTTGTCTTTGGTATTTTCTGTATAAAAATCCACTTGCAAACAAACAAAACAGTGTTATCCAGTGATTATAATGATACTCCACGTAAGATGGCGCCAGCAAAGTTCCCTAGACGGCGCTAGCAATAGCAACAGCTGTTCTGTTGCGCCATAACTTAAACTAATGCGCATGAAAGGTTTGAAAGGCTGTTAGAAAAAATAGTTGCTAAACATTTTATATCATAAATATTGATTTAAGAATCAAATTTCTGCTGCCTTGCGAATTAACTATTTGAATAAGAATTTGCGAAAATTGGCTTTATTGGATGCGATTAGTAAAGCAACGTATATTATATAAAAAAATCAATGACATTATTCAAACAATCAATTTTGTACATAGCTACCACATTACACTTATTAAACTTTAAATAAATCACATATCGCGATTTCAAATGTTTTGAGCTTTAATGTTTCCTGTATGCTGATAAAATACTTTTATTTTATGACTAATATATTACTCAAAGAATGTTTCACTTAAAGCGGCTTATCGTCATAAAATCTAAAAAATAAACTCAAGTTACGTGATCAGAAATGTTAGATAAATTTTAAAATTACAACCCATGTACATTATGTTTATGTATACTCTATGTACATTATGTGCATGTATAATTTTAGCGGTAATTTCATAAAGAATTTCTATAGTTTTTATGCTTGAAGCGCTTTTGGCTACAATTTCGAGTTCATAATTCAGTCATAAATTGATATATCAAAGTGGTTACAGCCACACCTGACATTTCACAGGGAGATAAGTGTAATATATTAAATGTACAATTTGTATGCCAACAGCACATGCCAATTATTATTTAATTTAAAGATAAAAAAACATTCTGCTAACAAATTGTAAAACAATTATTTAAAATCACAAAGTGTTGAGGGTGCGATAAAATAAATGTTGAAATATTTTCGCATCGCTGCACCTGAAAAAGCGTCAAAAATTACAACAAAGGCGGGGGAGTGAGTACGTCCCGCTTCGTATACCTCCAAAACACCTGCTATATAAGTCTGTATATATTTATATATTACTTTTCTAGTTAAAACGTGTAAAAAATAAAACAGCAAATTGCTGGGATGATGTCATTTAATATTTTTATTATTAGACATAATGAAGACAAATTTGAATTTTATATTTCATTCATCTGTGCGCAAAAACCAACCACAACTTGGATAGTTTATATAATTAATAAATAATACAAAAGTCATCCAAAAACAAAAAAAATACTAAGTACATAAATAAAATTCGCGTACAAGGCACAAAGTTCATTATTTTCAACACATTGGTAGACAGCAAACAATTTTTGGCAAGACTTTGTGGCGCCATTTTTTGTTTATTTGTTGTTGTTATGTCTATTGTTATTATTTCTGGGTTCCTAGCGTTACAACAACAACAACATTGCATTTATCAGCAGTAAATAAAAATAAAATCTAGTTGGCAATTTACTATCCGAACATACCAACTATAAGATACCCTTTAGTCAAGCGAGTATTTGAGCTCAAACTAAACTTCATTGGGGTATTCACGCTGGAGGTTGTGGAATTTTGCAACAATTAAATGGTGCAGTACTAAGTTTCAAATCTCAAGGGAGTATACACTTAATATGTGTGGAGGTGGGTATAATTAGTTCTGATAAGTGTCTAGAAAAAGGATTTGGTGACTATAGCGGTTCCATAAACAAATTTGCAATTATTTGGGTTTGAGGAAGAGATCATTGTCATTGTGTGGCCATTACAACCCGTTCTTGGGTTACGGCCGACCTCAACAGCTCTCGCCAGGCGCCTCTGCTTTGCGCGCGGCTTCTCCAATTAGAAATACCAAGTAAGGATAGGTTCTTCTCCACTTGATGTTTCCATCGAAGTCGTGCTCGTTCCCTTAGTCTTCCTTCGTCTACTTTTGCTTCGAATACCTTTTTCACTGAAGCATCGTTATCCATACGTACGACATGCCCGAGCCAGCGCAGACGTTGTATTGTGATGTGCTGGACAACATCTATATCGCCGTAGAGCTTGTACAGCTCGTGGTTCATCCGTATGCGATAGTCGTCCTCAAAACGAACGGGACCGAAGGTCTTACGAAGAATTTTCCTCTCAAACACCCCAAGAGCAGATGCATCTGTCCGTGACGCAATCCATGCTTCTGCGCCGTATAAGAGCACGGGCAAGATGAGCATCTTATAGAGTGTTACTTTTGTTTTTCGAGAGAGGTCTCTGCTACACATCTGCCTACTGAGACCATAGTAAACTCGTTTTATCTCCAGGCTGATGTAATTTTCGGTGTTAACGGCGGTGCCAAGGTACGGGAATTCCTGACCACTTCAAAAGTATAGCGGTCCGCAGAAACATGGGAGCCCAGACGCCGTGCGTCCCTGGTTGAAGACAGCGTATACTTCATCTTGCCCTCGTACATCGGAAGACCCACTTTCGCTGACTCCTTTTCGATTGCGGAAAATGCAGCAGTAACATCTCGCTTACAACGCCCGATGATATCAATATCATCAGCGTATGCAAGAAGCTGGACACTGTTGTAAAAAATATGTGCCTTTGCGATCTACACCGGCCTTCCGCAGTACCCCTTTCATCACGAAATTGACGAGGTCTCACGATAGAGAGTCGTCTTGTCGGAAACCTCGAACAGTATCGAAAGGTTCGGAGAGGTCCGTTACTACCTTGACAGAGCTGATGTTGCCGCTCAATGACATTCGGCATAGACGAATCAGCTTTGCAGAAATACCGAACTCAGATATGGTGGTGTATAGGCGATCCCTTATCGGGCTATCAAATGCAGTTTTGTAATCGATGAAGAGATGCTGGGTCGCGATCTTGGGGTGGTCTTTTCCAGGTTTTGGCGTAGAGTGAAGAGCTGATCTGTGGTGGACTTACCAGGTCTGAAGCCGTATTGGTAGGGTCCGATCAGTGTGCTAGCATATGGCTTCAATCTTTCATATAATACGCTCGCCAAAATCTTGTATGAGATGGTAATAAGAGTGATTCCCCGGTAATTGGCGCATATCGTCAGGTTGCCCTTCTTCAGTATAGGAGAAAGGACACATGAGCTTCCAATCGTCGAGGTGAGGAAGAGATCACTTATTAGAAACATCTCAATTTATTACCTTAATATCGCTCAGATTATTTGCGATGAAAGTTTGTCGTTATCAGATCTGGACTGTAAAGGAGCGAAGTCCATTGTTCCAATGGTCTCCTTCGCAGTTTTCTCGAGTTTTATGGAGCTGCTGCAGATTTTTATTCACCATGGATTGTGAAGATCCTTATCTTACAGGGGTTTAGGCAAATTAACGTGTTTACCCTCCGCTTGACAGGAAAATTATCGACCTGTTCGGAAAGCTTTCCAACTACCCCGTCTTGATGGTTCAACCTTAAATTTTTTTTTTGTCCTCACCCACTGAAATATTTATGTCCGAAGACCATCTGCTCAAGCGGACGAAGTAAAAACGTACCAGACCCAAAGGATTTTCGAATCAATATTGATCACTTTTGGTTCGCTATACCCTTTCCTTTATGCATGCTCTACCCAAGCCCATAATGCCCTTCATCATCTGCTTACAGGGTATAAAATAAATCATTCGTATATCGATAAAGCTTGATATAAAATTGCGGCCTAAACAGTAAATAGAAACAAATTGCCAACTTTGTCATTTTTCGTGCCAAATAAAACGCAATTTTGCGCAATTTTCATATAAAAATAAAAACAAATGAAAAACCGAAAAAGTTTGAAAAATTGGAAAAATGTTTATCAACATTTTGCGACGAGTTGTTGATTTGGTGTGGCGTTGTATTTTGTCTAAATTTTACCACCTGCATTTGACATATTTGGCAAGTCCGGCCTATTGATCGATTGGTTTTGGCCAAAAAACTGCCAACTCGTCTCAAAATGGCATAAGGGTGGCATGCAATTTGATGCTGTCGCATATTTTCTTATTTATTTTATTTGGCTTACCAAAATTGGTCAAAAATGATTTATTAACGTTTGTAGTTGTTTATGTCCGACTTGTTGTCTTTTATGGCCAATATAATTTGTTATTTAACAATTTGTTAGCAATAGCCGCTTGTAATGTTATTACATTAACTTGGCTCTCTGTACAAATGTTTAATTTAAAATTCCAATTAATTGCTAGCCATTTATTGATATAGTTATTAGATCTGAGCGCCAAAAAGCTGATGTTTTAATTACAACCAGCTTCACTCGATATATACCATGTTTAGTGCCATGTCCTACATGACTTGTTGGCCATATATTATTGCTGCCTTGGCCAAAGTTTACATTTACTATAAGTAAACATAATTTGAGTTTAACAGCTAAATACATTTAATGTTTTTCTCGTTACCAACTTTTGAGTTCCAACACGTGCAACAAAATATGTCAGAGAGCTACAAAGCCCCAAAACAAATAAACTGAACTGAACGCAGGCGGAACATCACAGTCGGCCATTATTAAATAATAGAAGCTTTATGGCCAAAACAAAAAATAAATAGTCATAAATAAATGTTTAAATAAAATGGCAACAACACAAAGCAATGCCGTTTTGTTGATTAACAAAAGCCACGAAATTACATTTAAATATGAAAAAAAACAGACACATAATTAAACATTTGACGACTTCCAGATGCTCTTTATAAAATTTGTAGTAAAAATGGAACGTAAGTTTTTTTTTAATTTGAACTTTAATTTTATTACGAAGTTAGCTTGAGTTTTGGATTATGCAACTATTTTATCTGTTGGGTGGGGGGTTGTGGATTTTTCCATTCACTTTTCAATTTATTTAACAATATTGTCTCATCTTTCCATGCTGATCCTTTAAAATTTTACAACCAAATTAAATTTTTAATACTTTCAAATAGCTTTTCAAAATCCAAACAAGAGTTATTAAAAAACCTACTAAACGAAAATAAAACAAATGATAATAATTACAAAAAAGAAAAGAATTTTAAAAATATTGTAGGATAACATTTAATTAGAAATAAGTTTGTCCAAAAATTTAAAAAATCACACTAGCTAACATAGAATGAGATATTTCGGTTAGCAGGATTTATAGATTTGTGAAAGAAAGACGAAGGTAAGCGATATACGATTTTTTGCTATCGAAAAATATGGATCAACGGATTTGCATCAAACTTTGTGAAAAAAATAAAATTAAGCGTTCCGTAACACTTGAAATGTTGACAGTAGCATATGGTGAAACTGTTCTGAGTAAAAAAATGTTTACAAGTGGTACAAACTCTTCCAAGATGGCCGGGAAGGTGCCAATGGCGAGCCTCGCTCTAGACGCCCAAGCACGTCAACAACTGATGAAAACGTTCAAGCAGTAAAGAAAATTGTTTTGGAAAATCGTCGAATCACTATCAGAGAAGTTTCTGAGGATGTCGGTATATCGCTTGGCTCGTGCCATGAAATTTTTTCTAACGTTTTGTGCATGAGACGTGTGTCAGTGAAGTTTGTTCCGAAATTGCTAAATTTTGACCAAAAGAACCGTCGCATGAGCATCGCTCAAGAGCTGTTGAATGACGTCAACATCGACCCAGATTTACTCAAAAGGGTCATAACTGGTGACGAATCATGGGTATATAGTTATGATATCGAAACCAAAGCCTAATCGGCCCAATGGAAGCGGCCAGAAGAGCCAAGACCGAAAAAAAAATCGCCGAGTACGCAAAACACCTTTACGCCTCTCACAACCAAACAAAAAATGCCATTCACTGGAAATTTGGTACAGAGTTCGGGAAGAGAACAAAACAAAAAAAAAATCGATAATCGAAAATACGTTGCCCGCGAAATTTGAAAAGTCACATTATTTTTTTAACACACCTCGTAGAAATGTGCCCATAGAAAAAAAATATACTTTTTTTTTCAAAACTTTAAATCATTTCTATTTTAAAGTTATTTAAAGTGAAGAGTTGTTTTTCGTTTATACAGATTTTAGAGTCGATGGCTATACGATTTTTTATGGGATGAATGAAAATATAGATTTTTGGATCATATTTTAAATAGAAACATGCGGAGATTTGTTGAAGAAAGAAGACTAAGTGATAGATATACAAATGTTTAATTTCTTTTTCAAACTTTTATATAATTTCTATTCGAAAACTATTTTCAATTATAAGTTACTTAAGCAAATTTGTTGGCTTATATAGAAAAGAGTAATATGGTAGACCATGCTAATGTATATTATAAAGCTGTTTTGTTTTTGGGTCCGAAACCCGCGACAATTCCAAAAATAGGCTGAAAGTCTTCAGCGAGCTCAAATATATATACTCTTTGAAGTGAAAATCTCCCAAGACCAAATCCAAGATTCGCACCTTCTCATACGAACTTCTAAATTTTCTTAACCTTTGAGCTAGGATCTTCAAATTTTTCAAAAAGTGTGGATAATGCATACGCAGATTTTTTTTTTGTCAAATTAGGATAGGCTAGACAAATATTATCTATCGAAATATATCTTAATTTAAAGAAGCATAAAGGCTAAGGAATTAATACAAATAAGATATAGTCCAAAAAATACAAATTACACTTTGCCTTAAATTCAACTTTATAATTCAGGTATATGTATATAAATATTCATATTTATGTGTTTATTTACAAAAATCTTATAATAATGAGTCATGTGAGCTGAATAATCAAAACGATCTTGATAAAGTGCCCAGAATAAAACCCTTTGATATCTTCGCCTTTTAACTAAATTATTATTAAAGTACTTATTTATTGACTTAACAAACTTTTAAGATAGAATTCAATCCAATTCATTTCACGGTTTTCTAAAACAGTTTTTATTTGATATCTTCGAAAAAATTCCTTTTTTAAAAGTTTTTTTTGGGGAAATACGACTGTCAAGCGGAGACACTTTGAAATAAAAACCTTTTTTGAAGATTTTTCGGAAAAAAATGGATTTTCTGATATCATCGAGAAAAAAAAATGTATTCCAAATTCCATACTTCAGGTTTTAAGTACATTTTTTATTTAATAATAATATTATATGACTAAAAAAAATTTACGATGATAGGATTATCATATACAAGATAGTGGAAAAAAATGCAAAAACTAAATGAAAAGATTTATAAGATAGAAATTAATTCTAAATTCTGGAGAATAAAAACGCAATCAGTGCAGCTTAGGCCATCATTCGATTATATAGAGATTTTTCGAAATATATTTTGGACCACACAATTTTTTTGGAAATTACGAAAGTTATTGGCTCAATGGATTTGAGTCCTTGAAATAATGTATATATAATTTATAGACATCTTTTTGAATTGCTTACAACCTGAGAATTATTTAAAATTTTTTATTTCTAAGAAACAAGTGCGGTACTCCCTCTATAGGGCATAAATGCATAATGGTAAAAGAGCAGTTGTGCAACAAAAACTTTCACTAAAAAATTGTGCATTTGTGACAGACTTGGACACTTGATCCTGAAAAGAGGGGCTCAAGAGTGTGTTTTAGGAATCATCTACATTTATCTACCGTTTTTATAATTTTATAATATTTTATATTTTATTTAGTTTTTCTACTGTAATGGCTGCAAACAATCGTCAGAAGAGTTATTCAGGTTTTAGTTTTTTTTTTTAAATTTTATCTAATTTAATATATAAAGAATTCTTTTAAGAAAAACTTAAAAAAAAAGAAAGCACGTACTTTTTAAAAGTGTTTTTTTATTGCTGGCGATTTTTACCTTTCTCTCTGGTTGTTAGCTTGGGTATTCTTGCCTTTGTGCATTTATGTCAGACAAAGTGAACACCCCAAAAGCAAAATACTTGAAAACAGCCGATGGGCTTAAAAATAAATTGGATAAGCTTTGAAACGCGGTATTTATTTGATTTATTATAACTTTTACCGTCAAAGCCTATAACTATATAATAAAATCCCATAACAAAATATTTACAGCTTTGTCACGAGTTCTCAGAAGGCCCGAAATTATTCAAATCAATTTTGTAAATGAATAAATGGCAAAAAAGGTAACACTTTCTTCAATACCTTATAAGCTGAACAATGGATGGATGCTATAATACCCAGTTCTGGGTAGGGCATCCATACACAAAAGGCTTCAATAAATTATGTGGGTGAAGTTCTCTATGACAGGTCAGCCACTGTATGGTAAAACTTGAAGCAATGAAGTTTTTTAAAAGTGTTCTTAAGCTTTTGGCACGTTAACCAGACATATAAAGAGTATAAAGAGTTCACACCAATGCACAAACTTGGAAAAGATATTATAAAAATCACGCCAGACCCAATCCAAAACAATGCGAACGAACAGTAGTAAAAAGCTCTTATGCTTTATATGTGTATCTCGATTCGAGAGGCTTGGCTGAATTTGGATTGGATTCTTGGCTTAAGTTTTTGCTTTTTGTTCTAATGATTGTAAATTTTCTTGACGCTCTTTCGGTTTTTGCCTTTTCGGGCTCATAAAATTTATTGGGTGTTTTGTTATGTGTTAAAGTTGCTCGAGGAGAACTTTGCGTGCTGCTTATAAACGAAGCTCTAAAGTCAAATGCCAGCTCATTAGGTCGAGTTAAGCCAATTATTTGATCGATGTTTTGCAGGCGAATGTATAAAAAAATAAAAAAAATATAACTAATAAAATCAACGACGACAACAAAAGTTATGAACTTGGCTCGTAAAGCTAATTCTACAGAAACCACGTTTTGGCTGCGAAGCAAGCACGACTAGTTTTAAATTTCGCTTATTTGTTTTAGGAGCGTAAAGCAGCGGATATCATAAAAATGGTTAATGCAAAAGTGTCAAATTTTCATATGACTATCACAAATTATATTAAAATTTGCAGTTTTTCGAATAAAATCCTAAGCTGGAGGCACACTTTGGCTGGCAAAGTTCAAATGTCGCTTTTATAGTGGCGACAAGCTAAAAAATTTAACCTTTTAGGTGTGTCTATAATTAGGATTTTTTTTTGGTCTTTCCCAAATCTTTGTTGTTTTTGGGCAGGGCTGGCTGATACTCGAATTTCTGCACGCCAAATTTACATTTAAAAAAGAGAAAATTTAAATTTATTTTGTGGTTTTTGATCGCTTTGTCAAACTTGAAAATATGTAAATAAATGAAATTAGATTTTAATAATTTTTCTTTAAACAAATTGATTTTTTTATAACAAAAAAATATTTTACAATTAAAATTACGATATAGTAAACTGTTGAAACTGCATAATAGTTTTCATGTGAACACAAAGTAATAGCGGAAATCAAAATACTTCCTTGAGTAGCTCAAGATAGTTTTATTAATGTATAATAAAAATAAATAAAAATTGATTTTTGTAAGTTTTCGTTAATCAAAATTGATTATTTTTATTACAAAAATAAATTTTCTGTTAAAACTGCGATATAGTAAACTCCTAAAACTATATTGGAGATTTCATAATACTTGCTTGAGTAGTCCACAATCAAAACCATGATAAACAAATGGGCCGCAGGAGAACATAGGAGATACTGGTTCTCCTTCCGGGGCTTCGTCAAGCAAAAGTCCTTGTCAAACCTCTTGATGCTATCAAGACCAAAGGTCTTGGCAGAGCAGACCTAAAGCTTTTGGTAGCTTACCTATCTGACCACCACACTGTTAGATACCATCTACAGAAAATTGGCCTATCGGATTCTTCAGACTGCAAACTCTGTCTAGAAGACGATGAAATCACCAGATATATTCTCTTTGACTAAACCTGTCACATGGGAAAGGAACGGATTAGTCTCTCCTTCTGAGGTCAATACCAAGAAAAAACCAACTGATATTCATGCGGAAAGCGGAAAGTCTTTTGCTTTACTTTAAGTGTATGAAAAAAAATTCTTTTGGTCGCAGTGCCCCACCTCTCTGTGAGAAATCCTTTTGCGGGGGGAAAAAAAACAACAATACAATACATTGTCGGCTACCGCCTCGAATATTAAATTTTATTTTTTTCAAATTTTTTAGATATTCTGAAATTTTTTTAAGTATTTCGGATTTAATTAAACATATTCTAATTCGATTTTTTGTAATAATATTTTTATTGATATATATATAATGTTCGTAATTGAATTGTCAGTAAAGGAGCCTAATCCGTACATACATATCGTCCTAGCCCCTATGAATAGGTCGATATGTACGTATAAATGGACTTTTACCCAAATCTACAGAAACCAAATTTTGCAATTAAATTATACAGACAGAGTTTTTCGATTCATTGGTATATCTTGCCCAGTGTGCCTGTTTCACTCACTCTTAAATTATGGAATTTGGAATACATTTTTTTTCTCGATGATATCAGAAAATCGTTTTTTTTTTCACAAAAATCATCAAACATTTTTGATTTTAAAGTGTCTTCGCCTGACGGTCGTATTTCCCCCAAAAAACTTCTTTAAAAAAAAATAATTATTTCGAAGATCTTTGAAATATTTTTTGGTTTAATTAAAATCTTCAAATAAGTTTTTGTTTATTGGTTTCAAGGTGTCTTTTCGCGTTATTCGCATTTCCCCAAAAAAAATTAAAAAAAAGAGATAATTTTTTTTCAAGATCTCAGAATATTTTTTTTTCACAAAAATCTTGAAAAGAAATTTTGTTTATAGGTTTCAAGGTGCCTTCGCAAGACCGCCGATTTTATTTAAAAAAAAAAGATACTTGTAAAAAAAAGAAAAGAATCAAATTTCCACATCAATCCGAAATTTAATCGATCTTCATATAAGAATATTCAAACTAATCTTAAGATCTGCTCTTGTTTGAGGTGTTAATAAACCTTGTTGTCAGGTAAAGAAACCTTTAATCTTTTCGATTAAGCAAACTTCAATTCAACCAATTTGAAAGGTATCGAAATTTTATTTACATTTCTAAGTTTTATAAGCGATTAGCCAATTCTTTCATAAATTAATATTGTTGCCATAAAGCAAAATAGTCAATAGAATTATTTGATTGTCATACATTTTGCAATACCTTTGTTGCCAATAAAAGAAAGATTTTGTTTGCCAGTTTCCATAAAATACCAAGTCTTTCCATTTTTAAAACTAATTTGCACTTGGGATTTGGGTCTTTGTCACTCAATTGTCAACACTAAATAAATAAATAGTAATAGTGAGAGGATTTATTTTTCTACAACTTTTAAAATTGCTTTAACCCGAAGAGCGTCGAGCATGTTCCCCAGAGTAAACAAACTTTGCTTTCGACTACTTTTGTTTGCTTGGGTTAAAGTTTGAATAGTTACTCAGTGAGTATTGAATATTGACTCAAGCGCACCTTTTGCATGTGAGAATTCCGAGTATCCGAAGTATCAGAATCTATAAATATTGTGTGCTCAATACAGTAGCTGACTCGAGTGAGTAACTAAGCTTGTGAGAGGGTCCAAGTCCGCAGTGTGCCCAGATTAAATATGCTTAGATATTTATCAAATCTGAAAGATTGTAAATGTGGGAGCGTGCGAGACAAGTTTGTGACTCAGTTGAGAATTATGGTGGTGAGGAGAGGGCGGAGTGGCGGATAGTCTATGAATGGTTGGATTGTCTGGTACTGGTACTGGTCGTGGGTAACTCTCGTAGCTAGAGTGTTAAATGAATGTTAAATATTTACTTTGATTTATTTGTTGCATTAGAACTTGACACCAAATGTAGTATAAACATATGGAACAGCCATAACTTTAACTTATTTTAATTTGTTTCGTGTGGTACAGTAGCAACCAAGTCGTGTCGTGTAGTGTATCTCAAGATACTATTAATTTAGCTATAGTTATGGTTTTTCTTTTGTTTGGCTTGACTTTCCCAACACTGGTTGTGTTTTAACCACAATAACCGCAGCGGAAATGTGATATGCAGCCAGAGATCTGGCAGTGGGTCTAGGCCTTGTCAACCCGGAGTGAACCCAGAGTAGAGTCAAGTCAAGTCAAGTCAAGCTAATGACGGATACCCATAAGTATAGTATTTACGAGTGTTACCATATGCGCTTCCTTGGGACCAACCAAGTTGTAGCTATCAAGCAGGCCACATAAAACAGAGCTGCTAACTTGTTATAAAAAGAAACAGGATATGACTGACTGACAGTGTCTTCATGACTGTCTTGCTGACGCTTTTTCTGCTCTGGTTTTTCTTTTTAATTATTTATACCTAAGACACGTTAATCATTTTCCAGGTAATCGCACAGATGCATTTTCTGCGCCTGCCATGATACTGTCCAACACTGGTCTTTGACCATGTTTGTTCAAGTTGCACATAATTTCAAGTTATTTTTGCGGTAATTGGTTTGGCTTCTAAAGATTGAGCGGTTGACCTGTAAACCAATTTGTTGTTTGGTGTCTAGCCACCATCATCTAATTGGCGACCCCTTCTCTTGGCCAACTACCAAACTGACCCGATTGAAACAAGTTTTTCAGGTGCTTGGCAACAACTACGCGCTACGACGTTGTTAATGGCTGGTTTATTTATTGAATGCAATGCGGCCTAGTAAAGATGGCTCAATGAAAGATCTTCAATGGAAAGTTAAACAAGAGTAATGGTTGGGAATAATTGACATTTTTGACGTGTGAGAAAAACTAATAATAAATTGTGTATTTTAAAGAGGGGCAGCACTGCACGCAAACCGGATTGGAATTGGAACATATTTTTTGATATCAGAAATGTATTCTAGTTCCTTTGAATACGCTTGAACTTAGTCGACTTTGTTTGGTCATTTTTATAACTTCCTGGCCTTGAACCAATATATAGCCCTAACCCATTGATTTGAAATCCTTGTACATGTCCTTGTGGCAGCACTTCTCAATATGCACTTATTTTAGGTTAGGTTAGGGCGCAGTCCCAACTCACTTAGGCCTAGGATAGGCCCGTTGCGATACCGCTAAAGTGAGCTAGTTCACCACTCTTCGCCACTTGAGAGGTCCCCTGTAATAGGTGAGGAAGCCATCCGGCTGCCTGAATAAACCTTAAAATGCATTTTGGACTCTGTTTAGAGAGCTGGGATAAATCGTCTAGAAAGTGTAACTTTAGGAACCTAAATCTTTTAATGCCCAGTCCAGGGCAGTAACAGAAAATGTGTTTCACCGTCTCCAGCTTCTCTTCATCGCTACATCTTCTACAGATGTCATGATGGGCAGCACATAACCAGGATTCGTGGTTTCCTATCAACCAGTGTCCCGTGGTGGCACGGATAACAGATGAACACTGGGCTCTATTCAAACAGCAAAGTTTTTTGGTTCTTTTTCTGCAGTATGTCGGCCAAGTTTGCCGTGTGATTCTACACGTGTTCGATGTCCGATTTACACAGAGAGCGAAAAAATTTCGTATTCTCAGTTTACAGTTGGCCATGGGTATACCGAGGCCCTCCTTGTCTTGAAGGAGAATGCTGGCAGTTCCTTGTTTAGCCAGTTCATCCGCCATAGAGTTGCCCTCGAAGTCCCTATGTCCAAGGACCCATATGAGGTAAATTGAAAACTGTTCAGTAATCTCCCCTAGAGACAAGCGGCAGTTATTCACTGATTTCATACACGGAGTCATCGAAACTAGGGATTTAATAGCCGCTTGGCTGTCCAAGTACGTACATAAGTTCTTATTTCGAACTTGTAGGTTTCTTATTGTTATTAAAGCCTCCCGGATTGCAGTGACCTCTGCCTGAAACACACTGCAGGGATCCGGGAGTCGAAAAGCAGTTCTAATGTTGAAATCCTCAACGTAGATGCCTCCGCCACACGGTCGTCTAGCTTGGAACCGTCCGTGTATACTTTTATTGAGCCTGCTGGGCCTAGTACACCTGTATTCCACTCCTTCCTGGTTGGAATATAGGCTCTGAATGTAGTTGCAAAATGTTCTTGGGGTATGCAGTAGTGTGTGCTTTCGGGGATAAGTTGGTTCCCCTTAAGAATCTTTGCATGACCAAAATCTTGGGCATTCCATTTTTTTCACCTCTCTCATGCGTAAAGCTGATAGAATGGCTTGTTGTTTCCCCACCTTGTTCAGTGGTAGGATGTTTAGGATAGCATCTAGTGCTTCGCTTGGTGTGGAGCGTAGAGCACCACTAATGGTAAGTTCGGCGGTCATCATCCGTTGATTTATCGGCATTTATCTGATCTGATTATTTGATGCCTTTCAAAAACGCGTTTTCTATGAGAAAGACAGTCTGGCCCAGTGGCGGATTTAAGGAACAGGCAACATAGGCTGAATCCTAGGGCGGCAGAATTAAGGGGCGGCATTACCTTCTACAACTATATTGTAATAAAGCACTAATGACAATCACAATAACATATATATTTTTTTTTTGTGCAAAAAGGGCGGCAAGCTATGGATTGCCTAGGGGCGGCAAATGTTTAAATCCGCCACTGGTGGCCACATTTATATTTATCGCGTTGCCAACTTTGTCAATGAGTGAACCTTGAAACATCTACATGGATTTAAAATTCATTCGAAACATTTCACTAAATGTATTTATATTTCTTAGAATCGAAAATGTGTGACATAGTCACATACAAAATTTCAGGAATTTTAAATCTTGCTCATTATTAATGACTATATATTATTAAAAGCAATAAAAAAAACGCTTAAAGCGTTTAACCCTTAAGTATATACACTCGATCTAGTCGCTAACATACTATATATCAAAGCAAAAACGTTCAATGAATTGACATTAATTGTTTAACAAAATTCTATTGAAAATCGACCACGTGATCAAGTAAACATTTTATTATAAAAAAAAAATTCAATTACTTTGAAAGTCATTACAACGACTTGCTGCAGCAGAAGTATATAATATAATTAAAAAATATAAACCTAAATCGGTTTTGTATGAACGCGCTTATGTAATGCATATTTACGAGTATTTTTCTTAGATCTCCTCCAACTTGGATGTGCACTCAAACACGATTCAAAGGCAACCAACCATCCAAAGCATTTACACATATCAAAAAGCTGCTTTTGCTCTGCACTGTCAAGTTGTCAGTCGCTCCGTTTTGTCATTAGTTGCAGCTTCAAGTTGCAACACTTTGGTGCAACGTGCAACCTTCAGTGTGACCAACATGGCTGCATCTTTGCTAGCTGGAAAACCGACTTACACCCGACTTGGCATGACAATTGAATTGCAATTAACCGGCCGAGAGCAATTAAGTCCACAATTACGTAGAGCCCCCGCAACCCGTGGGGTTGTCATCGGTCTTCGTTATAGACATCGTCATGCCCATGTCCAACCATCATAATTGTTTTGTAAATGTTTTCGTTTCGTTTCGCTTTTGGGTTTTTTTTTTCGTTCGTTTGCTTAGTAGTTAGTGTTGTTTTTATATACTCTATATTTTAAGGGTAAGGAGTATATTAAATTCGGGAAAAAACTTAGGGTAGCAAAATGCATAAGGAAATAGATTACAACTGCTCGGGATGTCTATTTCTCGTAGACAAAAGAAACTATGGTAAAATTTTTTAAAAGGTTTCTCCGGTCAACCTTCGTATATAGCAATATATCGGCTTCTCTTGACCAGTGTCGCAGGGGGTGCCGATTTGATGGAATTTAGAGCTTCTGCCCTGGAGAGACCTTTGCGAAGAGCTATCCAGAGGAGTCTCTTTTCGCGGGAGCTCAGCCTAACAAAGGAAGGCTCTGTCTCCAGATTGAGGGTGTGGAGGGTGGCTCCGATACTGGTGCCAGACGACGTCTGCGAGACTGCACTCACATTGTCATCTCCGTCAGAGACCTGGAATTCATCTTCAGAGCTTGAAGCCGATACCTCGAGCTGTCGATGAAGACGCGGTCCTTTCGGTTGAAGGACTACCGGTTGTACCTGAACAGATTCAGGTGGTTGAACTTGAGTCCCCCTGGTTGCGCCACATCAGCCGTAGCTGTAGAACTGGAGGTCGCCGTGCAGATTTCCTTTTGTGGTGATGCTTTTAGAGTGTCATCAAACTCATCTGAATTGAAAGAAGTATTTATAAATATATTGAATACTCGGGGCGGGGATGTAGCCTCGGTCTAGAGACCGAGCAATAACGGCGCGTACCACACAAAGTGGTTACACGTTGATCCCCTTGTCATACCTATTGACTGTGTAGCAAGTAAAAGACGTTCCAAGTTTTAGTTCAAAACTCAAAAAAATTGAATGAATACTTTGCGAATTAATGCCGGTAGGGTATATTATAGTCGACATGTTTATTCCCCTTTTCCTTTTTTTGGTTCGTTTCCAAATGTGCGTCCAAGTGGCGGCGGCACTTACAAAGTTGATTTAACTGCAGTTACATAAGCTACAGTACACTGGAACAAGATCTAGAAAACAACTTGAACCCAAGTTCAATGAAGCTGTAAATGCCTTAAAATTATTGTTGCAAGTTGCATTTACTTAGTTGTTGTTGTTGTTGCTGTTGCATAGTCTTAACCAATGCATTTAAAATGTGCTCAGTCATAGCTTAAATGATTAGCCTAGTGGCTGCTGTACAGTTCTGTTCTATTTAGTTTCGCACGTTCCAGTTTGGTTCACCATGTTCCGCACACTGCTCCAGACTCCAATGGATCAGGGTAGAGTGCAACGGGTAGAAAATTAGCCTACTTGCAATTAGCTGGAAATGTGCAGCGAAATTTTCTTTTAATAGCAAGTCTGTCTGTCTTTGTTGTTTTTGTGCTTGGACAATGCTTCCTGGAATTGTGGTCTTTAAAATTGGGTCAAGAATTGTCATAATGGTTGTGCACTTTTGAAATTTTCATAATTGAGCGATTGTTGTTGGGTTGTTAGCACAAAAGAGTTTTAAAGGTACCAAATAGTTGGTATATTATCATACAAAAGAGTGCAATTTACATGAAAGTGCATATAATTGCATGAGAAAGAAGAATATAGTAAGTTCTAGATTTAAAGAGAACTAATAAAACTAGTGCAGGAGAAATATAGCTAGAAGTTATAGCTTTACGTATGAATATTTTAGAAAACGAAATATCTATAGGCGAAATCGCTTCATACTGATAATAATTTTGAAGTTAATGGCGTTGAAAGCTTGTTCAAAATTCACTAAATTTAAGTGGCATCGAAATAAAGCTGAAACATTTTCTAATCCATTTTTTCTTAAGATTTATTGAAATTTAGCTTCTTCCGGATTTTTATATTAAGTAGTGCAGCTCCGCCTATAGACCTGATAAATACTCCTATAAGTAATAAACTTTTAAAGACCCATCCAAAAAGTGAAAAACCAATCTCGCTAGGTTCAATTGAAGAAAGTTCCATTTTATCTTTTAGATACGAAAATTCTTAATTTAAAACCTTTAAAAATCAAGCTAGTCCTTAGCCTATGCATAGGTCCTAACCCATACTGTTTTTCTGCTATTGCACAAAGTACAAAATGTATATATGGTTATACCATACTCGTACCATATTGTAGCCAGCTCTTGAGCAAACAAGGATAACATGTACCCTCAATTTTGAATCGACTCGTGCTATTGACAGCTGACGTTACAACAAGTGTTTGTGCTTATAATTGCACTCGGGGTTCGTCTAGAATTTCAACCCTGAAGAGGCATGCAAAACTCATGCTTATGTATATACAGTGGGACTAAAAATTATTCGTACACATTTTTACTGAGTTTAGAGCTATAATTTTTTTGATTTATCATAACAAATTTCACTTAATCGGAAATATCGCCAGTGAAATTTATTTATTACTTTTGTTGATTAAATGTCTCATGTTATATTCCCAAACAATTCATTCACATAGTATGTTTTTCACAGTTCTGTGTTTAAGCCTTGTCAGCTTAGTTAAAAGTTCGTCGATTACGAGAGGCCATAGCAGGGGAGATAACACACCTCCTTGTGGACTACCCTTTACAGCTCTTATGCTGACTCTTGTACCATCTAGAGATGAAGTTATGTCCCTCAGTCGGAGCATGGATTCAATCCATGCGATCACATGTGGTTCTATGTTCTTACGGGCCAACGCTCTAGAGACAGAACCGAAGTCAGTATTGTCGAATGCTCCCTCGACATCCAGGAATACACACAATACTATGTTCTTGGAGTCAAAAGTGCTTTTAATCTTTCTGACTAGGTGGTGTAAGGCAACCTCTGTTGACGTCCCTTTGGAATAGGCAAACTGCATTGGATGCAGCGGGTTCGCTCTGACTTGGACTTGTCTATTGGCCTGTTGCCAGATTTGGTGATGAAGACATCCCGTACTCTCCTCCAAGAGTGAGGTCTGTATCCTCAGTCAAAGCTTGCCCTAAATAGACAAATCAGTGGGTTAAGGATGAAATCCAGACATTTCTGCAGCAATACTGGAAAAATTCCATCCCCACCAGGTGCCTTGAAAGGTTCGAAGGAGCCAATTGCCCATCTTACATTGTCGGCATCAAATATAGTGCCAGATATTCTGTCAGCCCCTATGTGGTTGGTCTCGATCCAATCAGAGAGTTGAGCATCCCCGCTGCAGATTGAAGAGCGTCGGTAGTGAGTTTGAAATAAAAGCTCTAAAGTTTCCCTGCGGGCTTAAGGGGGTCTTACTATGTAATACCTCATTTCCGAGCGCTATATTCAAAAATTGATTACTAGAAAACTGGTAATGATTTCGTGAAGCAATTTTTTGTATTGTTATCATTCATTATTGAACTTTAAATAGTTTTTTTGGTTTTACATAAAAATGACGTATGTGACCGCTACACGTCCTTCACTCGTCAAAAGTGGCCAGGGCGTACGGGGTGAACGATTTTGACCGATCAAATTATCAGAAACCAAAAAACTTTTAAAATTAATTTTTCTCATCCCCTTGGCTATGGATAGACACGAGCTTTTTCAAAAATTTAATAAATTTTTATAAAAGAGTTTTGAATAAAAAAAAAAATTTTTTTTCCTCTTTTTTTCTGCTGTTCAAGGCTGTTAAAAATTTTTGAACAAGAATTTAAAAAAAAAATAGCTCGTGTCTATCTGTTGCGACATGTTTTCTGATGATAAAAATGTTTAGTATGACAAGATCGGTCAGGCAGATTTTTGGAAAACGTTCACCCCACCTCTAAAAATACGACTTTCGGAAAAACACGTTTAAAGATTGACAACGTAACAAAATATATACAGCAGAAACACGAAAAACGAACAGTTAAATCCTTTTACCAGCGTATTTTTAACATTATTTAGATGAAAAAAAAGTGTAAAAAAAAATCGAATTTTTGAAACTGTTACATAGTAAGACCATCTTAAGTGAAGGAACCAACCTGCTCAACAGACCCACCCCGTTTGTGGACTCTTTGGCCATGACTCGCTGAAGTCTAGCCGCCTCTGTAAGGTTTTGGACATTATTGCAGAAGTTCTCAAGTTCTTCATTCTATTGACCAAATTATTGATCTCTGTGAGATAAAATTTTCCGCTGCTGCAGTTTTCAATATTTCCCTACATATTTTTTTATCATCAGTATCCCTAGCACTAAAGCTATAGTTCATTTTTGGTTTCTCTATCCTTTGCAGCTTCCTCCCTATTTAGGACGTTTCATTTTTCGAAATCATCTTTCACTCCATTTATCCAACGTGATCGGGCTAGCCCAACTACTGTTTATTGAAGCAGGTTTTTTTCTAAACTGTGTTTCACGATCTTACAACAAGTCCGGCCCTTTTAAAGCAGCCAGACTTTTGACATTCTTCGTTGGTGTAAAGGCGGTAATTATTAGGATATATCTTTGTCGGACCAAAATTTATTTGTACTCTCCTCTCTCTTCTCTCTAAGAGTCCTATATCTGATTTCCTCAGAGTCCACATATCACATTCGTACATTAGTATAGGTCGGATCATGGTTTTTTATATGTATGCTTCCTTGATAGTTCTCAATGAACTTCCATTGACATAGAAATTCGATGGCTTCCCAAAAGAAATTGTGTAAAAAACAAACGAAGCATTTAACTTCCATTTTCTAAGTATCCGCATAATTTTTAGCCTCACTGTGCATATAGGTACATAAAAGTACACATGTATAGGTTAAAACTCCTCTATGTTGAACAACAAAAACATTCGAAAAACCAAAAACCGTTTTCATTATGATTTCGATGAAATTTGATACACCCCTTTGAGCCCTTTTTTTTTAGCTGATGGCAGCACACATGTGTCCAGGGCCGACACTCGACTCTGCAGTAACCCTTCCGGCTTGCACCTTACATGTGCCGGTTTGGTTTTCTAAGCCATGCTGCACGCAACTCCTCACATATGCCACAAAACTACACAAAAACACATAATTTCCACAAATATCTGCCACATATATACAAAGTAATATATACTACATATATCATAAAGTAGAAAAATTTGCAATTTTACCAAAAAAAATAAAAAAAAATTGGCAAAAATGTTCTTTGAATTTCTATGGCACCAAATTCGTCACATGCAGCTGTTGCGCCCTGCACGCTTCAGTGCATCTCGTGGCCACTCCAGCCCAGCAGAGGCAACGTTCTCGGTCTGCTTGACTTGATTCATTCAAATTTCATTCTGCTTAAAGAGCCATGGCAAAGGATGTAGACCGACCATAAAAGCCGACAAACCCAGTAATATAAAAAAAAATGAAAAATTGTATTAAAAATTTGCTTGTTCTACATTTTTATTTTTGTTCGTTTCGCTTTTAAAAATGATTTCTGCTTAAAGTTTTTTTTCTGTAAGTCTGACCAAGTTCTGCTAAATTGTTTTTACAAAATTGGACGGGAAACGCTTTACATGCATGCCATACATATGTATAACGAATAATACCGAACATATATCGTATTAAACATATTAAAAGTTTTGCAGACACACGCCACTATTTACAAGACCATTCCGGATGTGTTGCCAAATTTTTTTTCGCTTTGTTCAGCAAATTGGATTTGGTTAAGACAAATTGTTTTTTTTTTATTATTTGGATTTGTACTAAGTCAGCAGTTAGCTGTAGGTTAAAAAAAGTAGATTAGGCTGTGACTTAGTAGAGAGCTTATATAATAAAACAAAGACTAATTTATTTGCATTAAAATGCCAAATATCAAGGTCCATAGAATGTTTATGCGGTAAATGGCGTTAAAATGATTTTTACGAATTTACTTACAAAAAAAAAAACGACTTTCGGATCGACAGTTTAAACCTTGCGTTCCTTATGTTTTTGGGTTCTTACATAATCCCCAAAAAGCCACAATATTTTTTACCGAAACTGGTTCAGCTATGTTTTTGGGATCACTGCTTCCGAAACCGAGGCTGAAAAACTCAAACTCCTACAGGGTGCGCCATTTGAATGTGGTCGATGGAAATATTGAATAACTTTGACAGATTTCAACCGATTGACGTCGTCGAACACATTTTGGAAAGGTTATTGCATTACAATTTTAACCATGAATCGATTCACGCCCAAAGAACGCGCGGAAATAGTGACAATGTTCATTAAATCGGAGCCCGATTTTTGGGAGCGAATTTTAATGACTGATGAGGCCCATTTCACGCTATCTGGCACTGTAAATAAACAAAACTGTCGCATTTGGGAGAAAGAAAATCCTCATACTATCCATCAAACTCCACTGCATGATCAGAAAGTGACTGTTTGGGCCGGTGCCTGCTTCAATATTTCCATCGACCACATTCAAATGGCGCACCCTGTAGTTTGTGCAATAATAGCATAAAATTTTTAGATTATGTAAAAGCTCAAGGTTCTGAATTTTCTGGGCTCTTGGAGTTCGATTAAATGAGTCTAAAATTATGTAACAGATGTGCTCTGGCCTTCGATCCTCAAAATTATTATTATAACCTCAAAAGAAAAATGTTTTTTGACTCCGCACGTCTGACGATGTTTTTAACGTATTTTCGGAGTCGCTGACTCCGAATCAAATAGCCTAAAACATCCCAGCTCTAACGCAGACGTTGTAGTTGCATGCACTGAACTAGATCAGTGTCGCCGAACTAGCTCATAAAGTTCGTGGTTTATTCGAGTACAGATGTCACCATCCACACGTATCGGTGCAAAGATAAGTCGGAGGATTTTCCTCTCGAAAGCCCCTAAAATCGCCTTATCGATGATGATAATGCCCATGCTTCAGCGCCGTACAGAAGCACGGGTATGATGAGGGATTTGTGGGTTATTTTTGTGTGTCGAGAGAAATTTTTTACTCTTGAATTCCTTACTTAGCCCAAAGTAACATCGGCAAGCAAGATTATTTAGACAATATGTACCTTAGTACCATCAAAAGCTTTTCCCCTGTTATAAAGAACTTGTAGCTGCAAGTATCTTGCATTGACGCCATAAGCCGGAATTGCCAAAATAGTGAAGGTTTCAAAGTGTTGGTGGCAAAGGTAGTAATAAGATCCACCGGAACGTGCATGGCCAAGAAAAAATAACGAAAACAAATAACAGCTTCTTAGGCTAGGTTTGGTTGTATAGGCAACTCAGATAGTGAGATCACCTAGAGACCATGAGGTCCATTGCGTTGTCTAATTAAAAGAAAGGGACGAAAGGAATTGAAGAAAGGGAGGGATAGTGGAGGTGCATCAAAAATTGTTGCGTAAGTCTCTCGTGTTGCAGAACTATTTTGAGGATTCGACGAAAGCAGCCAAATCCACTATGGGAACAAAGGCTAAGCTACCCAGATCCTCAAATAAAAAATTACCCAGAAACTGGTTTCGATTTGAAGAAAGGGAGCGATAGTGGAGGAGCATTAAAAATTGTTGCATAAGTCTCTCGTGTTGCAGAACCATTTTAAGGATTCGACGAAAGCAGCCAGATCCACTATGGGAACAAAGGCTAAGCTACCCAGATCCTCAAATAAAAAATTACCCAGAAGCTGGTTTCGATTTCTAAGAAGAGCCAGGCAGTCGCATAGCAGGTGTTAGATGCTTTCTGTCTCTTCCTCATCTCCGCAAATGGGAGGGGGTGAACGTGCAACCTCTCAGCCTGTTTTTATGGAAGAGCAGGAGTTCAGATGTTCGCTTTGGATCATTTCTCGGCCAGAGTGCTCGAGAGTTGCGACAACCAGTCACCATCACCAATTCTCTTTCCGCCAGAGATCTAGACGTCTCCCTGATTTGCGATACGACGTCCTGTAATGGTGTTTCTACGTCAGTAACCGAAAGGTTAGCTGCCTGCGCTGAGCCGTTCCTGGCGCACTCGTCCACCGCCTCGTTACCAGGGACACCTGCGTGACTATTTTTATGGAAGAACAGGAGTTCAGATGTTCGCTTTGGATCATATCACGGCCAGAGTGCTCGGGAGATGCGACAACCAGTCACCATCTCCCATTCTCTTTGCGCCAGAGATCTAGACGTCTCCCTGATTTGCGATACGACGTCCTGTAATGGTGTCCAGGGACACCTGCGTGAGCCGGAACCCAGCACAGAGCTATTGAGTGGTGATGAATACGGTTGAGAGCTAGCTTTGTGTTACGGATTAGTTTACTCTTTATGGTATGCGATGATAGAGCTTTAATAGTAGCCTGACTTTCGACAAGATTTACAATGTTCCTTGGACTTCCGATCCAGCTCGTTTGGATTCTGCCACAATAGCCAGAATAGGAAATTGTCTTTAGTGTCTTAATCACGGACAATACAATTACAATCGCCAAGGCAAGAAAGAAAAAAAAAAAGAATTATATTAAAAGAGTTATTACAAAAATAATAGTGGGAAATAGTTACAAAAATTAAAAAAAAAACTAAAAAGGAATTAAAGAAAATTTTTTTTTTAATAATATAATTTACGTATAACTCCATCGTAGCTTCTATTTCATCTCTCGAAAATTAAAAATTTGTTTTTTTTAAATCTAAAAACGTAATTTACCAACACGAAGTTCTTTTAATTGCTACATAGAAACTTACCAAGTACCATTTCCAATTAAATTTATCTATGCATGGCTTATAAAAGTCTCGAACAATTAAAGACAGACATTTCCTAAAATGTACATGTTCAATTTGTTGCTAAATTTATTTCTTATGTCTTTTAATGCTTGAGTTATAAACAAAAAAAAAAGTTTTGAAGACTCTTCAAATTTATATGCCTAGAAATGGAAGTGCCATCAACTTAATCGCCACTTCTCGATTTGAACTTGGCTGCTCGGCTACTCATCAAATCGAAGCCATATTCGTGCCTCTAATGTTTCTTAGGCTTACTAATGACCTTCAAACGTTTAAATATGTAATTGTTATATAAAAAAAAAGAAAAAAACTAAAAATAGCAATAGAAAAAAAATATCATTTCCAGAGTCATTTCTGACATGAACATCGTGAATCAGCGTGTAGTAACCGGTAGAAGATCTTGCCACACAGATACTTAAATAAATTCACAGACTCATTCATGATTTCGATTTCTGAAATTTTTTACAATATTTTTATTTTTATTTGGACAGGCTTTGATGAGAAGCCGCACTTGACGCGTTTTTTTTCGAGTTGATTTCTGTTGTTTGTATTGTACTTGAAAATGTGTATATAAGTACAATACCAGTTTGACAGTTGAAGGTGTATCTAGTATTCCATATAGAACCCCTACGAATTGCTAATAAAATTGATTAACATGCCGCTGTTGTAGCAGCCCCGTCAAGACAAGGGCAAAGATTGATGGCTGTCAGGGTCTGATCTGCGTACTATAAAACATTTCTTTGCCGGCACGCTCGATTTAAAATGTAACACTGTACGACGAGGGCAGGCTGAAAAGTAAGCGGACTAGACAAGCCGGCACGTGTAACTTTTTTTGGTCAGATGATTTCGATTAAACTTAGGTTCAATCTGCGGGAATTTTTTAACTAATTAATAAAACTGTTAATTTTGTGGAAACAAATTGTAGATTTTTATGGAAACTTTGCACTATTCTTATAGGAATCGTGGGTAGCTCAGGATGTACAAAGGGAGTCATTACCTCAGCAACTGTTGAAAAAGGCAGAGAATGTTTGATCTTCATGCTTGAGCAAGATTGCAAAAGGCATAGGCAACTGATGCCAATAGAAAAGAAATAGAACCAATATATGGATACAGGCAATATAGCAACTTGTTCAAAAAGTTCCCAGAATTCATTCAGAAAATCCACAATTCAAAATTATTCATAACACAGCCACATCTCGAAACCCTGACGTGCTGGGGTTTTTTGGACCTCGAATTCGGATTCAGCGACCCCGAAAACTTATAGTAAACATGGTCTGACCTCCACACCCGAAAAATATTTTTTTTTGTGTGGCTGTGTAATTGTATTCCCCATCGACAGCTACGCATTTATGCCAGCGCTTGATCCAATTCTAGAAACATTTTTTATAATCGGTTTTCTGCATGGCCATCACAGCAATCTTCGTTTAACCTCATAACTTCATAGCCTCATCTCGGGTGCTGTAACGCGTTCCACGGAGCGGTTTTTGGATTCGAATGACTAGGATAAGCCCGTAGGAAGCGAAATCTGGTGAATGCGGTGATTGTTTGATGGATATGCATTCCATTTTTACAACTGCTTTTGAAAATCATGGATATTTTGGAAATAGATATCAAATTGGTGAACTGAGAGCGCCATACGGTGGTGATTCCGGGAACTTTTTGATCAAGGCAGTAAGTTGTTAAATAATTTTGAAAACATTTGGCAAAGTTTCACTGTATTGGGTATCGATTCCTAGCTGTAGATAAAACTTAGATGCAAGGAAATAGAGCTGGGCTCGATCTTCAATTTTCGAGAATCGATCTTTTCGACAGATTCTCAACGAAGAATCGATTTAATGAAACTAAAACGACTGTAATAAGAGAAAACATTAAAATTAAGTCATCATTTATTTAATTTTACTGCGTTATTTAGTCAATTTAAAAAAAAAAACTCAAAAGCGCCCTCTGGCGGTACTCAAAATTAAAAATAGTTGGGAAATATTGTTTCTTTGACTTCAAAAACACCCAAAAATATAGCTTTTTGATCTTGTAAACGGAAAGTCTAAGTCGGTTTTTAAAGAAAAAACATATTTTCAATTAGTGGGCAAATCAAAATTCTTTTTGGACCCATATTTTAAAATACTTAAATTGAATCAAAGAATTAAAATCGCTGAAAGCCCCAAACCGTTTTTCTAATTCATAAAATTGATCCGATAAAATTGATATCGATGCTCAATAAACAAGAATCGATTTAATTGTCATAAAGATAGAATCGATTTTAAATCGAATCGATGCCCAGCCCCGAAGACGTACAGATATAAAAGCGTCAGAAGTTTGTAATGTATATGAGTCATACGCTTTAAGAAGGGACTTCGATAATCAGAAAATGTGGTTTGAAGAAAGTTTTCTCAAACGATCATCTGCTTAGTTCAACTTCGCGAAGATTTCACCTTCATTATTTGGAGATATTGAACGTATTTTATTCTCAGTCTCCATAGCGAAATAGGTTGTTGATATTAATTCTTAAAATTTCGTTTCCTTTCGGAAATTTCCTTCCGAACTTGAAATTTCCTTTATGTAGCATTTCCTATTTGATAGTTCCTTCTCTGCTGTACCGATTACTTAATACTCATTATTCACCTTTATTATTTGGAGTTATTGAACGTATTTCATTCTCAGTCTCCATAGCGAAATAGTATGGT